>JAJHZJ010000169.1:5105412-5537443 GCA_023548195.1 Bettongia penicillata ogilbyi | reverse complement strand
TAGACCATAGAACAGGTCAGAAAACTGGTAAATTTCTCTCCTTAGTTCATGCTATCTTGGAAGAACTGAAAACTTTCAGGTCACTAGAAGTATCTCTGAAAACAGCAGCATAAAACCCCTAAATCTTGGGACAATGCACCTCTACCCTGGAAGCAGAAGCCTACTTTTAACAAAAGAGTAAAAGCCAAGTAATTAGGCTTGGAAAATGAGCAAGCAACTGAAAAAAAAACTCTGACTGTAGAAAGTTACTGTGGTGACAAGGAATAACAAAACACATACTCAGAAGACAACAAAATCAAACTCCTACATCCAAAGCCTCCAAGAAAAATATCAATTGGTCTCAAGCCATGGAAGAGCTCAAAAGGGATTCTGAAAATCAAGTAAGATAGGTAGAGGAAGAATTAGGAAGAGAAATGAAAATGATCCAAGAAAATCATGAAAAACAAGTCAACAGCTTGGATACACAGGTTCAGGAGGATCTGTAGGGGTTGTTCTTACTTCTCTATTCCATCTAGCATCAAGCCCTTATTCTCAGTACATTCTGTATAGTTCATTAGTTAGAATACCATCTATGCTTCAAAAAATCAATTCCTGCTCTCAATAGAGCAGTAAACAATTATTTTCTTGTCATTCTATTCTGACTTTGAATCCGTTGGCTATTTACTCTTCTCTCTTGAGGAAATTTATCCTTTCCCCATTCCCCTAAGTCAACTGTGAAATCTTGTCCAGCACTTCCAAAAGAAGGTTCCCCATTTCCCCAATTATTAGAGTCAAAACTAGGTGCTTGTAAGCAGGAGGAGCCATCTTCACTATTATATTCTTACGGGAAACTGCAAAGAGGGTATCATAGTGTGCATCTGTGCTTCCCATCATTGTGGCAGTCTTTATTACCTCCTCCTTTAATCTAAGTGAATGCAAGCCACATAGAGTCAGTAGGATACTGCCTACTGCAGCCTTCTGCAGCCAAAGCTATCAGGTAAGTCTTAGTGTTACCTCCTTGAGTATTGTAATCTCTAAAGGCTTGCTGTAAAAAAGAATTCTGACTGATACCTATAAATTTCAAGCAATCTATGCCATCTACTGATATCCCTCCAGCCCCTTCATCACTGATTCTCACCATCCGAAATACTCACAATTCTCCCATCCTTTGGGTAAACCAACTCAAAATATCTTTTACCTCCTGCTGAGTAAAATCCTCAATTATCTCCTTAAACACTGTATTCCCTGCTTGGTTCTCTTGTTTCCACCTTACTGTGGGGCAAGTGTGGACCTTAGAAGTCTCCTCCTGCAATATTATTTCATTTTCCAACTCCAACTTAATTACATTTTCTGCCTACGTAATTGTACTGGCAGTTGTTGTCATGGCAACTAGGCTAGGTCTGTACAAAGGTCATATGCACTTTCTTTTGCCAGTCTTCCACTTCTTCTTAGGTAAATGAACAGCTTTTCCTTCCACCTGAGACCCCCCAGCCTACTCTTTTAAAGAAGAGCCCAAAAACTGAGAATTCCCATGCAAACTAGCTAACTTTTTCCATCTGAATTTTTTCCTTCAGCAGCTCATCTCTGCTTTTACACATAATAGGGGTAACTTGTTAATAAAATCCAGCCTCCCCTACTTACCCCTGCCAGCTCCCTCCTTGGTCTTATATTCCTTGCAAATATCTTTCCAAGTCTCTAGGTTCCCCCTCCTGTAACTTTGCTTCCCAGTTTTCACAGGGTCCAGTGCTTTTAACCCATTCTCTTACTAGTGAGGAATACAGTAAATCCTCCCATCCTGGGATATTAATGTCTTCTTCTAAATCCTTTCTGCCTCCAAATGGAAATTTTATATCCTGCAATCCTGTTCATGACACCAAATGTATTGCCAAGGTAATATTCACAGCACTGGTGGTGACTATGAATAAACCGGTATAGTTCTCAATTGCAAAGTATAACAGACTGTCCACATAGAAGGCAGAAGAAAAACATTTGTTCAGACACCAGAAAGCCAAATCCCAGAACCAGAAAGCAAAATCCATTATAGCAACCAAGAAGTCAATACAGGTTATGAATGCAAGGGGCAAAGCCACTCCCAAGCCTCCCTGCCCCTTGATGGGGCCTTCCCACAACCACTCATGAGTCTAGCTGTGTCTGCCTTTCTGTGTCCTTCCCAGCTCTCACTAGCCTGACCAACTTCCTCCCAGCTCTGCTCTCCTCTTCTTGTACCACCCATAAACAAGCTCCTCCCATTGCATGTGACTTGGGCTTCCATGTGATTTAAGCAGGTTTATAACATGGGCTTATAAATGAATGGAAAAGATTTTCTGATTTAAATTACCATTATAGTCTCCTATGTGGCAATTGAGAAATTTGAATCTGAAAGATGATGAAAAGATGGGGAGAAGCCAAACCTGTACTCCAGTACACATATCTCATAACTTCCTCTATTCTATTTTGAGGTTTACTGTCCCTTCCTTCCTACTAGTTTCCGGTCTTCAGCTCTTCAGATCTGCCTATATATGCTTCAGCTCCAGTCTGCTAGGATATAATGGCTAGAAAATGTCCCTAATAAGATGAGTCTGACAGCTCTTTAGTCATAACCACCACACTCAAAAATCTAGAAGGGAAATCACAAAACCCAGGAAGAATACCTCCAGGTGAAGATGACCTTCTTGTCTATGCAGAAGTCACAGCTCTCTTTTTTGTGGTTGTTGACTTGTCTATGGTCCCTATGGACCATAGTATTCTAGGCCCCTCTATCCTCCACTCTCTCTGAAAATCAGTCCAAGTTCATGTTCATTGTTTCCATGATAATATCTATCCATCTTATCTTTCTTTTGTCTTCAATCCTTCCCAACATCAGGCTCTTTTCCAATAAGTCCTGTCTTCTCATTATGTGGCCGAAGTATTTAAACTTCAGCTTCAGTATTTGACCTTCTAGTGAACAATCTGAATTAATTTCTTTTAGGTATTGACACATAATATGCCATTCTCTTATACTTAATCAACAAATCACCTAGGGCTCCCTTTCTTCCACATTGCCCCTCTCAAATTTTATACACAAATATCACTCATGAGGTTGTTTCAGTACAAACCTGACAGCTATACCAAATGTTCCAGAACAGGTTTGGATATTTGTAGATCAAATAACTGTAGGGTGTGTGTGTTACCCTTGTAGATTATGTTATTTCCACGTGGTTTGTCTAAGTTTTGCTTACAGGAAATCATGAATAGTTATCTCTGAAATTTCTCCCACCCTTCTCCTTTGGGAGAATTTGATTCCTTCTACGATAAAAGCAGATTATGGCAACAAGACTGGCTCTGCTCAACTCAGAGCATTTCACACTAGATGTATATCTGTTTCCTCCTTCTAAATAATACTGGTTATGTTGCTCAAATGCCAAATGTACTCTTGCCTAAAAGACTATTTTATGGAGAACTCACATGAGGCAGGTGATCACATGATGGTCAGAAGTGATACAAGGACACTCTCAAGGTCTCTCTTAAGAACTTTGGAATTGATTGTGTGACATGAGAGACACTGGCACAGGACCACTCATCATGGCGTGCCTACATCAGAGAAGGTGCTGTGCTCTATGAGCAAAGCAGAATTGAAGTAGCTCAAAAGAAAGATGTGCACAATGAAAAGAGGGGGAGAAGCCAAACCTGTGTAGCAAACATATCTCACAACTCCCTCTGTCCTATTTTGAGGTTTTGAGATGTGAAAATTTAGATTATCCACCTCAAGTGTTCACATGAACTATTTGTGCCCAATCAGTGGTAGAGCACAGGAAAAGCTCATATTGGTCTGATCACCCAGTTATATGAATTGTAACTTGCCTATGATAATTGTGATGTCATTTGGTCCTCTTGGAGAACAAAGGGCAACAACCAACCAACCAGCTTGGGGAAATGATTTTTAGGTCCAAACTACCTTCTTGGAGCCCATCTCTTAATGGACAAGTAATGTCCCAAGCAGCATCTAAAAGCTTGAAACTCTTTGCTCCAAATGCTACTACACAAAGATTATCACAATAATGTATACTGAATAAATCCATTTATTCAAACCAATAGCAAACAGAAATCAGGGAAGTTATGCAGATTAGATTAAAATATGTGAGACAATACACAGAGTGAATGAGTTCTTCCATCAGGAGCGAGCTATCTCAGCTCGATCTCATCCAAGGGGAAATTCCCCTGAAGTTTCTAATAGGGCAAGCCGGGAATCAGGGACATGCTTGAGAAGCTGGCTTCTTCTCAAAGTCTTCCTATCCCTCCAGGGACCTCTCCTCCTGTGCCCTCTCTGGAATCCATAAAACAAAAGAAAAAACATCTCTCTTCTCCCAAGCTCCCCCCACCCCACTCTGTTCCTCATTTAGGCATAGACTACTAAGTAAGAGTCTTATACAGCTGAGCAGGCCTAAACCTTGGGTTACAATATTTTACAAAAGGAAATTCACTTAACAAAAACTACAACAACCCACAAAAATTCAGTATTGGTTCAACTGGAAGTAGTTCCTGTTATTTCCATATGGAGATCTACTCAGTCACTTACGTTAACACGAATGGCATTAAAGAGTCTATCAAAACTGAGGAGCGCCAATTACTCAAGTGCTGAGCTTTTTAGTCAGCTGGGAAGCTATTTCAATAGTTCCAACCATAATATCCTGAACCAATTAAATCTCTAGGACAGTCTTATTGCCTTAACTGGCATTGCTTCAGTCAAACTGAGACTGGGAAAGACCTTAACTTAAAAAGGTCAAGGTCTCCCACTACATTCAGGGCCATCTTCAGTTGTCCTGATCCATATCTGACTACTGGACCCAGATGACTCTGAAGGAGAAAGTGAGGCTGGTGACTTTGAATAGCCCTCCCTCACTTAAATCCAATTCACTTGTAAGCCATGGCATCACCTCCCTGATGTCATAGACCTCTTTGAGAACAAAGGACAAACCAAAACAACAAGGAAAAAACTAGTTTGGAAGTATTTCCCCTTCCTCATAGATGTTGTTTCTACCAGAGGAGTACTTATACAGTCCCCAGATGTCTTACCCCTACAACAACTGAAGAGGTATATTTTGTAAATGTCTCTCATAGAACAACTGTGATCTACCATCCAACACAACGAGCAGTCTACATCAGTAGTTCTCAAAGGCACAAGTGTGCCTTTAGTTTAATTAGGTATGCCGCAAAATTTTAGACATTATGTTATTGTAGATAAAAGAAGTATAAATAATTTTGTTTAACTAGCATATGTTTTACGATGAGCATAGCATTAGCAAACTAAATAAAGCTTATCTATTACATGTATTCACTAGACTCAAAATATATCAGACCTTGAACTCACAAAGAACTCAATAAAAACAGCTGCATTTATCAAAGGGAATCTGAGTGTGCTCAAGTCTCTTGAATCTCCAAAGTATTGCAGACTTTTAAACACTCAGTCTGCCTTAATTCCTTATTTCTTTGTTATGAGCAAAAAAGATTTGAGAACTGTTATTCAATATCTTCAGTCTATTACTTTGTGGTCTAACTAGTCCTGACAAAAATAACCCAGGAGCAGTGGGTGAGCCACAATTTCACTTCTTTGACTTCATGGAAAGTTCCCCTACCACCTCTCCCCTAAACCTGCTGGTAGTTCCTGATGGGTTAGTGGGTGACATTTATTCCAATCTAATAATAATAATGTTAATAATTTCCATCTGCCTGGATAGACTATAAGCTCCTTGAAGGTAGAGACTATTTTATTTATTTTCTTGAGTACTCAATGCTTAGTGATTTAGGGTAACCATCCTTTGTCCTAAGTGACCCATATGTTTTAGATTATGTTTTAGAACCCTATGAGGCTATTTTCTATTTCATCAGCATGCTCTGGCTATTCATATTCTCTTCCTTGATTGATGATACCTGTTCTGAGTTGCTATGGGGCCACTCTTTTCACTCATGCAGCTCCATAGAGCAATGCCAATTGTAAGACATCGTGCACAGTACCTCCTGAGATGAGACAGCAAGGGATGCACTCCAGGAGAAGGAGCAAGGGAAAAGGCAGGTGGGAGGTGAAAGGAGGAAGAGACAGAGAAAGAAGAGAGAGAGAGGAAAAAAAAAAGAAGAGGGGGAGAGGGAGAGAATTGAGTTAGCTCTCACAATTCAATTTTATAGACCACATGGATGGGCAATCAATCAGGAAGGAGTTCCATCCTTTGAAAACCCATCAGCAAGAATCAGTGGGAATGCTCATATTCCATGAAGAGACACTTTTTCAGTTGTTTCCAGACATTGGCCCATACGCTATAATCTCATTGGAGAGACTCCTCTAACAAGCCTCCTAAAAATATAAGGATTGAGCATCTCTGTCATTTCTGCCATCAGTTATCCCAAGCACCCTGAGAAACAATCCTGTCTCTTCCCTGATCTACTTCTTTTTTCCAGTTGTCTCTAACTTCCCTCATCAATTTCAGCTCATTCTGAATTTCAGTATTCCTGATATGATTATTCTTACAGAACCATATTATGCTTTTATATTCATCCTGACCATGTCATCTCTCCAGTGACTCCTTATGCCTTTCAGTATCAAATGGAAATCCTCTGCTTGGCATCCAAAGTCCTTCAAAACCTGGTCCTCCCCTACCTTACGCAGGCTTATCTGGGCATATCCAGTTTGTCTAATACGGAGACCTCTGTAGCTACTATAGCATGCCTATGATGGGCAGCCTGAGTTTTTAAAACTTTTGAGACTCAGCTAGTTACTCTGCTTTCTGTTGCTCTGCTTTTAGCCACTTTTATAGGCTGCATGCAAAGGATAAAGATCACAATTCACCCAAAACACAGATGTCATGGACTGACCTGGTGAGAAGGGAAGGACTTTCTTCCCTTGTCTTCCTTCTTTTACACTAGCTCCAAGATTTGGACTGGTGGGTATTTGTTTCTCTTCTGGGACTTTTGTCCTTCCCAATTTCAGGTGCTAGAAGTCCCCATGGACCAGAAATGGTGATGTTGGAAACAGAATGGCAGGCAAGATGGCACAGCTGGTCAGCTCAGCATAGAAATCTTGAGAAGCCAGGGTGCCTGAGGCTTAAGCCTAAGGGGGCTTTGGGGCTTGGAACTGGGACTATGCTCTATGGGGAGCTATGAACCTAGAGCTCTTTCCCTCTCTAAAGACTGAGGCAATACAAAGGGGAGGAAAGGAGCACGGATTATGCCTTCCATGTGTTGGGAGAGATAATTTGAATATTTTTATTACCTTCTGAAGTAAATATTTCTGTATAAAAAAAATCTGTTAGTGGTTAAATGGAACTGGGATGTAAGAGACCCATATCTTCACTTGAGAGGGGGATAGTCACTGATGGCAACCAGAGTCATTTGCAGATGCTAATCCCCTTAAGAGTACTGGAGCAGTGTCTTTAAGAAATACAGATTAATGAGAGAAAATATCCAGGCCAGGGTAGTTAACTGTGTCCAATGTTACAAAGAAGTCAAGAAGAATTAGGATTGAGAGGAGGTCTTCAGATTCAGCAATTATGAGATCATGGGTAACTTTGAAAGGATCAATTCAATTAAATAGAGAGTCAAGGAAAAGAAGGTTGATAAGCCTGGAAGAATGGTCTTGATTCCCCTGGAAATAAAGAAGTTTAGAGGAGATGTGGGTTTGGGAGAAAGATGATGTAACTGTTACCTACCCATGACTCTTTATACTATACTACTCACTTTTTTCCACTAAAAAATGATGTGTCTTCTTAAGTTGTTTTTTTTTTTGGTGGGAAGCAGGGAGAAGTATTTTGTCACCAATCACTGCCCCAGAGTGCAAAGCCTTCTGGTGAGGTAATCCAGGGGGCAAGATATAGGGACTCTGGTCTATGGAAGGGATAAGTGAGTGTAATCGCTGCAGATGGCTGGGACAATGTAGTTTATTGGTTAAGTAATAACCTTCCTGCCCTGAGGCACCCACTCCAGGTCTAGCCAGGGAAGGTCAGACATAGGGAAGGGCTCATGGGGTAGAAGTTGAAGGTAGTGATGTACTTATGCAAGAGACAAGAATATCATTTGTCTATTGTAGGAAGGGTAGAATTCAATCCAAATCCCACCCTTTGCTTGGTTGATCACCTACCCCTTGGACTCGAGCCACACTACAGTGATGTGCTGGTAGATGTTTAACGACTGGCTTTCTGACACCATACACCCAAGACAAACTTTTAGGTTTAATTCGCATTATTAACATTTTCTCCATCACTTTCTTAAGTTTAGACAATCAACAATATATCAAGCCCCATTTTGTAGCTTGCTATTATCAGAGGAATAAATGTTCACACTGACAATTTGACATCATCTCTCATTGGCCAGTGGGAGCTGTCTCCAGCACCGCCCTGAGCCATACCTCCACTTTGGAGACTTAAGTGAGAGATCATGAGGACCTGTGCTCAGATGACTACTGGGGAGAAAGACACATCTACAGGAAATACAGGGCAACCAAACTGCCAAATCTTGCTGATTCTCTTTTTCCTTGGTGAAACTCACTCTGACAGCTCCTTCGTTTGCTTCTCGAGAATGTGTTGAGCCATTCTTTCATTTAGCTGAAACTCCCTTTGGCCTTATGGTTTCATTTATAAAGACACTGTGATTATTGATGTGGTTCGGTTCTCCCCAGTCATATATCAGATGAGATAAGGCATGTAAGGTATTTTGCAAAGCTTATGGTGCTATATATTAAATGACAGAGTTGACGATGATGCTGATAGCATCAGTTCATTCATTGTACAAAGATCTCACCTTTAGATTTCCTAGAGTTAATGTATATAGATGGACTAAACACTGTGTCATTCTCAGCACCTTCTGCCCCCTCCACTTTTTTTTCTAATTTTTCTAATTATTTTTCTAATTTTTCCATCACTGTCTGTGAAAGCAGACGGTGGCTCAATAGGATCACAGAGCTAGAGCTAAAAGACACCTTAGATATTATCTAGGTGAAAACCTTCGTTTGGCAAGTGAGGTAACTGTTGAGATCCAGAACATGCTCAAGGTGACAAAGGTAGGAGGTGACTGAATGATGGCTCCAAATTTAGCATTCTTTCTATAACAATGCCTCTCTAGTGAAGGCTATTAATATTGTTTTCTTCATTTCATGGGTTACTATGACCAAAGAATGAATCACCTAGTAGTCATTTATCTGACAGACCTCTGTACTTAGGCTGGTTCCCAGAAAGCAGTCTATCATCAGAACTATATATTTTATATGTTTTTCACTTAAAGAAGGAAAAAAAACAAGAAATAACAACTGCAGGGCTTTATAAGAAATTTCTACTCCACCAAGATGTGGGGTCACCCACTGTTCATATGAAGGACATATAGACAAAGGGTTTGGGGCCAACAACTAGGACTCAAAGTTTGGTGGTTAGTTCTCAAAATCCAGAACCTTGAGTCTAAAACCCAGTGTTTCAGAACATAGATACCATAATCATATGCCTAGAAACTAGAAGTCAAAACTCAATATTAAAAACTCAGTACTCAAAACTAGGACTTAGGCCTTGAGACTTAGAACTAAGATCCAAAACTTGGAATTTAAGAGTTAGGGAATGCTCATTTCTGCTTTTTGCCTACCCAAAAGAGCAGAGTTATACTCTAAGAGGACAGAGATAAAATTATAGGATGATAGGAATCATAGATCATAGGATAATAGAATTAAAACTGAAAGTTACTTTAAAGATCACCTAATCCAATCCTCTCATTTTACATATAAGAAAACTGAGGCCCAAAGAGTTGAAGTGACCCAAAATCACATAGGTAATAAATAGCAGAAATACAATTTAAACCCAAGTGCTTTGTCTCCAAAGCCAGTGCTCTTTCTAGTCCACAATGTTATTATTTCATTAAGGTTGATATCGTTTGTAGCCTGTATATGTGCATGGATTGCATATATACACCATGAGACAGTTGGAGCACTGCAAGAACTCCCAACAACAGCCCATTGTGGTTCATGTTATTGCCTTCCTTAACTGTTCAGAAAGGCCATAGGTCACTAGATGAACTCTCCAAGAAAGGAATGTAATATTCCGCTTGATCACCAAGTAGCATTCTGCTTAAGCCACTAATGCAGTGGTCCCAATCCAAGTCTACTGGAGGCATGCATCAGAGAGTTGCCATACAATCATGCTATTTAACTGAATACTAGCACTGAGTAGTTTAAAACCCATTCTAGCTAGGTTCTGATTTTTTTTTATGAAATCATAAACTATCATGCAAAAAAATATTTTTAAAGAGGCTCTGCTTCTCTCCTGTATTTTCAGTTTCCCCTCTTAGAATCACACGGAATCATGGAATTTGAGAGTTGGAAGGGACCATCTAGTCCAGCCCAGGCACGACATATCCAACAAGTGGTTATCTATATCTATCAAATATATGAAGAGAGTTAACAACCCATCATTTCTTGAGGAAACCAAGTCATTTCCATTTGAATTGTCTTAGGAAGATTCTGAAGATCACCAGACAAGTTAAGGTACAGGAAGTTGAGGTCCCTTCTTGAGTTGAACTGCCAAGCATTCAAATTCTACCGGGCAGAGAGCCCAATTCCAATGGGTTGGCCATGTTATTTGAATGCCAAATGTAGTTTTCCTAAAAGACTACTTCATGGAGAACTCACACAAGGCAGGTACTCACATTAAGGTCAGAAGAAGCAACACTAGGACACTCTCAAAGTCTCTCTGGAGAACTTTGAAATCAATTGTGAGATACGGGAGACACTGGCACAGGACCACCAAGCATGGCATGACCACATCAGAGAAGGTGTTGTAATCGATGAGCAAAGCAGAATTGCAATAGCTCAAAAAAGAAAACATGAGATGTGCAAATTTAGAGATATCTCTACTACAGATGCTCATGTGGACTATTTGTGCCCAATATGGGATAGAACCTTCCAAGCTCCTATTGGTCTGATCAGCCACAGTCAGACACACTGTATCTTTTTTTTTCTTTGTAAATTTATTCATTTCCACAAGATTTTGAGTTCCAAATTTTCTCTAAATCTCTCTCCTCTGCCCACCCCAAGACAGCATGGATTCCAATTGCCCTTTCCCCCAATCTGCCTTCCGTCCTATCACATCTCTCTCTTCCCTTATCCCCATCCCCTCTATTTTTCTGTAGAGCAAGATAGATTTCCACACCCCATTATCTATATATCTTATTTCCCAATTGCATGTAAAAGCAATTTTAAACATTCGTTTTTAAAACTTTAAGTTCCAACTTCTCTCCTTTCCTCCCTCCTCACTCATCCCCTCTGAGAAGGCAAGCAATTTGATATATATTATATATATATGCAGTTATGCAAAGGACTTCCATAAAAGTTATGTTGCAAAAGTCAGAGTAACTATATTTCCCTCCATCCTATCCTGCCCCGCATTTATTCTATTTTCTCTTTTGACCCTATTCCTCCTCAAAAGTCTTTACTTCTAATTATCCCCCTCCTCCCATTTGCCCTCCCTTCTATCATCCCCCACACTCACTTCTCCCCTTCTCCCTTACTTTCTTGTAGTGTAAGATAGATTTTCATCCCAAATTAAAGACACACTGTATCTTGACCCCAACACAGTGATATCATTTTAGTCTTCTTCAAATATGGAGAACAACAACCAGACTTACCTCATGCTTCAGCTCCCTCTTATTTATTTTTATTTTGTCCCTTCCAGTACAAAAGTCATTCTCCTTGACAAGAAGACAAAAGAAAAAGAAGGGCTGAGCGACTGTCTGCCTCCTGTCTCTGAAGTCAGTCATCCTCATCATCCCATCCACCCCATGCAAACATCTGATCTCTTCTTCTGTCTTTCTTCTTCCTCCTAATGTAGCAAACACACTCACAACCAAACCATTTTTTGTTGTCCTTGACTTTCTTTACCAGACTCAGTTCATTTTGAGATTTTGCACTCCTTAGATCTTTTTAATAGGACTATACCACAGGGCTATATTCATCCTGTTACATGACCTGACATCCAGCTTCTGCACGTTTTTTTCTTTTTAATCTAAATTGGTTGGTGAGTTGCCTGTACACCTACATCATTCTCTTCAGACAATTCCCACTTTCCTTCCACAATGAAATTGTTTCCCTTTCTGTCTTCAACACTTAATTCTTGACTTTCTCCCGTCCCTCATGGTATAACTTTGCCTGTAGCAATATAATCCATTGGATCCTACATATCTTTCTTCTAAACCCTTTGAAATCTGCTTTCCCAAAATCTAAGGTGCCCACCTTAAATATCCAATGACACTAGGCATCTCTCTATGTCCTGGTTTCCTCTCTTCTGTCACAAAACACTAGGAGGGAATAGTCATGGCCCTCAGAGTTCCCATCACTTTCACTTCATCAACTAGTTCTTCATGAGGAGTAAGAATCACATCCAGAACAGATTTTTCTGGTTTTGGCTGTTCCACCTTTTAAAGAGGAAAACTATTGCTAAAGCAAGTTAGGAAGCTATTAGCTGCTCTGCTTTGGAAAAGAGAAAATTCGAATAGATGAAGTGACCAGTGAAGTCTCTCATCACCTGGTGGCCTATAGTATACTACAATGACAAAATCATATCTCTTTCTCCATTATTTCACTGAAATACTGTTCATCATATGGGGTGTAGGGGGTGTTCAAGAGAGGACTAGTGCCTCTGGTGGAAGGGCTACTGAGCCCCTGCTTAGCTGCTCATCCAGCTTGCACTTTCCCACTCACCAATGGAATGAAACAGGGTTGTGTGCTTGGTCCTATGCTTTTCAGCATGATGTTTTCAGCAATGGTGTCAGAAGCCTTCAGTGATGATGAAAATGGCATTGAGGTCAACTATCACCTTGACAGTAAATGATTTAACTTGAAAAGGCTACAAACCAAGTCTGAAGTGGAGGGAGAGTTGATGTGTGATGTTTTCTTCACAGATGATTGTGCACTCAATCCAGCATACAACAAAGCATGAATCAGTTTTCTGCAATCTTTGATAGTTTTGGCCTAAAAATTAACACCAATAATACCATCCAGCACCTTACCATCCATACATGGAACTATCAGTTACAGAAAATAGAGAAATTTTAAATGCTCTGGATAATTTCATTTATGTTGTCAGTGTACTTTCCAGGGATATGTACATAGATGATGAGGTTTGTGCATATGTTGCCAGACCTAGCTCAGTCTTTGAGAGGTTCTGAAATAATGTGTGGCTGCTTACCAAACTGAAGGTCTACAGAGGTGTTGTGCTGACATCACTGTTATATGCTTGTGAAACCTGAACAGCCAACCAGCACTGTCAGAAAATTGAACTGCTTCCATTTGAACTGTCACAGCTCCAATGGGCTGGCCATGTTGTTTGAATGCCAAATGTAGTTTGCCTAAAAGACTACTTTATGGAGCACTCACACAAGACAGAAGCTCACATGGAGGTCAGAAGGACACTGTCAAAGTCTCTCTGAAGAACTTTGGAATTGATTATGAGACCTAGGAAACACTGACATAGGACCACCCAGCATGACGCCCACATCAAAGAAGGTATTGTAATCTATGAGTAAAGCAGAATTTCAGTAGTTCAAAAGAAACATGAGATGTACAGATTTAGAAACATCTCCACTCCAAATGTTCATATGGACTATTTGTGCCTGAACTGTGGTAAAGCCTTCTGAGCTTGTATTGCTCTGATGAACCACAGTCAGACACACTTATACCTTGACCCCAACACAGTGATGTCATTTTGGTCTTCTCCAAGCATGAAGGACAAGCAACAATTTATTGTGCTTCTCTTTTCTTGTTCTTGAATTTTCTCCCATGAATATGCTTTTTCAATACAAAATGATATCCCACCATCACTACCATTCCCTTTTATCTATGCTGCTTCTTTGAATGAGATATGCCCATCCATGGTCTGGTCATGGGTTTCATCTCACCAGGTCTCAGTGATACCAATGAAGTCAAATTTGCCTCCTTGAATTAGGAACTTTTGTTCTTTGTATTTGTTGACTAAACTTTGGCATTTGCGTATAGATATTCAAAGCCATGAATTTTTCTGTTAGATCCCTTCTTGTATTCTGTTTTCTATTTGTCAACTGCTATCCTTCCTTCTTTATTGAGAATCTCTATAGTATCTAACTTGGGATATATGTATATGTGTGTATATACATACATATATATATTTAGTACACACACCCATGTGTGTGTGTGGGGAGGGGGGCAGTATTCTCCCTCCAAACCTTTTTGACTGAATAGTCAAGACAAACAGCAAATACATTCTTACCAGCTTTTCTTAGGTATATTCCATCTCTGCCAAGTAATTTTTCATGTCTCAATTTTAAGCTATGACCCAGAAGTCCAAATCTCAATCTCAGATACTATCTTCTCAGTCAATCGTTCACATTCCAACCTAATCTTTCTCTTCTATGTCCCTTGAATTCAATGGACAACAGTAAGGAAAACTCAACCGGTGCCCCTATAGACTTCAGTGTCTTAACCAGGTCTTAATACTCATTGGCAAAACTTTTTAAGTTTTAAGTTCCTTCTGAAAGTGTTCCTTATGACCATGTGAATTACCAGAAGTTGCCATTTTGATAAATCTTGGAAGACATTTTGTAATGTCTTGAATACAGGCTCCAGGAAGATGAGACTTCTATCATTGTTATCAAATCAACAAAAAAGCTACTTCAATATCCCTAAACAGGCGGTCACCAACTACTCTTACTCTTCTCTTCTCCCCCTTACTGAGACTACCCCCTGACAGCGTTTATGATTCTACTCTATCATTCTTGGGAGGACAAGGACCTTTATCCTCCTCAGAACATCCACTTATCTCCTCTTCAGGAAGAGTTTCAAAATTTTTTATCTCTAATTGTATAACCATTCTTTTCCTTCCCTTTCTCCCCTTCATAGTACTCTTCCATTCTCTATCATCCTGATAAGGGTAAAGGTTTCCCCTTTTTCAACTCTGATCCTGTCTTTCCCATTGAAACCTCAATTCTGTCTCCTTTAGGAACCTTCCTTCTCTTCAACAACATGAAAGAGAAGAAATCTTTTCCTGCAAGGAAAAGATCATTTTACTTGGAACACAGATGTCAATCACTTGGCTGTAGCAAAGATAGAAATCTTAATTCAAGCCACAGCAAAATTTTCACCATCTCCATTGTGGTTGAGTCTTCTTTTGTCTTGTTTTGTTGAAGACGATGTGGAGTTTTACACCCCTTAGCAAAAGGTCAAAACATTTACAGCCAATTATTGCTTCTTAATAACTTGACAAATTGATTCAATTTCTTTTCCTTAATTTCAAACACTTCACAGTTTCACCTACCTCCCTTTGAATCTTGCACCAGCTTCTTTTCTGTTTTGCCAATTTACTCCGTTTAATCAATTGGATTAACACTATAATTGTTCTACTTAACTTTCCTAACCCAACTTCTTTTGTCTTGTCAACTGCTGTCTCCTTTTAGTTCTGGAGATTCTTTTTTATGTATTTTTATTCAACTTATTTTGTTTTCAGTTTCAAATTATCTCCTTTCCTCCATCCACTCCCCCACCCATTGAGAAGGCAAATACAAAACAACACCCATTACAAATATGTCAGACAAAACAAATTGCTGCAATAGTCATAAAAATAAAACAGAGAGAGAGAAAGAAATAAAGAGAAGAAAATGCCTCTATATGGAGGTGGACAGCAGGTGCCATCAAGAGTCCTTTGAAATTGTGGTTGGTCTTTGTATTGATCAGAACTATGAGGTTTTGAAAATTGATTATCTTTACAATATTAATGATACATATAAATTGTTCTCCTGGTTCTGCTCATTTCACTTTTCATCAGTTTGTATAAGCCTTCTCAAGTTTTGCAGAGAACTTCCTCTTACAATACAATAGTATTCCATCACATTCACATACCATGACATGCTTAAACATTACCCAGTTGATGGGCATTCCCTCAATTACCAAATTATTGCCATCGCAAAAAGAGCTGCTATAAATATTTTTGTACATATAGGTCATTTCCCTTTTTCTTTCATCTTTTTTGGGTACAGATCTAGCGGTGACATTGCCCAGACAAAATATATGCACAATTTCTTAGCTTTTTGGGCATAGTTCCAAATTGCTCTTCAGAATGGTTGACCAACAGTGCATTGGTATCTCTATTTTTCCATATCCCCTCCAGGATTTGTCATCTTCCTTTTCTATCATGTTATCCAGAGTATGAGGTGGTACCTCAGAATTATTTTACATGCATTTTTCTAATTATTAGTGATTTAGAGTCATATGACTATTGATAGCTTTGATTCTAAAAAGTGCTTGTTCATATTATTTGATCACTTATCAATTAGGAAATGGTTTATTTTTACAAATTTTGCTTAATTCCCTTTGTGTTTTAAAAATGAGACCTTTGTCAGAGAAACTTGCTACACAAGTTTTCCCTAGTTTGCTGTTTTCCTTCTCATTTTAGTTGTATTATTTTTGTTTCTTCAAAACTTTTTAACTTCAGGTAATCACAATTATCCATTTTACCTCCTATGAGCCTCCTTATATCTTGATTATATGATCTGTTTCCCTGTTCTTAGGTCTGACAGGTAATTTCTTACATGCTCCACTAATTTACTTATGATGTCACCCTTTATGTCTAAAACACATTTTTGAGCTTATTTTGATACATTTCATACCAATCAAATACAAACCAGTGCTATGAATTGTAGATCTATGCCTACTTTCTGCCAGACTACTGTCCAATTTTCCCAACAGTTTTTGTCTTTTATTTGTCAGAATGTTAAGAATTTTTTCTAGGAAAATTAACTCTTTTAAAAATAGCTAGGATCTTTGGATTTATCAAACAATCAGTTAATATGATCATTTGCTTCTGAATACCATGTACTCAATCTGTTCCACTAATCAACATCTTTATTTCTTAACTGGTACCAAATTGTTTTGACAGTTACAGCTTTATAGTATAGTTTGAGATCTGGTACTGCTAAGCCCCTTCCCATTTTTTTCCAGACTCCCTTGATATTCTTGACATTTTGTTCCCTCAAATGAATTTTATGATTATTTTTCTAGCCGTACAAAGTAATTCTTTGGTAGTTGGATTGGTATGGAACTGAATAAGCAAATTAGTTTAGGTAATATTGTCACTTTAATTATATTGGCTCAGCCTACCCATGAGCAATGAACATTTTTCTAATTGTTTTGTTCTGTCTTTATTTGTGTGAAGTATTTTGTAATTGTGTTCTTATAGTTCCTTTGTTTGTCTTGGAAGGTAGGGTCCTAAGTACTTTATACTATCCATAGTTATTTTAAATGGCATTTCTCTTTTGATCTCTTCTTGTAGAGGTTTTTTGATAATATGCAGAAATGTATATGATTTATGTGGGTTTTTATTTTCTCTCCTCCAACACTGACAAAGTTATTAATTGTTTCAATTAGTTTTTTTAGTTGAATCTCTAGTACTCTTTAAGTGAACCATGATATCACATATAAAAAGTGATAGTTTTGTTTCCTCCTTGTCTAGATTTATTCCTTCAAGTTATTTTTCTAGTCATGCTATAGTTAGTATTTCTAGTACAAGATTGACTAGAATGGACATCCTCACTTTACCCCTATATTACAGGAAAGACTTCTAGTTTATCTGTATTACAGATGATGCTTGCTCTTTATTTTATAAAGATTTTACTTTTAAGAAAAGTTGCATTTATTCCTATACTTTCTAGCATTTTTAATAGAAATAAGTGTTGTATTTTGCCAAAAGCCTTTTCTGCATCTATTGAAATAGTTATATGATCAATTGTGCTTATAATTTTCCTAATATTGAACCATTTTTGCATTCCTGGTATAAATTCAGCCTGGTCGTAGTGCAAAATCTTTGTGATATATAGTAGTCTCCTTGCTAGAACTTTATTTAAAAATTTTTGTATCAATATTCATTAAGGAAATTGGTCTATAGCCTTCTTTCTCTGTTTTGACTCTCCCTAATTTAGGTATCAAGACTATACTTGTGCCATAGAAGAAATTTGGTAGGACTCCTTATTTACCTATTTTTTCAAACAGTTTATGTAATTGGGATTAATTATTTTTTAGATGTTTGGTAGAACTAACTTGTAAATCTATCTGACTCTGGATTGGTTTTTTCCCCCCGAGGGTTTTCATTTATGGCTTATTTGCTTTTTCTAAGATAGATTTACATAGTCTGTTTTCTGTATTGTTCTTCTAGACAGTTTATGTTTTGTAAATATTCGTCTATTTCAGTTAGATTGTCAGTTTCACTGACATATACTTGGATGAAATAGCACCTAATAGTTGCTTTTATTTCTTCTTCATTGTCAATTCATTTTTAAAGTTTTTCATCTGGTAATTTGGCTTTCTTCTTTTAAATCAACTTAGCCAATGGTTATCTATTTCATTGTTTCAGTGGTTAAAAAAAACAAAACCAAAAACCAGTTCCTAGTTTTATTTATTCAATTTATTATACTTTCAGTTTTGTTAACCTCTCCTTTGACTTTTAGGAATTCTATTTTGGTGTTTAATTGGACATTTTTAATTTGTTGACTTTCTAATTTTTTTTAGTTGCATGACCAATTTGTTAATCTTTTCCTTCTATTTTTTATTGCTTGAAGTATTTAGAGATATAAATTTTCCCCAAGTACTTATTTGACTGCATTCCACAAATGTTGTCACATTGTTGTCATTATCTTTAATAAAATTATTTATAGTTTCTATTGTTTTTTCCAACCTATCCATTCTTTAGGATTAGATTATTTAGTTTCTGATTACTTTTTAATCCATGCTTCAAAGGCTTTTTATTGAATATAAGTTTTATTGAATTGTGGTCATAAAAGCATGCATTTAATTTTTCTGCATTTATTTTGAGGTTTTTATGACCTACTACAAGGTCAAGTTTTATGAAGGTAGCATACACAGCTAGGAAATAGTTTTGCTATCTTCTTTTCCTACTTGATGTCCCCTAGAGATCTATCATATCTAACTTTTCCAAAATTCCATTCATCTCTTCAACTTGATGACCTCTCCTCTCCACCCAAGATCTGACTTTATCCTTCAACTTCCCTAGGATGGAAAAAATGACTCCCTGTGACTTTATCTTGGTTTTCTTGATCAGAATTTGTTCTGGAACATTTTCTAGGCTTTTTTGGAGAAAGTGTGCTGGCTGAGCTAGGCAAAAATGCTTCCTCTCACTAGCCTTCTTTACTCTGCTTCTCCTTCTTGAGATTCTAATCCTTTCTTATTCTTTTTAATTCTCCTTAATCCCTCATATCCTCCTTAATTTTCCTCCATCTTACTCTTCTTTCAACCCAAAAGTAGAATCTGAACCAGTACTCCACCCTAGAAATGAATCTTTTTAAATTTTTCTCAATTTTCCCTCAATTTTTCATCCCTAAATTCAACCTCTCACCTTCTCTACTAGTTCAAACTCTTCCATGTCACCTACAATATTTCCTTCTCCTTATTCAGCGTAAGTTCTCTCTTTTCCTACTCCTTCCCCTCCCATAGAAGATGAAATTGGGTCCATCGGTGCCCCACATTAACAAGACAGGTATTCAACATACTGTGGACACTGTTTTTTTCATTATAGCAAAAATGAAAAGTGTAAAGTATTCTTAACATGTAGCCCTCTATACAACCCTTTCACCAAATCCCTCCTGACTACCTTCTTTATTCCACGGATGCATCCAGGAAATCAGAACTGCCCTCCTCTGAAGATTGTGGCAAGAGAACAAAGGTGGGGAGGGGGAGTGGCCTCTGTAACTGAATCTCAGTTCTGGTCTACAAACAGGGGAATGCACAGGAAAAACTACCCCACCAGAATTGGATAGCTAGCCTCTTTTTACTCTGGTCTCAAGGTCTATAATGCTCCTAGGCCACTGTTTTTTTCTGCTTCTAGGCCCATATTGCCTCTGCAAGACTGCTCTTGGCTTTTCCCCACTGGGTTCTGTTCTCTCCAGATTGAAATGTACACCATAGCAGTCTGCACCATCCAATAGTCTATTCCAGGGGTGGGAAATCTGAGGCCTTGAAGCCACCTGTGAACCTCTAAGTTCTCAAGAAGATTTTGGAAATGCATAAACATCCACAATGTGATGTACTGAATAGATGATGAAATTTGAAGTCAAGAGATTTGGATTCAAATTTCTTCTCTGACACTTAAGTGTGTGATTGTATGAAATCCTTTACTTCTGATCCACAGTAACCTCATCTGTAAATTAGGGATTTATTGTTTATCCTGCCTACCTCACAAGGCATAGTGAGGAAAGCACTTAAGAGATCTTCAGAAGCATTGGATAAATTGGAGAGATTAGAAAGGATGCATTTATTCAGTGTTTACTATGTGCTAGGCACATGCTAAGTGATTTACAATTATCATCTTCTTTGACTGAGGTGCTACAGCTAGGGCATATGCAGCCCATGTGACTTTGTGTGTTTATAGAGGCCTTGAATTTGTTTTCTCCTGCAAAGAGTCAAAGTTCCCTGGCAGAGTTTGGCTTCTGCACTGTAGCCAAAGTCCAGGGCTCTGCACACATTACTAGTTGAAATATAGATATGCCAAATAGATACAGGCAGGAGAAGAGGTACGGGCCGGGAGGGGGTCTATATATTGTGTTGCATGCAAATAGATGTTGGTTGAATAATGTTCCTGTCCCCTGGTGATGATGCTGTATTTGCAGGACTGCATGTTCATGAACATGCAATCCTTAGCATGATAGGGCATAATGTGTTACACGTATGACGTGTACCTCTGTGATGGCTTCATGCAGTAGCCCGAGTTACATTAGCCCTCAGACAATCATACTTGTGCTAAACTGTCTATTGGTAGGTTTGTACTTACTACGTAAACATTACTTGTAGCAGTCACCTTGTTTGACAAATAATAACCTCTCCAAGGTCAGGGATCTGCCTTTTTTTGTATTCATTGATCTCTTCCTTTCCTCAGAGCACTGGGCACAGATCCAGACTCCTAGGGAATGCCTATTAAAAGATGAGCTGCATTGCACTCCCCATACGAATTAGGGGTGCTGTATAGGTGCATGTAAGGTGCTGGGTGGTCTACACATCATGTGCACACTAGTACATGTGCTGGCTTTCATTGTGGATTGCACTGGGCTTTATCTCTGTTGTGGTTGCTACAGGATGCACCCTGGCCTCCCTTCAGTCTGTGTTTTGTGGATTGGCCTCAGGGTGGCAGTATGTTCTCATACCTGGGACAATGGATGGGGGGTGGGGGGAGTGTTCAGGGAGGAGGAAGGAGATGTCCTCCTCTAAAGTCACAGGACAAAACCTACCAGAAGGTATGAGCTGGCAGCTCTCCTGGTGCTGTCTCTCCCTCTCCCTAGTGTGGGATGTGTATCCAGTGTATTCAAGTGGAGGAGGGGAGATCCTGGGGCAATACTGCAATTAGGACCCTAGGACAGGTGATGCATGCAGATGGGACACGGAGCAGACACACTGCATTTGGCGAGTGAAGGGTAGCGAATAGAAGGAAAATACAGAAAGGCAGGATGGTGACGCAGGAAGGGGACTGTAGACCAATGATAAGGTGTGTTTCTCTTCCCTTAATAGAGAGGTAGTGAGCTACAGGTAGGGAATGTTGTCAGAGATAGGAACTATGTGGGAGGTTATGACTATGGTGCTACAAAAAAAAAAAAAAAAGGCATTGGTAAAATATTTTTAAAAGAAAGAGAAAAGTTCTTGACTTGAAAACACAAGAGAACTATTTTCATAGCCTATTTTAGTAACCGTGGGACCATGAGCAAATCACTTTATCTCTCAGCCTGTTTCCTTATCGGCAAAAAGAATAAAATTGGGGGGTAATACCTATACTATGTTACCCCAGGGTTATCGGGAGTGAAATGAAAATGTACTTCAATGCTTTGTAAACTGTATAGGCCTATGTAAATGACAAAATGCATATACATGTAGAGTCACTTTTTTTTTATTTTAAAAGGGAAAAAAAGAGCATCAGTGAAATTTAAAATACCCAAAAGAAAGGAGAAGGAGATTTGGAATGGTTAACAGACAAGCAGGGGAAATGTTGGTAACAAGGTAGTAAATTTAATATATTTGTAGTTTAGTCATTTCAGTCATGTTCAAATCTTCATGATCCATGGAACCCCCAGTTGGGGTATTCTTGGTAAAGATACTGGAGTGGTTTGCCATTTCCTTCTCCAACTCATTCTACAAATGAGGAAACTGAGGCAAACAAGGTTAAGTGGTTTGCCCTGGGTAGCTGAGGTTAAATTTGAACTCAGGAAGATGAGTCTTACTGACTCCAGATCCAGCACTCTATCCACTGTGTCCTCTAGCTGCCCCCATATTTTTTTTAAGCCAGACATATATTTTTTAAGTCATAATTTCATATACAACCGTCTTTTTTCCGTTCTTTGCATATGGACATGTTTATACATTTTTATTTTTGTCAAGTTCATAATAAAGAAAAAAGAAAACATATTCAAAAGTGTTTTAAACTAGGGAGGCATGGGTTTAGGAAGAAAGTGGAAGGGGTTGGACTAGGAAGTTGTTTGGAGCCCCAGAACAAAGGCTGAGCCATGATTAGAGGAAGAGACGGCAACACATAAACCGAAGAAGACAGAGACAGAAACAGAAAAATGGAGAGCGAAACCAAAGGTAAATCACTGAATTTTTCTGAGCATCTGCCGTAAAATGGAGACCACATCATATTTGTACCATCTACCTCACACAGTTGTGAGGAAAGTAAAACTTTGTGAAACTTTACAAGTGCTACAGAAACACAATTAAGCTGATGGGGAGCTAGGTAGACTGTGGTGGGTGGGGGGCTATAGAGGGTCTCCCAGGGCAGCAAAAAGATGGAGGAGACATGGGTTATGGAGGAATCACAGACCATCCTGCTGAGAAAGTGGAGTTTATTTGATGTGGAAGGCAAGTCTAGAGGAAGGAAGGTGCTGCTTCTCAGAGGACTGCCCCATCTTTAGGACCACTCCTGCTAATGCTCCAGGCTCTAACCCTGACACTGGTTCTCTGACTCCATTTCTTCTGCCTTGTTTTGTCCTTGGGAGCTTTGGGCTGCATATTCCAGGGCAGAAAACCTCCTGGGCAGCTTAGAGGGAAAAGGAAAGTTACTGACTTCAACTCTCCTCATCAGACAGAACTAGACCTTCCCCCATCCTTGTTATTCCCCAGCCTCACCCTCCCAGCCCTTCCCTTCTAAACCTCAGCAGCAAAATTCTGAATGCACTCCTTCCCTAGGGTCTGGAGGCAGGGTTTGTAATCTTGGGGGAGGGTGAAAGATTCTTGGAGAGGATCTCAGTGGGGAGGGTTCTCTTAGGAGGGGGAATCTTCGGAATGGTCCTGTGGGCTGTGGATCTCCTTTCCTGGAGTTGAGGGCACATGGCAGGGTTTACCTGGATTGGTCGTAAGCGAAACACAGCAGCTCCTACCCCGGAGAAAAGGAGCAGTAAAATACCAAGGCTGAGAAAAAGAGGCAGCTGTTTCCCTCCATTCAGGGCTTTGGGGTTTCCCTCAGAGAGCTGGGCACCTAGAAGACAAGGCACAGAGAGAGGGGAAAGTGAAGGACGAGGAGGTTATGGTAGTTGGAGGAGGGACCGGCCAGGAGAGGCTGAGTAAAGTATAGAATTTGGGCAAGGAGCAGGGAAAAATGAGAGTTCAGGGAATCTGGAAGAGGGAGTCAGGATTCCTAGGCTGAGGTTGGGGTACCATGGGATTTGAGGTCTCAGACCTGTGCCCTGAAGCCCCAGGTTGTAAACTACAGCTCCACGTTGCTGTATCCCTTGATACACTTGACATTGCCACTGGTCAACCTTTAGCTCCTCATCTCCCAGCTCCAACCAGGGTCCTGGTGGGTTTTCCAGAGTCTGATTATCCAAGGTGGTCCACAGGAGATACTCTTGTCTCAACATTGGGGTCACCTCACAAAGTAGCCCTTTTCTGGAACTTGAAGATCCAAAGGATTTAGCAGTCACTGCGGGAAATTGGAAGAAAGATCATTTGGGGATTCTGACCTTATTCTATTCTCATTTCCCTGCCCCAGTCCCTCAATCTCATCCCTTCCTAATTATCCTATACACCCCAAGGATCGGATGGGCAAGAGGAAGGTTTGAGTCTGGATGAGCCTAAAGAGTGATACATTTACGGAAATAGGGAAGTTTAGCTGGAAAATTGGTTTGGGGGGAAAAGATGAGTCTCTTTTTAGGCATACTAGGTTTAAGGTTAATAACAAGATATCCAACAGGCAGCCAGTGATACCAAACTGAATATCAGAAGAGACATCATGGCCAGAGAAAATTCATCATGCCTTGTATTGTTAGTTTTTAATCAACATGTTTATGCTAATCTCCTACTCATCGTGACATGGAGATACTCTTGAGTTCTTGAAGGCCATACAAGGAGAGTATTAGAATATGACTGGTGATGAACTGTCTACTGTTCAACGACTAGCCCAACAACATTTGGAGATGTTCATCATCAATCACAGTCATTCTCAAAGACCAGCTACTAGGATGAAGGGTGTGTGAGAGCTCTAGAAATGACAGGATCACTCCCATTAATAAATTATATATCCTCTAACTATTGAAGTATCTTATCAATACACATGTCATCTCTTCAAATAGAATTCAACTTCTTTGAGAGCAGGAACCATCTAATACTTTTTGGGATCCCCATGGCACAGTGTTTCAACCAATAAATGTTATTACTTGTCAAATTTTGTCTAGAAACAGGTTTTTTTTAATAAAATGATTCTTTTGTGGACACTTACAAAGCATAATTATCCTTACATAATAATTTTTGCTACTTCTGACAATGAATGAATGAATGAATGAACAAATACATGGATAAATGAAGGAAATTCTGCCAATGTGCAATTATAGCATATAATCACAAGGGAAGAGGGCAGTTGTCAGTGATTCTTCCCTGGAAAAGTAGAATGGAGCCAAGTCCTTTTAGATCAACGTGGGAGAAAGGAAGAGTCTGAGCAACTGTCCAGGCCAAAAATGGTAGCCCAGTCTCCTGGCTTCAAACTTCAATAGTTTGAAAGCAGAATTTTTAGTGCCTGCCAATTGTTACAAGTCAGAATAACTTTTTAGCACCCTGATTGTTTTAACATTCCTTCCCTTAAAGCTTACTCTTTTTCTATGAATAAAAACCCAAACACTTCATGTTGAATATTGCAGCTACATGGTGTAGCAGTTAGAGCACTGGGCCTGGAGGTGGGAAGACCTAAATTCAAATCCAGTATCAGATACTTATTGGCTGTGTGACCCTAGGCAAGTCAGTTAACTACTGTCTATCTCAGTTTCCTCAGTAAAAGGGAGAAAATAATAGCTCCTAGCCCCTAGGGTTGTGAAAATTAAATGAGATGATATTTATAAAGCAATGAGTAGCACGGTGCCTGGTACATAATAGGTGCTTAATAAGTGCTTGTTCCTTCCCTCCCTCTATCCTTTTCTCAAATCTTAACAAACATTCCAGCTAGGCCTAGGTCAAAGGACAGCCAAATATGCAGAACAAAGCATAATAAAGGAGGGAAGAGGAATGGGTCCTGCTGAAAGTACAGAAGGTGTTCAAGCTACTAAAGGTGGTCAGATCCAGGAATATTTAACACAGGAAAACCTTCCAAGTAATCCTAGGGTTTTTCTTTTCTTTTTTTTCTTAATTAGTATTCCCCCAAACTTTATACTTTTTGGAATGGAGACTGTGGAGTACTGTGATCTTATCAAAGATCACTGGATCAATATAGAAAGTTGTTACTCTTTTTCACAGATAGTTCATCCTGACATAGATCCTCGTAAAGAGAAGGTTTACAGAATATATTCCACCTCCTTCAGCAAATCAGTCTAGCCTTTACTACCCACCCCCTACTTCCTTGCAACCTCCAAATCTCACTTCTAGAAATTCTTAAAGTTCTTTCCTAGCCAGAGACTGAGAGAATCACCTAGCAGGTAAGAGATTTTTCCAAAGGTCTATGGGGCAACTAATGCTTTCTGTACTTTATAAGGGGTGGGGAAGTAGGCAGAAGTTAACCTGAGCCCCTGAACACTGTCCAGCAACCTGACTTTCCGTGAGGATTTATTATTAAATTTATTTACTCTCTTGTCCACTGCCCTTCCTTCTCTAACTTCCAGAACCATACCCAGCCTCTTCCCTGTTCTCTGACCTGTAATGACAGCTAAAGTGACCACTGCACTGAGCTGATGCCCTTGAAAACTGAGGCTGCAGTTGTACGTCCCTGCTTGGGCTCTGCTCACATGGTCCAGCCTCAGGGCAAAGCTGCTTTGGTCATCTCCTGACACAAGGCAGCTGTCTCTGCCCCAAGGTAAGGTCCACTGGGCAATTAGCCCTGGCATCATTCCTGGAGCAGGACTGAGATGGCAAGGAAGTTCCACCTTTGATCCTTCTCCCACATACACCGTCTGCTGGGTTAGGGGCTCCAGACCTAGAAAGAGGGCAGAATCCAGTTCAAAGACCAACAACAGGAACTAGGAAAGGCAGGAGAAAGACATGGGGGAGGGTATGCAGAGGTATATGTGTAAAGGCTGGCCTTGAAGAAGAGATTTGGAGGGATGAGATGAGAGAGAAGGCTCTCCCAGTCAGAAGTTATGGAAGAAAAGCCCTTCGTGCCTCCAGAGAGGGGAGACAGGATCTAGTTAGCACAGGGGGATGCCAGTACTGAGAAGTCTGGCAGCTGGGCTGGTAATAAAAAGGAGGCAGAAAGATGGAGCAGGAAGGAGGAGGAGCTGAAGGCTACAAGGAGAAGCTTCTGGGAACCCTCAACCAGTTCTGGCTTCTTATTGGGTGAAGGAAAGGATGAAAACATTTGCCAGAGGAGTAGGACTCAGGGGATCATAATTACAAAGGAGAAGTCTCATGGAGGAGGTGAGGGGAGCCAGGAGGAGGTTTCCTAAGGCCAGGAAAGGATGATGCAAATAAGTCTGGAGGGATGAGTCCAGGGAGTGGGAGAAGCTGGTTTTGTCACCAATAGGCATAAAGGAGGAGGAAGATAATAAAAGAAAAAGGAAGGTTATGGTGGGAAAAGGGAACAGGAAGAGGAGGGAAAAGGAGGCTATAAATTACCCAGGACAGTAAGGTGGTGGGTAATGGAGACATTGAATCCGTCTGGGTACATAACGCAGCAGTCCCAAGGCCCAGCATCTGAGGGAGTGACATGGGACAAGAAGAGGAGATTCCCAACTGGAAAATGCTGGGAAGATGGGATTATGGGTACCCGGCCTCGAGACCAGAGCACAGCTTTCGGGAGGTCTGGACGGTCGAAAGAACAATTCAGAAGGACCAGACCTGAGGTCACAATAGGCCCAGGAGGACTGGCAGTCACTATAAGGAGGGAGAAAAGATATTATCACTCCCAGTACATTTCCACAATTACCCTGTAAATTCCTTGATGGCAAAGCCTTAGTCTCCTACTCTGAACCACCCAGCCAGCACCTAGCACTGTGTCCTCGAACATAGCAGATGCTTAATTAGTATCTGGTGAGTGAATTAAATCCTATTTCTTAACCACTCCACTCTCCAAGCCCACCCCTAGGATCCTCCCGTCCCTTGCCTCCTGCTACAAGGGATGAATGCATCACGTTTTTGTCCCTTGTTCTGTGAGGAGTCAAATCCTTCATGCTCACTCTGAGCAGAGAGGATAATGATACTCTATCTCCACCACTCCTCTTAATTTAGCTCACCCCTGACCCCACCCTCTTCTTCCTCTCCCCCAGAATATTTTTGGGGCTCTGATGTGGTTGCAAGGTTGGTAGAGTGGGGATGGGGAGAGGTGATGCTGACGGAGAAGGCTCCCCACAGGCTCTGTTGAATTTCGAGTTAGTTAGTCTTGGGAAATCATCTGGTCCAATTTTAAGGTAAGGAAATTGAGGTTGTCACCTCTTGATTACTCTTTTCCTGGCCCCAGCTTCCCCAGCTCATTGCCTCCCCTTTACCTACCAGAGGCTTGGCCAAAGCGGAGGCAGAGGTGACATCTCAAATCACCATGCTCAAAGTGGACCCGGGCTCTGTACTCCCCAGCATCTGTGAGCCAGGCTGGGCGGAGCCAGAGTGAGAAATCTCCCTGGTGGAGGCTGAGCCCTCCAAGCTGCAGCCTGGGCTGTGGGGGAAGCCTCACACTCCGCAAACCACCTGGCCCCACCCTGAACACTGTGTGCCACCTGGCTTGGGGGATCCTGTGGAAGAGGAAAAGGAGAGAGTAGCAAGGAAGAAAGAGATAAATTGTCTGGTAGGAGAGAGCAAAGATGACACCTAAACTGTAGAGATAAGGATGAGGTTTGGAGTTGAAGGGACAGAAAGAGAAGAGAGAGGAAGAATTCACAGAAGCTCAGAACTGGGATCCCTTAAAGACAATTTAGATCATTTCTCTCATTTCATAGAGACAAAACTAAAATGCAAAAGGGAAATGTCACAACCACCACAGTTCTCTTCGCACTGCAGTATGGGGGGGGGCAGTGAGAGGGAACAGAGAGACCCTCTAAGAGTGGAGATTATATTGTCATCGAACAGAAAGCAATGGCAGAAGTCCACGTCTTGAGGAGATGGAGAATTGTAGAAACAAAGGCTAGACAAGTCAGAAAACTCAGAGGGGACGACGGATTAAAAACAGGAAAGAGTTAAGAGGGAGAAGATGAAGGGTGCTCTAGGTGAGAGAGAAGTTTGGGGAGCAGAACAAGGGACCTAGAAACAGTAATAAACTGTGATGGATAGGGATGAGAGGAGTGATTTGAGGTGGAAGGAGGTATCACTACATTTTGAATTGAATTGGACATTTGGTCCGTACCTGTCCTGCCAGCGCTGCCAGATGACAGTCACCTTCCAAAGAAAGGTAGGCCTTGTAGAGAGGTTTGGGCCGGTGCTTGAGAGGATGCAGGGGAGCTGAACAGGGAAACCCTCTTTGGCCCATACCACCTGGACTTCTTTCCTAGACATTTGAGTCCCTGCTATAGAAAGAGAGAGGCTGGGGAAAATGAGGTCAAACTGGGGAGAGTGGCTCAGAATTCCAGGTGAATCTTCCCGAGGAAAACTCTACAACAGCCCACTCAAAGATATGGCAGTCTCCAAGGAATCTTCTAGAGAATCCATCCACCCTATCCCAGGTACACAGAAACCAGCCCGTCTCCATGGCTTACCTCTGGCAACCAGCAGCACTAGCAGCAGTTGGACTAGAGATCTCACCTCCCACAGCATTTCTCCTCCAAGGAGGACTGACTAGAGCCCTCCAGAGAAGAACAGGCTAGAGATGATGGGAGGGAGGTGAAGGGAGAAAGAGACCAGGTGGCAGAATATAGAGGGAGAAAGCAGGAATGGAGAGAGAAATCAGGTGAGCAGAATTCAGAGGTTGAAGGATAAAGGCCAAAGAACAAAAGGAAGAGGGTAGCACAGGGACGGAATACTTCTCTGATGTCCTGTCTTCTTAGTAGCAATGATACCTCCTCTTTCTCCCCCACGGTCCCCACTTCCCTTCTGTATTGCCCCCCTCCTTACCACCTCTGGGGCTCACTGTTTCGATTCGCATCGGAAAGTGTGAGGGGGCTGATTCCCAGCAGCACCAATCCCCGCCCCTACTCTTATTCTCCCCTTGTTTACTTCTTTCTGTCCTGGGTTCTTCTCCCTCCCTAACCCCAAAGTTTCTCTCTGCCCTTCACTCCCTCACCCAAAGGCAGTCCAAACCTGCCCATCATCTACACTTTTCCCCATTAGAAGGTAACTGCCTTTAGAGAAGGGATTGTTTGACTCTTTGTACTTATATTTCTAGTGCCTAGCACAATGCCTGACACGTAGTAGGTACTTAATAAATATTTGCTAATGAACTGCACAATTGATTCACTCCCAAGTAAAGACCCTTCCTTGATTACCATCCCTTTTCTTCACACCTTTTGCCTCTTCATCTGTTTCTATCTCTCCCATCCCTACCTAGGAATTCTCCAAGACTTAATTCTCTGACTTATAAATAAATGTCACTTCTCCCCATGTTTGCAGGGAACAGGACAAATTGGGAAACAGTCCTGCACCCCACAGGAAGATAGAGTTACCCATGAAAGCCTACCCCTGCCCACTTGTTCTCCTGCTAAGATCACAGTATTTAGATCGGGTAAGGATCTTAAGAAATTGCCTGGTCTGACCTTTCTATTTTATAAATGAGAAAAAGGAAGCCCAGAGAATTTTAAGTGCCTTGCCTAAAATAAGTAGTAGCAAGAAACAGCTGGAATTCAAATCCATATCCTCTGCCTCCAAGTCTGGTGCTCTGGTCAATGCCTAGTGCTAGTAAAGGCCAGTGAGATAAGGAAAGGCTGAATAGAAAGATGAAGCCCGATGAGTCAAAAATGCCTCTTAAACCACCCCTCCTAATGCCTCAGGTTTCAACCCAAGCTGGTCCTGAACCAAGGAGAAGAGGAAAGGGACAGCATGAGACAGAAAGATGGTGAGAAACAGATGCACAGGAAAAAAGTAAGAGAGGCAGAGACAAGAAAATATCAATTTCAAAGGAGAGAAAGAAGGGGTCTTTGAAGAGCAAAGAAGAAGCCTTCTCAAGTATTTTTTCTATTTTTCTCCCCCAATCCAAGACAGACACAAAGGTGTATGTGCATACATGCACATGTGTGCACACACACATACACACACACACACACCAGCCCAGAGGAGGCATAAACTTAGGCTAGGGAATCTTCCCCTTTTCCAAGAGAAAATGATATTAATAATTAGTTTTAATAATAAAATAGTAATTCACAAATGCAGAGGTTTATGTTGACAAAGGACTTTATACATGTTACTTCATTTGCCCTCTCACTAAGCTCTAAATGCAAATACTATTACCCTCATTTCACCCATGAGCAAACCAAGGCTTTGGAAGGTGAGTAAAAGCTAGGACTTCAAGTGGAGGGATCTTTCCACTGCACCATGGTCTCTAGGGAGATGGAATAACTCCCGAGGAAGACAGCAGAACTTGGGCATTTAGGATTAGGTTCCTAAACTTTAGGGATTCCACTGTGAAGTCCTCATCCTTACCCACAGCCCTTTTCCCGGTGGCAATAAGCACACCACTCCCCTCTCCCCTCAGAGCTTCCTGTCTTAAGCCTTTTTGTATTTTCCTAGGTCAGCAAAATTGCCACAGTCTCAGTAGCTTTATGCTCCATTCAGCATTATGTCTTTGTGAACGTGTATGCCAATGTCTATGCAGGTGCATTCGGGAAACAGGAAAGGAGAGGAGGAAAAGGCATGGGAGGGGAGGACAGAGGGCATGCCCAAGAAATCTTCAGATCTATTTCCTCCTAGAGAATTAAGAGGGCCCAGGTGTGTCAGCCCCTATCCTGGCCCCAGCTTCTTCCTTTGATCTGGAGGTGGAGGAAGAAAGGATGGGAAACTTGGTAGACAGCAATATACAAAAGATTTCCTATAAATATACTGTGGCTATCCAGCTCCTGTCTTTGGTGGGCCTCGAGTTCTTTGAGTTCAGGGACAGCTCTCAGGTGGAAGAGAGAGAATTACGGAGAGGAGGATTGTTTTTTCATAGAAAGATCCCCAAAAGACTGAAATTATATTGTTGTTCCAACACATACACACACACACACACACATACACACACATACAGACACACACACACACAGCCACATACACACACATACTCACACACACACACACACACAAACACTCACACTCTGGTCAGCCGGGGGAAGCAGGAGGCAGGTTAAAAACAGAAGCGCGACCATTTCTTTATTAAATTATACAAAAAGGATAAAGGGGAGAAGGGGGCAGCTGTGGGGCTCAGCCCCAACCCCAGCCTGGTGCTGTGAGGGGGTGGGGAATCTGAGGGAGATCCAGGGATCAGGCAGGGAGAGTGGAAGAGAAGGCAGAAGGGAAATCTAGGAATGTGGAAAGCGGGGAGAATTGGATTTTGAAGAATCAACTGGGGGATGGGAGGAGATATGAAGACATGGAAAAGAAGAGTTGTCTGGGGATCAGCTCAGGAAGAGGGAAAGTTGAGGAGGTGAAGGAATGGAGAGGTCAAAATTGGGTATGTGGAGAGGGAACAGTATAAGAAGGCTGGGGAGAGTAGGTGGGGAACACCTCTGGGGAGGAATCCAGAACAAGGAGCCAGGTGAAAGGCCGCTGCACTTATCCCTCCCCATCTCACTTCCAGGCCCCACGGGGTCCTCCCCACCCTCAGCCCAGAAGGCTGAGGCTCACACCGATGCCCCGTTTTCTGTCTTCTGCCTTTTGGGATCGGCATCATCCTGCAGAGGGAAAGACAATCTACATAAATGCAAAACAGAAGCAGGATCTGCTTCTAGTCCCAGCTCTGCCCCACACTCCAGAGAAGTTCCCCCAGACATCCCCTCCAGTCTCCGGACCCAGCTCCAACCTCATCCTCAGCAGCTCTCTTCAGTGCGGGCCCTTCGTCATCATCCTCCTCCTCTTCCTCATCTGTGAAGCCAGAAATTGGTCACTGTGGAGGAGCAGAGGTCATCTCCAGAGACCACAGGTCATCTCCGGAGACCACAGGTCATCTCCAGAGACCATTGACCCTTGCTTCAATTCTTCTACTCTGACTTGATTTGACTTCCATAGTTTCCCATCATCCCCGACACTCTGACCTCACCTTCCTCTTCACCCTCATCATCATCTTCTCCATCCTCTGCAGTCTCCTCCTCCTCCTCCTCTGCTCCATTCTCCTCCTCCTGAGGACCAGAAAACAGCATCAGGTAGGTTTGGGCATGCACCCAATAGATTAGTCCCATGGGGAAGGGAAGGGAATCTCAGGCAAGAGATCCCCAGGGATGTCAGGGCTCATCATGGCTCATCGCCCTCTCTTCCCCTCTGTACCTCTACCACGTCCTTCTTCCTCTCTTTTCGATTAGTTTTCTCCTCTACTTTTTCTTTCTTTTCCTTCAGGTCCTGTGGAAGGAACAAACAGGTCATCTGTTTGGTCACCAGATTGACAAAAGAGTGAAGTGCCTTTATGTCACTGTCCTGTTCTCCCCTTGACCCCACCCTCAAACAGCACCCTGGAAGATGGGAAGGCTTTAGGACAGTGTGACAGAGCACCCAATGCCTCTTCATGTGGGACAGGAAAGGTGCCAAGTTTTACTCTAGATGAACTGCTCCCTGTAGGCTTCATATGGAGAAGGGATCGGAAAAGAAAGAAGATCATCACCTTGGTGACTTGCTGATTCCTACCTCTCTGAACACCCCCTTCTCTGCCCCCCCCCCTCCCCCCACTCTGAGTGGCTGAAAAGCTCAGCTCAGCAAAGCAAATCCCTTCCATCTGCTCTGGCCCTTAATGCCCCACCCCCTCCCAATGTCCCTCCCCCTCCTCTGCCTGGCCCCTTCCCACTGCCCACCCCTCTGCCTTTTGTCTACCTCTGGTGCCTCTATCTGCATGTTTTCTCTAGAGCATCACTCCCCCCACCCCAGGCTCCTCCGGTTTCTCTCCCCTTTGGTCTCCTCCTTTGTCTCTCTTGGTCTCTGTCTCTGTGTCATGCTAGGTTCTCTGCCAGACATTCCACCCCAACAGAAGCAGCACTCTATTAGTACCCTCCTCAGCCCTCAACTCTTCCTCTACTAGGTCCCAAAGTGGGTCACAAGGTCAAGTGCCTTCCCTTGACATTAGGCTCTCCTTCCTTCTGCAAAGTTCTTGGGGCTGGGAGCAGCTCCGGCTAGGGTAGGAGGTCAGGTGGGGGATGGGTACCAGGGGGGAAAAGAGAAAGAAAGAAGACTAGAATGGAGAGAAGACAGAGGCGCCATAAAAAAGATAGGTAGCTTATGGCCCAAGGCCAGGAAACAAGTTTGGGGTGGTCTGAGAATGCAAATGGGGGAGGGAGGGAGCCTGACGTAGGCTACTCCTCCATCACCTAAGGTTGGCTCAGCACTCTCCTTACCCCATCCCCACTTCCAAGTCCCCTGTGGGCCGCTCCTATCAGGAGGAGAGTAGGAACGAATACTCATTAAGGTTCAAACCTCCCTCTCCTTCCCCCTAACACTGAGGGTATTTATCGTATCCCTTTAATTTTCTGTGTGATCAGTTTTGCTGTCACTGTGCAACACTGTGTGCCTCAGATTCCATACATGTTTACTTCATTCTGTCTAGCAGTAGGTCACTCTCTATGTCCCCATTCTGAAGGAAGATTAGAAGGGAGTAGGACTAGTGAGAGTGTTACATCTGATTGGTCTATAGAGCCTCTCTTTCCCTCTCCATGAGGAAGCACCTACTCTCCTCTCTTGTAGTCCGGCTCCCCTAACATCCTGCTTCTCTACTCCCATTTCCCAGCCACATGGTCTGTAGGTCATTTCTTCCACCTCTGGGGACAGGGATGGTCTCTCATCTAAGGGTCAGAAAGCTGAGATTCTGGTCCAGGCTCTTTCCTATCTCACTAGGAGGCTTCATGTCTCTTTAAGCTATGATCTGAGTTTCCCATCTGGGTCAGGGGAGATAAGGGAGGAAGGAAGGGGGAGAGAGGGACAAAGTGCCAGGGAGGTCAAAGTCCAGGGGGCTGAGTCCTCTCCTTCTGTCAGTCCTGCCTGGCTTGGTCACTGTCTGTCCCTGGTTTTTTTCTTCCTCCCCCAAGAGGGGTACAAGGCCCTAGTGCTACTAAGCTTTCTCTGTGCCAAGCATTCTCTGGCCTCATTTACACACTTCTACCCAAACACTGACACAGACAGACACTGATTGAAATACACACACAGAACCAAAGAGAAGTACCCAAGCTATACTATACACAGAGACACATGGCCTGGTGTTTGGACATCTCCGCACGATATGCACTGAGACAAAGACCGTGCATTCATGACCTCTTCTCCTGCTCCCCCGCCCCCAGCCCCATCATGGCTCTAGAGTCACAGATCCACAGCTCAGAACGCTGCTTGGAGCTCCTGCAAGTTCTTCATTTTCAGGGGAAACTGAGGCTCCGAGAGGAGAAACAACTTGGCCAAGGTCACCCAGCTGGGTAGCAAGAGGAGACGGGAGCGGAGCTCAGGTCTGATTCCTAGTTGGGAGTTCTTTCCCCTCTACCAAGGCGACTTTCCTGCGTCCTGACGGGCTCAGGCCCACAAACACCGGACGCTGAGGAACACGGACCCTCGGTACGTTTCCCACAGACAACACCTAGCTCAGTCACATGCCATCACACCTAGTACTCTCTGTTGGCCTCCCATGAACATACATGCTTCCAAGCCTGGCAGTCTCAGAGACCAAGGACAGGAACACACACTCTTCCCTCCCTCCCCCACTGTCTTTAATCCCATTGGTTCAGCCTCCTTTTCTTTGCCAAGCCTCAGGGAGGCCTCCACCCCCGGCTAGCTCTTCGGGCTCCCAGGTCCCCGGCTCTTGGCTTCCAGCCTCTAAACCTTGGCCCCATTAATTTCCAAATCGGCCCTCGGACGGGACTCGGCAAGCTCGGATGAGAGAAGGAAAGGAACACCAGCAAAGAGGAAGTTGTGACGGAATGCAGGGCAGGGGCACAGGGATGGCGTGCCCAGATTGCACCTCTCCCTCCTTCTTCCCTTTTCGCCCGAGGTGGCCACCACCTTTGGGCACGGGGACGGGGGTGGGGGTGGGGGACGACGAGAAGAGAAAGCTAAGGGCCGGCGGAGGGCAACAAATGGAAGGGAGGGGAGACGGGAGATGGGCCGACGGCGGCTCCGACCCCCGGAGGGAAGGGAGAGGGGGGTCGGGGCGGAGGAGGAAAGGCACCCCTCGGGGCTCGGGTTCCAGCCGGGGATCTCAAACCGCTTACCGGGAGGCAGGGGACCGTGGGACAGAGAAGGCTAGCGGCTGAGAAGCCGGGCGCGAGGCGAAAGGAAAGTGAGCAGGCAGCCAGGGGGCACCGAGGGGAAAGTGCCCAGGTCAAGGAGGGGCCGGCGGGCACACGCAGGAGGACCCTGGGGTCCTGGGCAGCGGAGGAGGCGCCGCGGGGCGCACGGGGAAGCTAGAGGGCGCTGGCGGGAGCTCAGGGGAGCCGGGGTAGGGAGCGCCTGGCTCCCGAGCGGGCGGCGGGGGAGGGTGCCCGTGGCACAACCCAGAAAGGCTGGGGAGCCCGGGGGAGCCGGGGAAGGAGCGAGGGGCGAGGGCGAGGGCGGCGCGGTGCCCGGAGGCAGCGGGTCCGCGGACCCGAGCGCGCGGGGCTCTGCTCCCCGCGCCCCCGTACCTTGGCGCTGAGCTCAGGCGCTGTCTCCACGCTCTTCTCCGACATGGTGCCGGGGCCGGGGCGGGCAGGGAGCCGGGGTCCCGGATCCCGGGAGGAGGGAGCCCCTGGACAGCCGGGGGTGGGGGGCAGTCCGCTGGCGGCGACTGCGCGCTCCGCAAGCTCCGACCCCCCGATCGAGGCCGGGGAGCGGGTGGGGCGGGGGAGGGTCGGAGCAGAGAGCCGCCGGGAGCGCCGCTTCCTTCAGCCCGCAGGTGCGCGGCTTTCGGTCCCCAGGTCCCCGGGCTCGTCGCCCCCGCACCAGCAGAGCCGCCGCCGACCAGCCGCTGCCGCCCACGGCCAGGGAACCCGCTTATAAGGCGGCGCTGCCCGACGGGAGGGGCTTCCCAGGGGTGGGGCAGGCGGGAGCTGGGAGGAGAGGGAGGACGGGGAAGGCGAGGCTAGGAAAGGCAAGGGGAGGGGAGGGAGATGAAAGAGGAGGCTGCAGAGGTGGGGATAGGAGGGTGGCAGTGAGGGGCGGAGGAGAGGGGAGACGACCGACGGAGAAGGACCCGGGCCGGAGAGACGGAGCCGGGAGAGGAGACGGAAGGCAGAGGGGAGTGGGAGAGGACGGCGGCCGGAGAGCCGGCGGAGGCCGGCCCTGGAGACCGAGGGGAAGGAGGGACGCGAGCGCCGCGGCGAGGGGTGGGGCCCCGGCTAGGTGGGCGCCCTCCAGATTCCGGACAGGGAGCTCGGAGGCACGTCTTTGGGCATGGGCCCGGACAGAAGGCCGGAGGATGCCACGGCTCTCAAATTTCAAATACATTTATGATTAAAACAGTGTCAATAATTTGAACAAAAAGTATTCAAATAAATACATTATCCGATGAGATCGTACACGTAAAATGCTTGAAGCGCTCGCATTCATCCGTGAGCTGTCATTATTTGCACCCAAAAAGCTTTAGAAGAGAGAGGCCTCGGGAGCCAAGGAGGTGGGGGCAGGTGACAGAGTAAGGGAGGCAAGCGTTCGACTGCCATGGCAAGGGACCAAAGGCCTGGGCACAGGGCAGGAGCAAAAAGCGGCTCCCGAACTTAACTTGCGTGTCCGACCTCTCTCCCCATTGCCTCGGGACTCCGGGGGATGGAGACAGAGGGAAAGAGCGACTGGAGCTGGCGAGCCTGCCCTGTTGACTTCGCCCAGAGCTCCTTTTGCAGGAGCGGGGGCTCTCTCCCATCTCCTCCCATTTTCGTCCTCTTTGTCTACTTCTTTGTACTCACCTGTTCTGTTGCCCCCGCACCCCCAAGTCACTCTCTAATCACCATGTTTTCCCTATGTCCCCTTAAAACTTGACTTTCACTTCTATTTAGTCTTCTCCTCATCCTCTCATATCATTTCATCTCCTGACCACGTCTGTCATCCTGTTCCCTGTTCTACCTACCTCTCCATTCTTTAACTTCTTGACCCGTTTTTGCCTTTCTTGTCTGCCTTCTGTCTTATGAACTGGACCTTCTCAGTGTCAGCTACTTCCCCCCATTCTGTTTAATTTCTTTCTTACTTTTTCCTCCCTTCTCCCCCACTTCTAGGGGAAGACAGACACCTATTTATTAAGCGCCTCTTGTAAGCAAGCACTGTACAAGCTCTTCACAAATAAATATCCCATTGGATAAAATGAGTCTCTCTCCAAAGTTTCTCTGTCCAAATATCTCTCCTTCCTCTCTGCCTTCTTCACAAGATACTCTCTTTCCCTCGTTCTTTCTCTATCTTTTCTTGAATTCATCACTCCTCTGTAGTTCTTGGGTTCTAATTTCAACCACTCTCTTCCCTTCACCTTATGCCTAGTCTCATCGGTCTATGTTGGACGAGGAAAGTTTGCTCAAGCTCAAGCTTTCTGAGCAGTTGATGTGGGAGAAGCTGATAGGGGACATGCTTAGAGAGGGGAGGAGAGGTTCACGAACTGGGGCTTAGGGGAGGAAGTTTTATGTGTTTGTTTATCCTTCTGTTTTTCTACCATTATTTTCCTCATCATTTTTTCTTTATCATTTTCACTTGAATAACCCCCCTAATATTATTATAATTATTCATGCCCGCTCTATTATTAATTCTAATGAATATTAATACTCATCATTAATATTTATTGAGTATGGAAATAAATCATCCTCGGGTCTCTGTCCAGCCCTTCCTGCCTCATGTCACCTTTGGGTGCCCCTTCTCCATCTTTTCTTCCGTGACTCCAGCCTCGTCTGATGGTTCTTGGACCCCAGGAAGCCTGTCTGTCTCTGTCTCCGTCCATCTTCCTTGTAAGCCTTTCTCAGTCTTTTCTCTTAATTTCTTCCTGTTCTCACCATGTTTCTCCTTCCCTCTTTCCTTCTCTCCCTGAATCCATCACTGTCTGTCTTCTCCTTGTCTCCCAGCTTCTCTCACCCTCTCCCTGTCAGTCTCCCTTCCTCTCCCTCCTGCGGCCCGCCTCCCGTCCCCGTTCCCCGCCTCCTAGCCCCGCCTGCTGTCTCGGACACCCCGCTGGGTTCTTACCCCGGTTGCCCGGGTAACCACCCCGCCACACACTCTGGTCACCTCCACCCTATCTCTCCCGCCCCCCCGCCCTCCCACCACCTTCCACCGCCCTCCATCCACCTTCTTCCAATTTTTCCCAGGAGCCAATGGAAACACTGTTGCCAGGTGGAATGCTCATTTGAATCAGCCAATCCCAGTACCCATCCGCTTGCCCTGCCTTATATGGGTATGTGAGCGGGGCCAGTCCCCCTCCCCCTCCACTCCAAGCCCTTGGGGGCTTTAGCCCCCAATTACCCGCCTCTTAACCGCCCCAACACACACCCCTGATTAGGAACCTCTCCTGTCAGCGCCCAGAAGGGGATTTAGTCCCCATCTCTCCACTGGGGCTGCCTGACGGAGCTGCGGGGTGTGGGCTGGGCCCCCGGGGCGGGAATGGGAATGGGGTGTGATTGGGGAAGGGGCGGAGGGGGCTGGGATTTTTGCCCAGGGAGGGGTGTCTGGGAGCCGAGGCAGCTGCAGTGGAAAATTCCAGGGAGATGGATGGAAGCAGAGGAGAAGCCGGCCCTGGGAATGCTGCCCCCAAGGTCCCCTAGAGCCCCGGAGATTCAGGGAACTGGGACACCAGGGTTCCCGGGAGCCGAAGCGAAACCAGGCAGCCGGAGACCTGGCTTCCATCGCCCCGCTGGGAAGGGGGGCGGGAGGACGCCGGCCCCTGTACCTGCCGGGCCGCTTGTCCTCGGGGGCTTGGGGGGGGCCCTCCGCGGGTGGAGGACCTCTGCTTCGGTGTGAATGCCACCCTGCGCTGCAGAGGTCGGGGGCTGGCCGTGTCTCCATAAGTAGGACAGGGTACAAGCCATGGTCCCAAGGCGCTCCTTCCCATAGACTCTGCTGGATGTAACGCACTGTCCTGTTGGGGCTATCGCCCTGCAGGGAGACTGGTATCTGGTGAAGAAACGTTCTTTTTAATACCCTTTGGAGGGTGGTGAGCAGAGGAGCCATGGAATGGCACACGAGGAATGTGCTCAGGCTGCTGGGTGGCTGCATTCCCAACCTGAATTATTCTCATCTCATTCCTAGTGAAATCTTTTCCTCCTTAACGTGTCTTTCCTTTGTTCTTTTTCTGGTTTGGATTCTAAATTTATACCTCAGAATATCCCTCATCCTAACCCCAACCTGGGGAAAAAAAGAGGTTAGGTTCCTAGGGAGCCGAACTGTCTTCCTTCATCAAGGGTTCGTTTTCCTCCCTGTCTCCCCTTCAACTTTTCCTTAGCGGTTGTTATTTTTTCTCTTTTCAGATAATAAACTAGAGGAGAGTTGAGGAAGATGGAGCTCCTTCTGAGGGCCCAGCAAGTCCAACAAATCAAGAGAGTGTGTTGCCTGCCTAAGGAATACTCAAATAAGAATTCACCACAACAGTGTAAAGAATACTTAACTAGAGACAAGGCTATTCACCACCATCATCATCACAGGGCTTAGAACTGAGCCAACTTGAATTCATTTGCTTTGTCTGCCTCCCCATTTCTAGGTCTCAAGTCAAAATTCCTTTCCCTAAAGTTCAAGGCCTTCAATAATCCACCCCACTGTCCTTTTATTTTTATTGCTGTGTCCACAGGTCAGAACAGTCTCTCCTCCCTGTTCTTTAGTGTGGAATGCTCTCTCCCCTCCTCCTATATAAATCATATCCATTGATCTGATTCAACAGCTAAATAGTCACCATTATGAACAGACAGTTCTTAAAGGAAGAAATTCAAACTACCAACAACTATGTGGGGAAAAAAATGTTCCAACTTACTAATTATTAGAGAAATTCAAATTAAAACAATTCTGGGAATACCGCTCAAGACCCTTCAGACTGGCAAAGATGACAAAAAAGAAAAAGACAGTTGTTGGAAGGACTGAGGGCTGAGGGAAGATAGGCACTGTTAGTAGAGCTGTGAATTGATCTCTCCTTTCTGAAAAGCAGTTTGGAGCTATACACCAAAAGTAACTGAACTCTACATAACCTTTGACTGCAGTAATACCACAAATATGCCTATCCCTCAAAGAGATCAACGGAAGATGAAAATATGCACAGAAGTATGTATAGCAGGTCTTTTTGTAGTAGCAAAGAACTGGAAACTGGAAATTTGGAAATAGTTAAACTGTAATATATATGAATGTAATAGAATCTTAGTATTATAAGAAATTATGAAAGGGATGGTTCCAGGGAAACATGGGAAAACTTATATGAACTGATGCAGACCGAAGTCAGCAGAACCAAGCAGAACTATTTGTATGACAATAATAATATCGTAAAGAAAAACAATTCTGAAAAATTTAAGAAATTTGATTAAATGGCCAGCCATATATTAGGAGACCTATGATGAAGCACGTTTACCACCCCCCTGGCAGAAAGGTAATGGTCTCAAGCTGCAGAGTGAGACAATGAGACATACTATTTTTTAATATGGCCATTGTATGGATTTGTTTTCCTTGACTATGTATTGCTACAAGTATTTTGTTTTTCCTTTTTTTTTTCCAGAGGTGAAGCTGAGGATTGGAGAAAAGGGATAGCAATAGTATTTAACAAGAAAGAAGAAATAAAAAAGATAGTTATTGAATTTTTTTTAAAGAAAATGTTCAGAAGTAAGAAAACAAAGTCCAGAATGAAACATGGATGAGCAAGGTAGCTTCAAAAGTAATATATTGAATTTATTACGTATTTAAGGAGAAAAGCAAGCTGCATATAATAGAAATTCACAGTTGGATATATAAGTCTCATTACCTGCTCCACTTTTTATATGGAAATGCTCATTTTATTTGTTGATTATTAAGTTCTAAACAATTTTTTAAAAATAAATTCTATCCATCCTTCAAGTCCCAGCTCTCCCATTAAACCTCCCTGACCATTCTAGCCATCACTGATCTTCCTCTCCTCTGAATTCCTACAGCACTTATCTATATAGTCTGCACCACAGGATTTATTGCTTTATTACACACTGTCTACTCATTGTTCTTCATATTAGTCTTATCTCCCCAACTAGATCAGGAATCATATATGACGTTTCTGTAATTCTAACAGTATCTAGCACAGTGCTGGATATATAGCAGAAGTTCAATAAATACATACTTGATTGGTCTTCTAGTCCAACATACCATCTCAAAATCTTTATTTAGGCATAGAACTATTTCATCTATTTATCTTGGAGCAGACTGGAGAAAATCGCATAATTCTAAGCTACCAAGTTGTTGTATTAACCTCAAGCCAAAAGTCAGATTGTCTTCTGTCATTATAGGACCTTGCTTTTTCTCACTTCTTTTTTCTTGTTCTTTCTCAAATTCTATTGTCAGCTTCCAGCCTCTCCTTCCAGATTATATCTGGCCCTTAACTTCTTAGCTAGTGATGTTCAAAAGTCACAGTCTCTCTTCTGCGGTTTGAACATTATTAGTACAGTTGGATTTAAGACTAACCAACAATAGACCACATGAATTGGAAGATATCAACCAAAACCTTGTCTAGCAATAAATCCCCATATTGGGGGAGTCACTGACTAGGAAGGGAAGGCAAGTCCAATGTTCTTCGTATGAGTTTCTGAGGAATTTCTCTTTTCTAAGAGAAAGTGAAATTAGGAAGTCTTCATTAGAGCAGGAGATACCAACTCTAATGAAGAGGCCACCGCATGACTTGGAGCATCTCCTGTCCAGGTCTGTAGAGAAATTCCAAGAAACCTAAGGAGAGTTGAAGCTATCAGACTTGCTTGGTGAGTCCGATGCAGTCAAACAGTAGATTTAATAATAGCAACTGAATATCAAGGATCTTTAGAAAGGCAAAGGGACCTAATGGTAGAAGTTTTGGAGTAGCAGATTCTAAGGGAAACAGATTCTGGAAAATGGAGACCTGAAAGCAAGCCGGGAGGACGTGTTCCTCATTATAAAAGTCTGGGCAATGCAAAACGGGGAAAAGGCAGTAAGTTGGGCTTCCAGGCTTAACTCTTCAAGCTCTGTGACTTTAGACAGGACTCTTCACATTTTGAGGACGAAATTCCCTTATCTTTCACATGAGAGGACTAGACTGTGACCTCTTTTAGCTCTGACATTCTAGGATTCTATGAAATTAGATTTGATTCATCTAAATGACCTATAACTTCCAATGATCCCAGGAAGTTTTCCAGCAATAAAAGAAGAATGTATGTTCTTGATGGTGGAGACTGTTTGATTTTGTCTTTCTTTCCTCAGCATTCAGCACAGTGCCTACCTAGTACACAGTAGGTGCATAATAAATCCTTGTTATTATTTGCTTCCTTTTTGGCTTAGTTCATCATAGTCCTTCTCCAGGATTCCTAAATTGGTTTTTCTTATTCTTCATACCCCTTTCAAAACCTTCTCACCTGTGTACTATTCTGTACCTGGAATGATAACTCATTACCCATATCCTCATCTCTCCACTCCTTTCCTTCTCTAGTTAACACCAACTTTTCTGAAAGCCTTCCCTGTCCTGGAGAAAGTTCTTTAATAGAACTTTAGAGCTGGAAATGATTTGAGATCATCTAGTCCAGCCTTTTTATTTTATGGTTAAGGAAAGAGGTATGGAGACATGAAGTGATCTGTCCAGAGTAACACAGGGTCATCCATCACCCATGAGTAACAGAGTCAGGAGTAAAGCCCAGATGGCTTGACCACTAACTCAATGTTCCTTTTCTTCATACCATGCTTCATACCAGGCCTATGTTCTTCCCCAGGACATTATTTGTGTTTATTTTTACAAAACCCTCCTGACCCTCTCAGATATACATATATATGTATATATAGATAGATACATACACACATGTACATACAGATATATATATGTATATATATATGCCACTTAGACCATCTTGAGCTATGTAATATTCAAGGGGTTCCTCATTTAAAGGATATGCAGGCCACAAGGGCAGCTAGGTAGCCAATGGATGAAGCGCTGGATCTGGAATCAGGAAGACCTGAGTTCAAATCCAGCCTCAGACATTTACTAACTTGTGACCCTTGACCCTGGGCCAGTCACTTAACCTTGTTTGCCTCAGTTTCCTCACCTGTTAAATGAGCTGGAGAAGGAATGGAAAATCACTCCAGTATTTTTGCCAAGAAAAACCCAAATAAGGTCATGAAGAGTCAGGCACAACTGAAACAACTGAACAGCAACAACAAAATACTGACCACGATATAGGCCTATAAAATGTCAAAAATCATGCAAGATACCTTGAAAGATATAATAGCCTAAATGTATTGGACAGCCTTCCAATTATTAATATCCATCGAGGATTAAAAAACCAGCTAGATGGATGCTTGCCAAAGGTGATAGCCACTTTAAGGGAAGAAGTCTAGTGCAGACTTCAAATTGAAGGATTCTCATGATGAAAGGATCATAGGATTATCGATGTGGAGGGCAAGGGCTTCCAGCCATTCCTGTTTGAGGATAACATTGTGCTGATTCTGAGGTGATGCAAGACTTCAGAGTCTCCTAAATGAAATTCATGATCCCTCAAACGAGTTTAACCTAATTATTAGCATGGGAAAAACCAAGTGAATGTAGATGCCTATTATCTACCCAATATCCAAATGGATGGACAGCCTAGAGTGCTTGTCCATCCCTGCATGTATCGAGAACAGATGTTGCAAATGGATGAAGAGTTGAAACCAGAATTGAACAGGAGGTAGAGAGTGGGGAATTGCACAGTGCTTTTAATGACCCCCAAGCTTTTCCCTTAAACAAAGGCCTATTTTAAAAAAATTAGTATCTTTTGTTTTTCTATCACCTTCACTTCTAAATATATCCCACTCACTCTTTTACCCAAAGAGCCATCCCATAACAAAGACTTTAAAAGAAAGAAAAAAAAATTACTCACAAAACTACCTAACATATTAACTAAACTTAGACTGTATGTATAGTATTGCCCTACAACTTTGAGAGAAAAGAAGGTACATTTTCTCATCTCTTCTTGAGGACCAAGCTCAGTCATCACAATAACACAGTTTTGCTTTATTTTGTTTAGTTCTTTCCGTTTATTTTGCTATAGTAATTGTGTATGTTGTTTTCCGTGAAGTGAGGTTCTGCTCACTTCACATAGCATCAGTTCATACAAATTTTTCCATGCTTCTCCTTATTCTTTATCACAGTAATTTCTTTACTTTTAATTTCATTTCTACAATTTGTTTAGTAATTCCCCCAAATGCTGTGTTTGTTTACTTTGTTTCAAGATCTTTGCTCCTCCAAAAAGCACTTCTATAAATGTTGTGGTGTGTACAAGGCCTTTCTTTATATCTTTGACCTTAGGAGTATATGACCAAAGTGGGACCTTTGCATCAAAAGGCATGGACATTTTAGTCACTCTCTTAGCATAACTCCAAATTGTCTCCAGAATAGTTAGACCATTTCATAGCTCTAACTGTGCACTTGTTTTCCTGTTTTTCTACAACCTTTCTAACACCAACTAATCTCAATTTTTGTCACCTTTGCCAATTTTTTGGGTGTGAAGGAAAACCTCAGAGTTGTTTTGATTTGCATTTCTTATATTACTAGTGAGTTGGAGGGACCTTTTCAGTCTTTCTGAGAACCTTTTGTTTATAATCTTTGTAGATGGAGGGATGATTCTTGGTTTGATATGTTTGTGTTAGTTCTTTGTATATCTTGGAACCAGACGCTTATCAGAATGATTTGGTGCAATGATTTTTTCCCCCAAATCAAGTTTCCCTGATTATCCTAGTTGCCTTAATTCTGTTCTTACAAACACATTTCAATTTTATGCAATCCAAATTTAATCTATATTCTGTTTTTACTCTGTTGCTTGTTTGGTTTCACCCCTAGCCATGAAAGTACTTGATCTAATTCTCTTCTAATTAAAAAATAAAAGATGTGACCATTGATATTCGGGTTGCATATCCATTTGGAACTTATTATAGTATATGTTATAAGATGTCATTAAACATAATCTCAAAGGCCCATCTTCTTTTTTCACCAATATTATTATCCCAGTGTTCTGTGTGGCTTCAAGTAATTAAATATTCCTTTCTTCAAAAAAGTGAAATTGAGAATCACTCAAAGAGCAATGGAGAGGCACATAGTAGGTACGAGCAGGCAGGAGCAAGTCATTACAAATGAGGAATTATACAGAAAAATGCGCATGAAGGATGTCATTAGATAAATGTGCCTCCAGAGACTGAGACAACATGTGTAAATCACTTTGCAAATCTTAAAGTACTGCATAAATGCCAGCTATTGTTATTATTGCGTAGTGAAAGTGAGGGTCATGCCCATATGCTTCATTGGTATCTCAATAGAGCTCAAAGAAGGAAGGCCCCCAACATGTTAGGTGGACACTTTGGGCTAAATTTATGAGAAGATATGAATGAATCCCATGACATAAAAGGCATGAATAGATTTATATTTACATTTTTGAAGGGATTGATTAGTGTTGAAATATATAGACCATGGGGCTAGTTCAAAAAACATAAAAAAAAAAAGAGAGAAATCTAAAATGAAATGAGATCTGTGCACAAAGGTTAAAAGTCAATATGTTATATGATAATATAATATAGTATAATATGATATGATATAATGTAACATAATATAATGTAATATAATATAATACATATTTGTTTGCATGTTGTCTATCTCATTAGACGGTGAACTCCTTAAAGGCAGGGACTTTCGTCTCTTTTTGCATTCTCAGTGCTTACCTCAGTGCCTGGCACATAGCAGGCTCTTAATAAATGTTGTTTGATTGAATGATTTAGCCTTAAGGGGAGAATTATGAAAAGGCAGAGGTTAAAACAGGGTATCTGGGGAAATAAGCCATGATTATCATCATCATTTTTATGGGATCCCTCCATTGACCCTATAGTGAATTCTAATACTCCAGTGCCTATGTTGATTATAATTTCTCAGAAAGGTACTGCTTCTTCCAGGAGATTCCACAATTAGAAGATATTGACAGTTTTCCTAGCCTCTATCTACACTTGAAATTTTCATGAATATTGTCCCTTTTCAACCCCCATATCACAGGTATAAATGCACTTATCTCTTATATGAATTATATAAACACAGCCTAGTTTTATATTGATTTAATGTTTTTTATTCTGCTGTGTCTATAGTGATTCTTTTCTGTAGCACAATTTCATTTCTCTGGGGACCTGAGGGCCCTGAAAATTCCCATAGAAAGAAATAGGATTTATAAGACATCTCAAGTTCAGTTTCTAAGAATTTCCATCTTCTCCTTCCCAGGATTTGGGCAATTGAACAATTGCAACATTCAAGAAACCAATTGATATGATACAAAGGATGACATCTGGATGCTGGCATCCACAAACAGACGCTTCTATTTCCTTCCATTGTCCTTGAGGCTGAAGGTTCCTGCTTGGCATGAAGTTAATTGGTACCAAATTTTGGGAATAGGATTCAGAGATTGGGTCAATCACAAAACTGCCAAAGACAGAAACTCTGTTTACCAGTCATCAGGAACGGAAGAAGAAGAAGAAAGGGCCTTTCTGAAACCTCAGCATCCAGAATTGTAGAAATTGAGATCAGTCCTTCAGAGGCATGAATGGTCTTCACCCACTGCACTTTCCCTTTGGCACGGTCCCTGACAGCAAGATGAAGCCCAGGTAGGCAACCCTCTCCCTTAATCGTTTTCATGACCCTAAAACAACTTTCCTCCTTTGAGTTCCTAGGAGAAAAAATGGGAGAAAGCTTTGAGAAATGGTTGGGGGCAGAGATGTCCACACAGAAATATTTTTTCCCCCTTTCATTTCCAATATGTGGAGACAGTATATTGAGTATTTATGTCCGGTCATTGCAGAGGGGTGGATGACTTAGAGAGGAAATTCCAAGATACAGAGCAGGAGCTCTATGATTAGATTTCTTATTGCTGATATTTTGAGCAATATTCCATATCCCTATCCCATATCACCCCCTAGTTAAATTCCAGACCAAGCCAGCATGTCTGCTTGAAACTGGAGGGAATAGTCTCCCCATTTGCAAGCTGAGTGACCCCTGGTGATCAGTAGAGGATATTGACGCCTTTAGAAAAGCCGCTGGATGTATGTGCAGGAGAGGAACTGAGGTGGTTACTAGGTTGGTAGCTCAAGAAGACCACCACCTAGTGGACAACTTAGATGTTGCACTTCCTAGCTGGATAATTAATATAGTGACATCCAGGCTATTAATGAACGGATTTGAACTTTTTGCTGTTTGTCCTTGGTTCTCAAAGAGGATCAACGACAAAGCTATGCAAAGCCTCCAGGGTCATCTGAGTCCAGAGGTAAGGCATAGGTCAGAATGGGTGGAGATGACACCAGACGCAGTGGGACACCTTGGCCTTTTTAAGCATTGCTCTACAATGCCCACTGCTGCAAAGCCCCAACTGCTATGTCATTTATCTTTTTTTTTTTTAACAATAACTAACATTTATATGGTACCTTAAAGTTTTCAAAGCATTTTCCTTATATCTCATTTAATTTTCACAACAACACTATGAATTAGGTACTATTTTCATCTCTATTTTACAGATGAGGAAACTGAAGGGAGGTTGTGACCTCTCCAGGGTTACATGGCTAGCAAACATCTGATGGCAAAATTCAAACTGTCTTCCTGACTCTAAGTCCAGAACTTAATCAATTACATGAATGGAATATTATTATAATATAAGAAACTATAATGTCAGTGAGATTATTTTCAATTCCTGGGGAAATTCTAGAACAGATCAGTAAAGAGATGACTGATAAACATCTAAAGAAAGGAATGGAGATTGCTAAGAGCAGCATGGCTTCAGAAAATACAAGTCATGTCAAATTAATTTAATTTCTTTTTTTGATAGGATTACCAAACTGATCAATGAGAGGAGTGCTATGGTTCTAGTTTATCTAGAGTTTAGCAAAGCTTTTGATAAATTATTTCATACTATTCTTAGAAAGAAGATCAAGAGCTAGAGAATAGACTATAAAACAATTTGCTGGATTTGAAACTACAAAAAGTTGTTGATAATTCAGTATTAGTATGACAAATGATCTCCAGTGGAGTATGCTGGGATTTTTGCCCTGTGTTAGTTAACTTTTTTGTTGGTCTCTCAAATAAATGTGCACACACACATTGATATGCATAGAACACACACATACACACACACACACACAAACACATATATCTATGGCATCCAATTTGCAAATGATATAAAGGTAGGAGGGATAACTAATATGCCGGATGACAACATCAGAATCCAAATAGATATTGACAGGCTAGAAAACTGGGGTGACTTTAACAATATCATTATTTTAAAGTGATCAATATAAAGTCTTGCATTTATGTATGCAAAAAATCAACTTCACATTGACAAGATGAGGGAAATTGTGGTCATGCAGCAGTTATTTTGAAAAAAAAAGTCTGGTGGTTTTAGTGGACTGAAAATTTAATATTAGTGAGATAACCACCCCTTTCTCTGGGTATTGTTGGTCCATTTTAAAAAATATGCTATCATTCTGGATTTTAAGGTAAGCATGCCTTGATGCCTTCATAGTTATAAATTACTAAAAATGCAATACATTTCTCATTAATTAATCAGTTAGCTCTGAGAAGTCACCACAATTTATTAAACATTTCTTTAATAAACTAGAGAAACCTTTTTTTCCACAAGCAATTGCTCATATCTTTAGAATCATGGTTGGTCGGTGCAATCATTAGATATCTTCAAGTCTTTCAAAGCTATTTGTCTTTGTAGTGTTTCCATTGTGTAAATTGTTCTGGTTCGGTTCACTTTGCTCTGGTTAATCACATACAAGTTATAGTTTCCATAAAACTGTTCCTTTCGTCATTCCTTAAAGAACAATAGTACTCTTTCATATACCATAATTTCTTCAGTTATTACCCAGGGCAAGCACCTTTTTAGTTTGTAGTTCCTTGCCACTACAAAAAGAGAAGTGCCAACCACTTTCAAGAATTCTTCTTGTGCAAAACTGGAAATCAAGGGTATTCCCATCAATTGGGGAATGACTGAATAAATTATGGTACACGAATATTATGGAATACTATTGTGCCATAAGAAATGATGAACAGAAAGACTTCAGAGCAGCCTGAAAAGACATATAATCTGATGCTGAGTGAAATGAGCAGAACCAGGAGAACTTTGTGCACAGCAGTGACCACAGTGTGCAAGCATTTTTTTCTGGTAGACTTAGAACTTCATTACAATGCAAGGACTTAAAAAATTCCCAATGGTCTTTTAAGGCAAAATGCCTTCCACATCCACAGAAAGAACTATGAGATTCGATCGCAGAATTGTTTTCTTTTGCAGATCACTTTCTTTTGTATTATGTTTTGGTTTGTTATATGATTTATCCCATTCATTTTAATTCTTCTATACAACATGACTATGGTGACAATGTATTTAATAGGAATGTATGTGTAGAACCTATATAAAATTGTATGCCGTCTCAAAGAGGGAAGTGGGAGGGAGGGGAGAGGGAGGAGGAGGGAGAGAAAAAAATCTAAGTTATATGGTAATGATTGCAGAACACTGAAAATAAATAAAAGGAAAAAAAAGAATTCTTCTTGTGACTTTTCTTTCTCAAAAAAAAAAGTTTGAAATAGTCCTCTCAGGAAAGAAATCCTCTTCATCCCTTTTATCTCTGTACCTTTACTCAGTCTCTTGGTCAATAAAATTCACAAAATGATTGTTAAATTGTTAAACTACCAGTTTTTAAAAAATTTTATTGCCTCTTAAAGAGACACTTTGTAAGACAGGCTATTTTAACTGGTGTTACATTTTGCTGATGTCATGATCCTCTTTGAAAACAAAGAACAAACATAACAATGAAGGACAAACACATTTCTCCTGGCAACCAAGTTTTTTTTAGTCCTCCACAAAATCATTTGAGAGTACATTAAATTTATATTTTAATACAATACACTTTTCATAACATAAAGTCTCATCAGATAGAATGCTTAAATAAAAAGAAAAATACAACACCTGCAATAGTAAAAAATAACATTTGAATATTATACTAACACATTTGTCGTTGTCTAATCATTTCTGTTGTGTCTCACTCTTCACAACCCCATTTGGGGTTTTGTTGGAAGTGATATTGGAATGGTTTGCTATTTCCTTCTCCAGCTCATTTTACAGGTGAGGAAACTGAGGCAAATGGGGTTAGTTGACTTGCCCAGGGTCACATAGCAAGGAAGTGTCTGAGGCTGGATTTGAACTCAAGATGAGTTTTTGCGACTTTAGCTCTAGCATGCTATCCATTGCATCACCTAGCTGCCCCACTAACACAAGTATAACACTGCATTGGCAGATCAAAAAGTACAAAGTAACATTATATATAGTTCAACAATTAATTACATCTAGTTGAATAAGTAACCACTCCTGTTCATTCTGAAACACTATGAATTAGCCTATTTACAAGCTGAATGGTTCTTATTCTTTTATTATCTATTACTATTTCTATATCTATACCTAAAATGGTTGATAGTATTGGCTCAGTACCAATTCTTCTACAGTTTATGACTTGTCCCTTTACTCTAGGGAACTCAATATATGAGATTTTAAGCAAGAAATGTACTACCACTAGGTTCAGCCCTCATCCTGGCCTGAACTGGGACCTTTTCAGGCCTAGGAAAAGTTATGGGATTTTTATATACAATATCAGCCTTATTGGAAACATTACCTTTTTCAGGAGCTCTTGGTACTAACTGGGAAACAAGCTGAGCTTCTTCAATGTCCTGAGCAGCTCTTATTTCAATGTAGCAGTTTCTTTTGGGCATCTTTTGGTAGTGTTCTTTTATATCCAACTAAGAACCTGTTTCACCTATCTAGCTATTTCTTGATATCTAAAATTTGAAAATCTTGATTTCTTACAACTGTAGGCCTTCACTCTGCCTTGTTTTCCAATTTCTTTTCCAACTGGAATATCTCATATTTAAACTTTTCTGTTTGGTTATCAAGTCTCTCCAATATTCTCTGAAAATCAATATTTTTCAGAAAAATTCTGTGATTTTGTTTCCTTTCATTTTCTGAGGAAAGGTTAGGTGATTTGCCCAGGGTCACACAGCTAGTAAATGTCTGAGGCTGGGTTTGAGCTCGGGTCCTCCTGCCTTGAGGACTAGTGCTGTACCCACTGAGCCACCTAGTTGCCCTTATCTTATTTCATTTCTTGAAAACAAATTTGGGATTCACGCTATGGTTTTTTTCTTGGCCCTGAGTCACCTTCCTCCAGACCATTCACTATTCTCCTCTCAGGTACGCTCCTCAGCGGCCCTCTAGTCTACACTTACACCCAAAGCCAATTCTGCTTTTCTTCTTGTCTCGATGTGGTGTTCTTATATCCAATTACTGCAGTCTAACTGATGATCAAGTCATTCGCATAATTTTTTTCTGGCCCAGAATGACCTCCATCGCTGACACCATCCTCACGTCCTGATGCTGATTCTTTGGAATTTGGCTTCTCAAAAGTCAGCTCTCCAACTCTCTTCCAGGAACATTCATTCCTCACATGTCCACCCAGCGCAATCATAATGGAAGATAGTTTCTCTTCTTGTGTCATGATGGGGTGAATTTTCCTCAGACTGTTGTGACCTTTGTTCCCTTAGGGGAACTTATTAAGCAGTTAGTAAGCACCTACTATGTTCCAGACACTATGCTAAACACTCTACAATTAAGTCATTTTATCTGTGTTTCATCTTCCCAATACAACAATTTTTCTATTGCTCTGCCTTTCCACAGCTTTTCTATAAACTTGTCATCATTGAATCTGCTTTTGTTATGACTCTTGCTGTGTTTCTTTAGCCCATATGTGAGAGGATACTCCAGCTTAATTAGGATTGGGCCACTCTGCTGGGAATCTTTCTTTGTAACTGCACACCTGCTGCATATCTTATGTACTATTTTATTCATCATATTTCAAGAACAATGAAGGTCATATGAATGTCTTTGTTCATATGCCATGCCTCTCCTTTCCCTACAAGTATATGCTTCCATTTATTCTTCTCCATGTCTGGTACTTGGTTGTTCAATTTTGGGGATGTAGCCTTTATCTCATTCAGAGATGTGTGTTCGTCCTTTGTTGCCAAAGAAGACTGTGCCATCAGAGAAATAACGACATGACTTGCTCTTGACTTTGTTTTGAGTGAGGGAGGGCTGTGCAGGTCACCAGCCTCACTTCTCCTCCAGAGTCATTTGAATCCAGTGACCAGATATTCATCAGGATGACTGAAGATGACCCAGGATGAGGCAATTGGGGTTAAGTGACTTGCCCAAGGTCACACAGCTAGTGCGTGTCCAATGTCTGAGAGGAGATTTGAACTCAGGTCCTCCTGACTCCTGCACTGGTGCTCTATCCACTGCACCAACTAGCTGCCCCTCATTCAGAGATAAGCTATAGGGGAATGCTAAGGTGTTTCTCATAGGTGCACTATTCTTTCTGATTTTAAAAATCCTGTCAATTGCCCTTGTTATACTTCTCTCTTTTCTCATTATAAGTTCCCTCTTCTAACCAACTCCTCAGGTTTGGAATAGGTTAGGTAAATTAGTTCCCAAGTACTGTTTCCTTTCATTAAGTGTATCAATGTGCCTAGGGTTTTTGAAGTGTGCTAATTCACAAAACACTAGCTGAGTGGTTTTCCCAGTCTTGCCCTTCATAAGTATTACCTTGCAATTTTCCAATCTTTTGACTTTTCACTATTTGCAATATTCTTACAATATTCTAATTTTTATTCTTTGGATTTTCTTTTAAAATCAGAAGATTCTCCCATCCCCATCAAAAACTTCACAATATTTATTAAACATGAGTCTTCATTTAAAAAATAATGATAGTATAAGATTTATATTTAGCAAACCAATACTGATAAATTAATCGATTAACAATGAAACAACACTTCAATTAATATGTATCAAATAAAATAGCAAATAAACTGTCAATATTTAGTAGCACTGTCAGACACTTGGCATTTATTATTCTATGAAAAAATTCTGATAAGAAAGAAAGATAAAATGTTCAAAACAACTAGACCTAAACCCTCAAGCATAGCAAGATTTAGAAGTTGATACTCACATGTAACCTGATCATCCCTCTCTCTAATTGCTATTGGCACATTTTCCTGATTCATTCTCATCCCAGGTTCCAAGTTAATCAAGGAGTAAGTTTTGATACTTCTCCATTAAAAATTAAAGTTGCAACATCACTCTCAATAATTGGTCAATTATTATAAGACCCTACCTCATTTTATTAAATATTTCTTTAATAAATTGGAGAAACTTATTTTCCACAAACAGATACTCATATCTTATTATATATTAAAGGTTTTATCTCCTGCATTAAAATTAAACCCCAAAGTTACTGGTAATGAATTTTTAAAGAATATAACAAGTAAAACAAAGACACAAATGATTATTTATAATGTTTCAGTTGTGAGAACAATCAACCATAGTCACTTCTAAACATGACTTACACTGATGACTTCTCAATTCTGGAATGCAGTCCCACTATTCAACTTTCTCAGAAGTCATAAAAGTTAAAACAGTTCTCTCAAGAAAAAAGTTCTCTTCCTCCCCTTTCTCCCTGTACCCAACTCAGTCTCTCTTCAGTCACTGCATTCACATTCTCTCTAGAATTACAGTTAAACTTTCAGTTTCTTGAGATTCTTTTACCTCTTAAAAACACTATAATAATATCTGTAGTCTCTGAAGGAGGCGATGACAGCTGATGGAATATTTATAAGGGAGGATAGGTTGATCAACTTGGACATATTTCTCCGCCATGACAATATGGACATACAAATTGGTACCTTTAAAAGACAATTGACAATTACTAATTTTTTTTCCAGTGTCTGAGTCTGCCCACAAATTTGTTCTCTGGTTGGGACTCAGAATGTTCAGAGGCTCTCCCCTTTCTGCTGGACAACAAGTATCAACCTATAAACATTTATTAAGTTCTTACTATGTACCAGATACTATACTAGCTGCTCGGGAAATAAAAATAAAATAAAATAAAAATGGAAGTTTCCATCTTCAAAGAGCTTACATACTATCATAAGAAAAAACATACACACATATACATTTACAGGTAAATATAGAATAAATATTAAGCAATTGTGGAAAAAAGTCACTAGTAGCAAGGAGAAGTCAGGAAGTAAGGAATTCTACAAGGTGGAAAGAAGGAAGTACATTCTAGGCACTGCAGACAATCAATGCAAAAGAACAGCAAGATAGGAGATGGAGAAAAAGCAAGAAAGTCAATTTCACTGAACCAACAGTGCAAGAAGAAAAATGTATAATAAGGCCAGAAAGGTAGGTTGGGAGCAGATTGTAATTGACTTTAAAAGCCAAAAAGAAGAGTTTAAAACTTATTCTATAAAGAAGAGAGACAGATTCCACCCAGTCCTTTAGCCTTTTTACTTTTACTCTATTCAAAGGCCAGAACGTAGCAGAGAGAGTTGGTGTTAGGGAAGAAGGGAAAAGCCTCTGAACATGTGGAACATGTGGTCTCTTCCCACTCCCACCCTCGATATTGCTAATAACTACCTTAGATCAAAAGAATGGGAGTTGCATGAGCTTTTCCATTTAGCCTAAGTGATCCTGAGAGTAGGCTTTCTGTGATCAAGAAATGGCAACATCTGGGAAACTTAGAGATTTCCTGCTGATGACAGAAGCAGACATGCTTGTGCCCACTCAGATGAAAGCTCATGAGCAATGTTTTGGAAATCCTAACTTCCTTTATAGAATAGTTTGAGCCTAGAAAATACGATTCTAGAATCTAGCCTTCTAGCCACAGAAGAGAAAGATCCTGAATTCTTGAAGAAAAAATTCCATGCTCTTAACTGGAAGAGCATAGAAGAGGACCTGTGACTTGGGGAGGCAAGAGGCCTGAATTTTGCCATCACCACCATCCCACCACTCCTGATCACAGTGATTGATTTGGATAGTGTAGTTTTGATAGGAATGGGTGCTGTTCTTTCAGCAGCCTACAAGTAGGATGACTTTCTATAGGGGAGTTTATGGGCTATTTGAGTGATTTATATATTTATTGTAATGGAGTGTAAGCTCCTATAAGTCCTTTGAGTGCTTTATGTGTTTTCTGTTTTGCCTTTTGTGAATTCTTACTGTCTTTTGCATTTTCTGGGGGATTAAGTAAAATTTTTGTGGGATTTATTATTTTAAATACATGTATGGGAAATTCTGGATCACTGCAAGGCGCACAGAAACACAGTGGAAGAGATTTCCATTCCAGAGAGCCCTGGAAAGCTGTCCCCAGGGGTCCGTCGCAACCCGGAAAGAGGAGCCCACCCCTGCGCTGCCCTGGCCGACGCCCCAGAAGAGCAGATCCGAGCAGGCTTCAGGGACAGAACCTCCAGCGGCCACAAAGATCCCTCTGCCCACAGACGCTACAGATCAGTGAGAGAGACGTCTGGGCTGGCTGAGAGGAGAGCGGGGTGTCTTCATGACTCGGGCCCCTTGGGAGGCAGCGGCAGAGAGAGCGGCAGAGGGAGCAGCGGCCTGGGACTCCCCAAGCAGGCAGAAGTTCGGGGCCATTACTGAAGGTCTCTTCATAAACCTCCTGGAGGAACTGAGCCTGGGAGGTGACCTTGCCCCCACCCGCTCCATTACTGAAGGTCTCTGCATAAAGCCCCTGAGGGCACTGAGCCTGGGAGGCGGCCCTGCCCCCACCCCAGCACCAGAACTTAAGTTCACATTGAATAGCAGCTGCTCCGCCAAGGATAGCCCTGAGACTGGGAAGCAGCATTTGAATCTCAGACCCCAAGCACTAGCTGGGCAGATCTAGGCAGGGGTAGAGAGGAATCTCATAAGTCAAGTAACTGGCTGGGAAAATGCCCAGAAAAAGGAAGCAAAATAAGACCATAGAGAGCTACTTTATTGGGGAAGAGATGTTCCTTCCTCATTTCATTTCTGATGATGAAGTACAATGCTTGCCATCAGAGAAAGACGTGGAGGTCGAGGCGCCTCTATCCCAGACATCCCAGGTGGATGTCCGGTGGGCTCAGGCCATGGAAGAGCTCAAAAAGGATTTTGAAAATCAAGTTAGACAGGTGGAGGAAAAACTGGGAAGAGAAATGAGAGAGATGCAAGAAAAGCATGAAAAACGGGTCAATATCTTGGTAAAGGAGACCCAAAAAAATGCTGAAGAAAATAACACCTTGAAAAATAGGCTCACTCAATTGGCAAAAGAGGTTCAAAAAGCCAATGAGGAGAAGAATGCTTTCAAAAGCAGAATTATCCAAATGGAAAAAGAGGTTCAAAAGCTCACTGAAGAGAATAGTTCTCTCAAAATTAGAATGGAACACATGGAGGCTAATGACTTTCTGAGAAACCAAGAAATCACCAAACAAAACCAAAAGAACGAAAAAATGGAAGAGAATGTGAAATATCTCATGGGAAAAACAACTGACCTGGAAAACAGATCCAGGAGAGACAATTTAAAAATTATGGGACTACCTGAAACTCATGATCAAAAAAAGAGCCTAGACATCATCTTCCATGAAATTATCAAGGAAAACTGCCCTGACATTCTACAACCAGAGGACAAAATAAGTATTGAAAGAATCCATCGATCACCACCTGAAAGAGATCCAAAAAGAGAAACTCCTAGGAACGTTGTGGCCAAATTCCAGAACTCCCAGGTCAAGGAGAAAATCTTGCAAGCAGCTAGAAAGAAATAATTCCAGTATTGTGGAAATACAATCAGGATAACTCAAGATCTAGCAGCTTCTACATTAAGGGATCGAAGGGCGTGGAATAGGATATTCCAGAAGTCAAAGGAACTAGGACTCAAACCAAGAATCACCTACCCAGCAAAACTGAGTATGATACTTCAGGGGAAAATATGGTCTTTCAGTGAAACAGAGGACTTTCAAGCATTCTTGATGAAAAGACCGGAGCTGAAAACAAAATTTGACTTTCAAACACAAGAATGAGAAGAAGCATGAAAAAGTAAACAGCAAAGAGAAGTCAGAAGGGACTTACCAAAGGTGAACTGTTTACATTCCTACATGGAAAGACAATATTTCTAACTCTTAAAACTTTTCAGTATCTGGGTAGTTGGTGGGACTACACACAGATGTGCACACACACACACACATGTACATGCGTGCACGCACACACAGAGACAGAAAGCACAGAGTGAATTGAATAGGATGGGACCATATCTTCAAAGAAATTAAGGTAAATGGTGAGAGAGAAATGTAGTGGGAGGAGAGAGGGAGAAATGGAATGGGGTTAATTATATCTCATTCAAGAGGCAAGCAGGAAACTTTTTAGTGGAGGGAAAAAGGAGAGCTGAGAAAAAAACATGAAATTTACCCTCATCACATTCGACTAAAGGAAGGAGTAAAATGCACACTCATTTTGGTATGAAAACCTATCTTACAGTACAGAAAAATGGGGAAGGAGATAAGCAGGGAGGGCGGGATGATGGAAGGGAGGGCAATGGAAGAAGGGAGCAATTTGAGGTCAACACTCTTGGGGAGGGACAGGATCAAAAGATAGAATAGAAACAATGGGGGGCAGAATAGGATGGAGGGAAATACAGTTAATCTTATACAACACGACTGTTATCGAAGTCATTTGCAAAACTACACATATAGGGCCTATATTGAATTGCCTGCCTTCCCAAAGGGAATGGGTGGGGAGGGAGGGATGGGGAGAATTTGGAACTCAAAGTTTAAGGAACAACTGTTGAGTATTGTTCTTGCTACTAGGAAATAAGAAATACAGTTAATGGGGAATAGAAAGTCATCTGGCCCTACAGGACAGGGGAGAAGATGGGGACAAGAGAAGGGAGGGATGATGGAGGAGAGGGCAGATTGGTGGTAGGGAAAATTGGAATGCTTGGTGTATTGGGGTAGGGGTAGGGGAGAAAATTTGAAACCCAAAATTTTGTGAAAATGAATGTAAAAAGTTAAATAAATAAATTAAAAAATAAAATAAAATAAAACACAAAAAGTCAAAATAAATAAATGAATACATGTATGGGAGCTAGGGATCCCTTTTGCCCACATTTGAGCAATGTAAGCTATACCTAAACTATGTTATGGAGATTTCTTGGAGTAAAGTGCAGGTAGAGGCATAATGAGTTAGAGAAGCAAAATGATTTTCTTGTTTTAACCCTCAGAATTGAACTTTGTTTGTGTGAGCCCAGAGTTTTGAGTGGTGTCTGGGCTATCCTTTGTTAGAAGGGTAGGCTCACTGGGTAGTGGGGGTGGTTATCTAGGAATGATTGCGATGTTAAATCAAAGGCATACACACAAATATATGTACATATATGTTTTACATATTTTAGAGGACAAAGCAAGAGATAGATAAAGGCAGAGACAGAGATGAGATAAAGATAAAGAAAGGCTGGGACATAAACAGACTCCATCACTCTGCATGGCTAATGCAGACTTTTCACATGGATGATGCTAGGGAACTTGCTTTCAAGAGAATTGTGATGATGTAAAAAGGAAGTGCCCTAAAGAGACTGGGAAATATTTGTGGATGTTCTGTAAGCGACTATGGCTGGCTAACTTCAAGACTGAGAGAAACCCTTCTTGATGAACTGCATAGCCATAACATGTCAGTGTTTTGAATCACCTCTGGCCTTCTCTTTGCTTCATTCAGTCTGGGGGAGCTCAGTGACTTTCTCATCTATTTGGTTAAGGCCACCTATCAGGGCCTTCTCTCCCTCTAAACCATATGGCCCTGACAGACAGACAATCCTTGGAGGGAGGAAGGGATGGAATAAGCATTTATTGAGCACCTACTATGTGCCAGGTACTATGCTAAGCATTTATACAAATATTATTTCATTTGATTCTCAGAACAACCCTAGGAGTTGGGTGCTATTATTTTGCCCATTTCCCATTGAAGAAACAGAGGCGGAGAGAGATTAAGTGACTTGCCCAGCGTCACTAAGTTAGTATCCAAGGTCAAATTTGAACTCAGGTGTTCCTGATTCTATGCCCATAACTCTATGTACCGTACCATTCAACTACCATGTTCTTTTCATTTGTTCTTTTCTCTGACCTTTTCCTAGAGCCTGGTTGTCTAAACTACACTATCAGGGTTCTAGGATGTTCAAAGAAATTGGAGTATCCTTCCAAAGGGATAGTTCCTTCAAAAATATAGCAAGAACAAAAATACAAGCTTTCCCCCGATACTTTTAGGGCATGCTCTCCCCTATATCACCTTGGTATCTGAAGAAGCAAGTTCAAAATTTAGTAATGTTCTTACATAGCATTGGTCCCATCAGATTCAGCATCACTTCTTGAATCTTTCCACTGGGATACAGTCTCAAATGTCACTTCCTAAGGTTTATCCTTATTCTTCAGGGCATCGGTGCTACCTGCACTGGCTCTAAAACCTAGCCTTGATTCCAACTCCTGGATTTCTGTGACTCCTTCTATTGAATCCTCAAGATCCACCAAGAATGGAAAAAAAATGAAAAGGCCAAGGACTGAAGTCTCTTCTCAGGGACACGTGGCCTTTGAGGGAGAGGAGACCCTATGGCTAAACAGGTCACTATTTCCCTTTTTTCTCATCTTCACAATTATATGTCTTCAATCAACCTATTTCCCAACCTTTCGTGTATCAGTCTCCTATCTAGGCCTAGGAGAGGATGATTCTTTCTTCCTTCCTTCCTTTCTTTTTCTTTTTGTAAATGGTATTTTATTTTTTTCCAATCACATGTAAAGAAAGTTTTCAACATTCATTTTTTTCTAAGATTTTGAGTTCCAAATTTTTCTCCCACCCTTCCTCCTTCCTGTCCCCAAGATGACAAGCAATCTGATTATACATTTGCAATCATGTTAAACATACTTCCACATTAGTCATATTGTGAAAGGAGAAACAGAACAAAAGAGAAAAGTCACAAAAGAAAAAAAGGGGAGGGAGAATAGTATGCTTCCATCTGTATTCAGACTCCATAGCTTTTTCTCTAGATGTGGATAGCATTTTCCATCATGAGTTTTTTGGAACTGTCTTGGATCATTGAATCATAGCCAAGAAGAGCTAATTCTATCAGAGTTGATGACTGCACAGTGTTGCTGTTACTGTGTACAATGTTCTCCTGGTTCTGTTAATTCACTCAGCATCAATTCATATAAGTCTTTCCAGGTTTTTCTAAAATCCACTTGCTCATCCTTTCTGATAGCACAACAGTATTCTATTATATTCATATGCCACAACTTGTTTAGCCATTCTCCTATTGATGAATATTCCATCAATTTCCATTCCTTTGCCACCACAAAAAAAGCTGTTATATTTTTGTACATGTAGGTCCTTTTCCCTTTTTAATGGATTTCTTTGGGATGTAGACCTCTAGAAGTGGTATTGCTAGGTCAAAGGGTATGTACAATTTGATCGCCCTTTGGGCATTGTTTCAAATTGCTCTCCAGAATGGTTGATCAGTTCACAACTCCACAAATAACGCATTAGTGTACCAATTTTCCCACATTTTCTCCAACATTTGTCATTTTCTTGTTCTGTCATGTTAGACAATCTAACAGCTCTTCAGTTCTTAACCTAGAGGTTCACACTTCATAAAGAGATCAAAATTATGAACCAACTCATTTACACACTTAACCACATCCTTGCCTTTATGTTGATTGTGTCACATTAATTGACCACACACTGCCCAACTAGACTCTAAGTTCCTGGAGGTCTTATCTAAACTTTTTACATTCACCCCTTCCCTGATTATCACATTTGTTGAAGGAAAGTTAAGAAAGTAGGAAAGAGAAAATTTGAAGATCAGGAATACCACAGAGCTGGTGGGCTGCTGCATCTGCAGTGTGAGCACAAAGACTTTTTGAAGTTTTTTCCCTTTTATTATCAATAAAGTTTCGTTTCATTTCCTTTTATTCTTACTGCCTATGAGGTTTTCTGTTTCTGCTATTATTTTCTGCCTTCTCAATTTTTCCCACCTATTAAAATGGAAATCTTCAAAAGAAATTTTCACTAGCATTTTTCCCGATTCAGTAGTATACTCCTTTCTCCGGCATTCAATGCCCCCCCCCCAAAGAAAAGAGGGGGTATAATGCGAACTATCCTTTTCCTCAGGGTTTGATTGCTCCAACCAGATGAATGATCAGGTAAAAAGAATCAGGGAGGGTGAGAGTTTGCGTAAGTTTTGTGTAAAGTTCAATCTAAATTGGGCAAATCCCTCGAGGGGAAGAGGCAGAATATCAGGGGTGGACCAGAGGACTCCTCCTTAGCGCTAAGCTCAGCTCTGGACCGGAGGTGGGGAGGGGGGTTGGAGGATCCAGAAGTGGTTTCTGCTCTTAAATCCAGCTTCCCCTCCTCCGAAACAAATCTGAGAATGAGACCCCTTCTACCCTGGCTCCGCTGAGGGGAAAAGGCCTGCGAGCTAGGACTCAGGGAAGGAGATGAGCGCCCGTCTGGAGGATTTCAGGTCCCCCATCCTCTTCCCTAGTCTTCTCCCTTTACAGAGGGGGTAACTGGGGGACCCCCCCACCCCCGCGGACGTGCAGTGGCCAATCCCTGGGCTGAGGCGGGCTCAGGCTTCAGTGCCTCGAGCCCCCCACTCATTGCAGCAAAGTTGTCTCCATCCTTACACTGACCGGCTCGCCTCTGCCTGGGCCTGCGCGGCCCCGGCCCCCCCCACCTCGCGCGGCCCCGGCTCCCCCGGCCCCCCCCCCCCCCCCGGCCCCGGCTCCCCCTCCCCCTCTCAGACACCTGCCCACCCCTCCTCCTCCTCCAGTTCCCCTATAGGAAACCTCCCCCGCACCCACAACAAACCCGCTCCTGCCTCCTCCTCTTCCTCCCCTCCATAGGAAACCCGGCCATCCTCTTCTGGAAATCTCCCCTCCCTGTTCATCCTACCCTGCCCCGCTATAAGAAACCTCCCTCCATATGGGGCATCTCCCCCTCCCCTCTTAGGAAGCCTGCCCTCCCTACTCCAGCCCTATAGAAAACGTGCCCCTCCCTTCTCGTCTAGATAGTCCCCCCCATACCTGCCCCTCCTTTATCAGAAATCTGCCCCTCTTCTTCCCCCCTATAGGAAATCTACCCATCCTTGGCATCATCCCCCCGCCCCCACCTCCCTCCTTCTTCCAGAGATCACCCCAAGAGACCCCAGTCATTTCCTACGTGTGCGGGGGAAGAGGCCCCGCAAAAGGGAAGCAAACACAGGCCAACCCCTGCGGGGCACCTCCCCTGGCCCGGTCGGCGGTCAGGGAAAGCCCAGAGGGGCGGGGGCGGGGAGGGAGGAATGGGGCGGTGACGTCACTTCCGCCTGGGCCTGGCAGTGGCTGAGCCTGGCTGTGCTCGGCGGCCGCAGTAGCAACAGCGGCAGCGGCAAGACGAAGAGGAGGAGGAGGAGGAGGGGAGAAGGAGGGAAGGAAGGATCGTTGGGCCTCCCCAGCCGCCCCAGCGCGCCCCGCGCCCAGCGGAGCACCCCGCCAGGGCCGCGGCTCCGCGGGCCTGCGCCACGCACAGGATCGGGCCCGGCCGGATGGGCGCCTGAGCCTCGGGCCCCCAGCGCCCTGGATCGGGGCCCGGTGAGGGTCGCGGCGGGGGCGGACGCGGGGCAGCCGGGCCCCCCTGGGCGTGCGAGGCCGGAGCGCGGCCTCCCAGTCGGTCCTGAGCGCCCGGAGGGGAGAGGGTCGGGCGGGGGAGGGGCAGGGCTGGCCTGGGCTCCGAGGGGGGAAGGGGTTCGGGAGCCGGGCCGGACCCATCGGCCGCCGGGGAGCAAGGTTAAGGCTGTGGGGGCCTGGAGGGAGGAGGAGGCAGGGCAGGGTGGGGAGAGGAAACCAAGGGGCCGGGGCAGTTAATGGGGCGAGGGCCCTGATGTGGGGGGAGGGACGGACAAAAGGAGGGGGCTGCAAGCCAGGACAGCAGGAAAGAGTGGCTGCCCTGGAGGGGCCGGACAAAAGGAGCAGATATTGTGATATTTGTTTTGAAAAATTACTGCCCAGCACTGCGAGGAAAGGCAGTTGGGGAGCCACTTGCACTCCCATATTGGATTATGCTGGGCATCTTGAGAGGGCTCTCCTGTGTTTGCATTACACTGGGCATCTCAGGAGAGAGCCCTTCCTCCTGTGTGCGGGGTGGGGAACAACTGTACTGTGAGAGCCACTGCACTGGAAGGCCCCCTCCAGAAGGTAAGGTGAGTCTGCTTTCCCTGCTGGCCTCTTAGCCTTGTTTCCCATCTCCTTTCCTTACCCCTCTAGTTCAGAGCTCCCGGAAGCTGAGAGCAGGATGTTCCGGTTCATGAGGGACGGAGAGCCTGAGGATCCTATGTTCCTCATGTGAGTCTCCCCCTCCCTCCCCCCCACACCCATAGACCAGGGCTTTCCAAGCCCCAGCCTGAGAGAAGCTGGGAGACTCTCTTTTTGGGAGTCAGAACATTGGGTTTTAGTGTTTGCTCCGGACCACTCTCTCTTTGCCTTAGTTTCTTTGTGTTTTAATTTGAGAAGGCAGGAACCTAGTCATGGGGCTTGTGGCCCTCCTGACATGATGCCTTTTGTACTTTCCGCAGGGACCCTTTCGCTATTCACCGACAGCATATGAGTCGGATGTTGTCAGGAGGCTTTGGTTACAGCCCTTTCCTTAGCATCACAGATGGGAGCATCCCAGGGGCTAGACCTGCTAGTCGAAGGATGCAGGTAATAGGGCAACATGTTTAAGACTCTGCCAGGCCTTGGGATTGGGAAGGAATTTGAGGAAAAATCCCTGCCTTTGCCTCATGGGGGCAGGGGCGCCAAATTCCTCGTGCTTAAACAGAGAATGGGAGTAAACTTGGGGAGGGGGGCCTACCCTAGGTTTATAGGAAAGGGGAGGTATATTTTCTAATTCTACTCCTTGTCCATGCATCTGTAGGCTGGAGCTGTCTCACCCTTTGGGATGCTGGGAATGGTAAGTCCTCATTCCCCCATATTTTCCTATCCTTTGTTCTTTATTCCCTTTCAGTACCGTTTTCAGATCTATCCCTTTAAGGAGTCTTTAGGAGTGACTAGTGCTGCCTCCTTGTCTTCTCCCCTTTTCATATTATTGAGTTTTCACAAAGCTTTAAGCCTATTCAGTGTTACATATTTGTTAACTGTGCCCCCATGTCCAGAAACTCTAGAAAGGGAACTCTTTTTCTTTCCCTTTTTTGTGAGTTCCTGTTTTGTTATTATGTGTGTGTGTTGGGGAGCAGTTAGTGTTGGTTCTTGATAGGTTAAAAAACCATTGACTCTAGGTTGAGTTGTTAGAGGAAGGGGAAGGTAGGGAAGCCAGGAAATGGAAAAGAATGAAGCCAGAGGAAGAGGAGAAGAGGTCAGTGTTGTTTTAGCCAGTTTGGATAGGGAGATTCAGGGTGTGGATAAAAGGATTTAGAGTTGGAAGAAACCCAGATTTTCTCAGCCACAAAAACCCCAAAGTCAAATGGGTATTCATTGCAAGGCTAAGATTTGAACTCTGGTCCTCTGACTCCAAATATAGTGCTTTTTCCATAAACCACAATGCCTCCCAAGAGGTCTTAGAGCAGATGACCAGGTGTGATGGGGAAAGGAAAGAGATAGCACAATAAAGGTGACAAGCCAGTCTTGAGATTGGTGAAGAAACCTGGAGTATATTGATTCATCCTGAGCCTTTTCTTCTGACTCTCTTTCCCTAGACAGGTGGTTTCATGGACATGTTTGGGATGATGAATGATATGATCGGGAATGTGGTGAGCCTTTTGTCCCTAATCTTTTTAACCTTTTGACCTTAAATGACAGCCTCATCCTGAGGATTCCTCTTTTTCTATAAAGGAACTCACTAAAAAGTTAGACTCTTGAATTCTGGATTGGAAGTTGGTACTTACATAAAGACATGAGATCAGGTGCCTGCTCAAAAAGCTTGCACAAAGTAGAGATTTCACATTAGGCATCCAGTTTAGAGCAGAATTCCTTCAACTGCTTCAAGGTCACTTGTGAATTCTCGCAGTACTAGAATAGAGACAAAGTTAAAAACAAGCAGAGATGCTGAGACTATCTGGTGAGGGTGGGATCCCCTCCCTCACCAACCACTTCACCTCCAGCCTCCCTTTTCTTCAGGAGCACATGACAACTGGAGCCAACTGTCAGACCTTTTCATCCTCCACTGTCATCTCTTACTCCAACCTGGGTGATGGTGCTCCCAAAGTCTACCAAGAAACATCTGAGATGCGCTCAGCACCAGGTGGGGTAAGTGCTGTGGGAGATTGTCGAGCAACTCTGAATTCACAGTGTTGGACTGGCTCCCGCCACTCTCCAAGCAAGTGGTGCTTGATGTCATGCAGAAGAACACTGGGGTGTTTATCAGAATTGTTTGAGGGAAATTTTGACCACAGGAGCTGTCAGTGGAAATTTGAGTGCAAGGTAGCTAGATATGACAAGCTCTCTGTCTTTTTTTCAGATCCGGGAGACAAGGAGAACCGTGAGGGACTCCGATAGTGGGCTAGAGCAGATGTCCATTGGACATCACATCCGAGACAGGGCACACATCCTGCAGCGTTCCCGAAATCACCGCACTGGGGACCAGGAAGAAAGGCAGGACTACATCAATCTGGATGAGAGTGAGCCTCCTCAAGTCTGTCGGACCTTTCCACTTGCCATTCTCATCCTTCTTACTCGATGGTGCCCATCCTCTAATCAAGGGCTTCAGACCAAGGAGAGGCACTCCTTGAAAGCTAAGGGAGTCACCGTTGACATACTTGTTCCTTCTTTTTCTTTCACTATCCAACCTCATTTTCTTCTGGCTTTTTCAAATCAACAAATAATTACTGAGTTCCTATTACATGCAATCTACCGTGATTGTTCCTGAGGAGATAAAAAGAAGTTCTCTTGTGCTTTCTTTTTTCTTCTCTGTGGAGGCGCTGCCTCCCACTCACTAGTTGTTGACCCTTGGCCTAGACTAATAGTCTCTGCCTCTGTCCTCCTGCCTTGAGAAGGATATTGACCATGCCTATTTTTTGCATTTGCCTCTTGAAATTCAGTTGGACCAGGAATCCAACTCCATTCTGTGTATTCCCTCCTCAGGTGATGCTGAAGCATTTGACAACGAGTGGAGGAGAGAGACATCCCGATACAGGCCCCAGCGTCCCCTGGAATTTCGTCGGCATGAGGCTACTGGGGCGGGTGGGGGTAGAAGGGCTGAGGGACCCCCTCGACTGGCTATACAGGGCCCTGAGGATTCCCCCTCCCGACAGTCACGACGCTATGACTGGTGAGGGCCCCCCAGGTCCTCTCCTAAGTGTTAGTAAGGAAGGGATCACAGGTGAGGGATGAAGTCCCTCAGTCATTCCTCTGGCATTTGGAGGAAACCTACTTGTTCCTAATATTTTAAGAGTGTGGGAGTGGGGTAAAGATCTTAGAGCCTATTTTGGTCATATAGGTCTCAGCTGGTGTAGGAAAGGAAAGAAATTCTCCTAAATTGGAGAGTTGACCACAACCATCAAGACCCTCATCATCCAGCTTCTGTTTTCCCCCCTTCCTTCCTATATGACAAGCTTTCTCTCCTTCTACCCTCTAGGTACAGTCTGTGAGGGGCAGAAAAATCACCCCTTGGAATAACTCCCTTTCCCCCAATTTAATATTAAATAAAGGTGAGCTGGCCCCTTCAAGCTTAGGAAGCCTTAGGGGGAACTTTTCACTGCCCCCTTTACTGCTTTTACATAACCCGCCTCCCCTTCTCAATCTCACCCTCCCATAGTGAATTTACTGACTCTTTTTTTCTGTTGCTCCCTGGTCTCTTGATTTTTTTTTTCTCCCCTCTATGCCCCAATAAGTACCAGGTCCCTTAGGAGAAGTTCTGGGGGTAGAAGCCCCATTTCCCCCCAAAGGTCTGTTAGTTGCCATTGGATCCTTTCTCATCTACCTAGAAGTCCCATATTTGGGGCTGTGCCCCCTCCCTACTGGCTGGGTAAGGGGTGGGTATTGGGTCCTTTCTTCCTCTTGTCCTCTAATCCTATGCCCCCATGCACATATGTGTGCACACAGACACACACATACACACTCTGTCCGTCTCTGCATCCCTTTGCCCTTTGTGTATGTGTGTGTGTGTGTAACTTGTAACTTTATGGAATAAAGGGGAATGGAAAAGAGAGTTTTTAGGAATGTGGTTCTGTTTTGTTTCCAGTCCCACAACAGCCATGAAGTTCCAGTTGCCACTGTTTACTTTTCTTCATCCTAATTTACTGTCACCCAGTTCTCCCATTGGCTGTGACTCTTATTCTCCCACCTCCCATTTCTTCCAGCACCCTTTCCATACAACTTTAGTACAGGCACCTGGTTGCTGATTTAATTGTCATTGTTTCACACACATGTAGAAGAGAGTGGGGCACGAACTAAAGGAATTAGCTTGAACTTTTCTCTTAACTTTTTCTGCTGTCAGGGAGTCCATGTCGCCCCAAGCATGTTCTGATGTGCAGAAAGGAATACTTCATATGACAAGCCAGTATAGACTTCAGCCTTTCCCCACTCTCCAGGCAGGTGGAGGTGAGGGCACGGCGGGGGGTGGGGGGTGGGGGGAGACTGGAGGAGAAAGACAATCTAGAAACTGATAGGTATTGAAAGTGAATATGCATCTCTCACATTTCTCCAAGCTCTGTAGTAGTTTTGCTTCTCCTCTGCTCTCTTCTTTAACTCTGGCCCAGCCAAGTGAGTCCTTATTTCTCTTAGCCAGTTTTAAGGGTTTATTTAATGATTTTAGATCAAGGTTTGATAATTTTTTCCTCTTTGTTACCTGGAACTCTCCTACTCTTTTGCAACCCAATTAATTGCAGAAGGCACCATTGTTATTCCCATATATAGCTATGTCTTAACCTAAGTCCTAGTTCCAGAAAAGGGGTAATTTTCCTCCAGCTTCTAGAGAATTAACTAAGTGGGAGAATTAAAATTATACAGTGGCGGGAGAAAAAAAAAAGGCACCCTACCTCTCAATTAAGGATATGAAATAGAGATGAGCAACCAGCTCAGAGTGAGATTATTAGACAAGGCTGAGGACCCAGTGGCTAAAACATCCTTGAGTCCCCTTCCTCCCAAAATGATTCCTGTCAGATTTTTTTTTTTTTTTGCTAAAAGGAACTTAGGATCATAATGTCAGGCTTGGAAGAGACTGAGTATTATCACCTATCGTAATTATTTATCATAGTATGTGGAAAATACTCATCAGTAGGGAACAGCAGATAGGAAATAGCAAAGTCAAAACTACATTTTTTTGGTATAGCACTTAAACACCTTCAGATAATGAAGTGCTACCTGAGGTGGAGCTGTGGGAGAGCTTTCACTGAGGCAGCAGAGTATGGTGGAAAGAGGAGTGGTCAGTTAGAAGGCCTACATTATGGGCAAAGGAAACCCTCAGGCTGACTTTCCTTATCTCTAAAATGAGGGGTTTGGTACTGAATGACTTCTTAAGGATTCTTGCAGCTCTTTAATATTGTATGATCTAAATGCAACTCATCTGATCTGAAGTCCCAGGTTTTGTATCCCCACTTACAATTACCACGTTGCTGTAATTTCTCCCCAGTCCTATGCAGTGTTAAAATTTGAGGGTGCTTGCTTTCAGGTGAAATTTTGCCTTAAAAATTTTAAGACCTCATATTTTCCAAGCTCTTTCTCATTCCTGAGACTTTAGACTTAATTTAGGATAAATGTTTAACAGCTTCCCACTCTGGATCCCAGGTAAGGATCATCTCTCTGTCCAGTCATTCCTAGATGCTGCCACCACTGTTGTTGCAGTTTTCTGGCAGGAATCAGGGCAGACTCCCAGACATTTTTATCCTTCCTATTTTGGCACTTCTTATTCAGAAACTCCTCTGAATACTCTTTAGATCTAATAAATTACTTCTAGGCTTTTTATGCTTTCTACCTCCTACCCACTTGCATTTTTAATTTACTGTCCTGCCCTCCCTAGGCTCCCAGAAAAGCAGAGCAGAACGCTTGGTTAAGTTTTATTGACACCAGAGTTTGGTGAGTGTCCTCTGGGTATATTATCACCCTGGAGTCACTGAATAGTTACAGTTAAGCTCTGTTCTCCCCTTTTTAGAAATAAGAAAGGTTAGGTCCTTGGAAGTAGTGACATCCTTTGTTTTACCCTCACTCCCTTAAAACACAAATTATACAAACTGTACAATTAGCCAGGCTGTAGATAGTTTCAGATTTAAAGTTAGGAAGGCCTGAGTTTAATTCTATCCGAGCTCAGTTTCCTTAAAAAAAAAAAACCAAACCCAGACTATTATTACCTATTGTATAGGACTGTGAGGTTCAAGCAAACTTATGTAAAGCGTTTTTCAAACCTTAAATTATGTGTCAGCTGTTTTTATTATACCAGGAGTTCAAGGTCTCACCCAAGCCTCACTATCCTGATCCTGCTCCCTAACACCTGCATAACTGTAAGGATGAATTAGCTGAATCGCTAATAGCTTCTGAGGGCTGCCAACTTCATGGCCTGTACCAGAAGAAAGGGGAGAAAATAACCCCAAGATCTTCACAATGGGTAAACAAAGTTAGGGGACATGCTGGACTCCCAAAACAGCAACTAGAGGATGCAGCTAATGGGCATCTGGAAGGCAAAGAGGACTAGCAGAGAGGATAGGAAAATAGCAAGGAAAGAATGATGGTGGGAACTAAGGATCCCCCAGAGGTAACTTGGGGAGGGCAGTCTGTCATTGACTTCAGGTTGTCACAGCTTGTGAGTTGGCTAGAGGAGTGGAAGAATTCATGTAGAGTCTATTTGAGGGATGGGCCCAGGCCTCTTCGTCCACAAAGGGACTAGAGATTCCAAGGAAATGACTACCTGCTCCCAGATAAAGTTGCAGCCTTTCTCCTTGGCTCTGACGGGAAGAGGACAGATAGTTATAAAAGAAGTTAGTCTCTTTTCCTTCCAGGAACTCCAGCAGAATGTTATCCAAACAGCCACATCCACCATTTCACAGAGCTCCCTCAAGGGCTGGTCCTTTCGGTTTCTTTTCCTTTCCCTGTTCAGCCCTATCCATCATGAGAATTAAGATGTTTCCTACTTCTTCCTACCGGGTATGGGACCTCCTTCCTGGAGGTTCTGGGGAGAAGGGTGCAGAGTGTCAGCCTTGTCCATTCAGGAGGCCACGCTGATCCTCCCTGGGGAAGGGACAGGAGGTCCTGTGAGATTGGTTTGGGGACAGTCTGAGGAGGTTCAAGAGTAGGTGAAATAAGGGAAGGGAAGTAAACAGTTAGCAATGCAGAGAGAGGTATTTAAGCAGGCACTTAGGTCATTTTACATGTAGATGTTCATTAACGAATGGTGAAACTAAGACTGGACCCCAGTCTAAGTCCAGGTTTATACAAAAAACCGATATGGAATGTTCTTTTACAAAATGTTAACTATGTTAGGCCCCTTAAATGTATAGTGAGTACATCGATCATAATATTTAAAGTCAAAAGAGACCTTTAGAGGGTCCAACCTCTTGTTTTTCCAATCAAAAAACAGGCCCAAAAGGTAAGGTTATTTGGCCAAAGTCAGGCAGCTAATCACCTAAATGATGGAAGTCCTAGATTCTAACCCCAGTATCCTCATTTTAAGACCATGCTGAAGCCTGGAAAAATTAGATAATTTGTACAATGTTAATACAGGTAGTAAAAGAAAAAGCCAGAAGTCCTCCACTACATTTAAATAAGTCTGCCAAAAGTCAGTTTATATGCAGTATGCAGGCGTATATGCATGCAAGATGATCCCAGCAGAGCCACTCTTCCATCCTGGGTCCCAGTTTTGCAAGGACCAGATAATCTCTTAGCCATCCTAACCCTGGAAAAAGATGACTAATGCCCTCATCCCTTCACAACTACCAGATCTATTATATGTGAATGAACTACAGGATATGCTCCCATCTCACCCCCAAAGATAGCATGTTTTTCATGCTATGTGACATTTGTCCTATTATACAAGCTTAAAAAATTAAGTTTCCTTATTATTCATTTGAATCAGTCAAAAAAAAAAAAACACCTTTCTCCTTCCCACTTCCCCTCCTACGCTTGCTGGGCTCTACTGTACTTGTCAATCTCTCTCTAGAGAGTTACTTGTGCCCCTGTGGAACATGAGAGGGAGGGAAGCATGAGACATTCTACTGGCCCATGCATCAGCGGCAGGAGCTTCAGCTGGTCTGGGATAGCTTTGATTTAAGGTAGGTGATGGTTCTCAATAAGAGTTTTCACAGTCTTAGAAGAGGGGTGGACACTAAGGTGACACCAAGTCCCCTTCTCCTCAGCTATCTGGCTCAAGCTCATGCATTAATTTTCTAGTGGTTGTCCTGGGAAGACAGGCAAGGAGTAGATTCTGTTCAATTCTTTTAGTTCTCCCTGTTCTCCAGCAAGAAATTCCTCTGATTTCTAGCTTTAATCCTTGACTTTTCCCCCAATTCTCAGAACACATCTGTGTGTTTAGACCTTACCTTCTTATAGATGAAGGTTGGGGTTGCTACCTCTGTAAAACAAAACAAAACAAAGCAAAAACCCCACCAGCTTCTCATAGTTTCTTCTCCCTTCTCCCTCACAGTAATACAGGGTAGAGGAATTATAGCAAAACTCAAAAGCAGCTGACTCCCTGCGACCTCACTGACTCCTGAAGTCCTACCCTATGCCTTCCTCTTTTTCCTCCCTAACCTATTTTTTGAACCTCAGTCCATTTTTTTCTTTTACTCCATTACTAGTAGGGCCTCTCTTTCCTTTGTCTCTCTATGCTAATCTTTAGCCCAATTTACTTTTTTTTTCAGGCTTTTCCCAGATATCCTCCCACTCCACTGCCCTTTCCATAGGAATGTGACTACATTCCCCAGTCATTAATGCACATAAAAGAAAAGCAGTGAGGAAATCAAAAATAAAGAAAATTGTTCTTTGCTGTCTACCATTTCCTTTGCCTTCCCTTCGCTTATGGCACCTTCCTCTTTTCCCTCAGTTCTCCATCATACATACCCTACGGCAGCTTCAAGTGGTTTATCACATCCATTTTCTCCTGTTCACATGAGGGATACTCAGTAATGGAGTTCCTCCTAAACTATGGTTGTAATAAATACATATCAGTGTCCAATAAGTGCTTGTTGTATGATGGCAAATGTGCATGTATAACCCCTTATGTTTATAAAGGAATTTTTCATTGAACCAATATTCTCATAGATGTGGTTCTCCAGCAGTAGAGATTGCAACTGATCCCTGTTATCTCATTCTGTGCAATTCTTGTCCAAGTTCTCTTGTAAATCATTCACTAAGTATCTATCCAGTGTGCTGGAGGTCTTTCTCTGAATCAAAACTTTTTTTGGATACCATTGCAGCACTCTGGCTATTCATCTGTTCTTATTCATTCTTACCCCATGACTAACCCACCTCTAGTTTCTCAACACTTATCCCTCACCACTTCTTGTGTGTAGCTCATTTTTCAAAATATATTGCAAAATAAGTATTTGGATCCATACTTGCTTTTGTCCTATCTGTTACCTTTTTTAGGTAAGTCTGTAGGGATTTTTTTCTCATTCTTTTTCTGTCTTCCCCTCCCTGAGATATAAAACAACAGTATTCTCAAGATTGTGTCACCTTCAGCACGGATTTACTCAGTGTTTAGTTGGTCTAGGTCTGCCTGCTCTTTCTTAAAAATTCATATAGCACTCTAGAGACTGAAGAGTTAGGGTCCAAATATAATAGATCCACTGCCTTCAAATATACAAACAGATCAGAACAGAAATAATAATAAATCTATTTCATTCTGGTCATTTAAAAAAATCCTGCCAATTTCATTTAGGAATGATTTGGTGATGATATGATTCACTTGGGTCTCATATCAAGCTTACTTTTTCAGGCTTGTTGTCACATTCATTTCATTTGCCTCTTTTATGAGGTGAAGCTGCTTTAGTAAGATTATTTTTGCAGCTGTTTAGATGATGAACTGAAAAGGAAAACAGAAGGCATGAGCCCAGTTAAGAGGTTGTTGTAATACTCTAACAGAGAGATGAAAAGGGACTGTCCTAAAATGGTGGCTGGATGGGTAGAGAGATATGAAAGAGGTTGTGGGGGTAAAAATGACAAGACTACGTAAGTGACTGAATGTGACAGGTGAAGGGAAGAAGCACCAAACACACAGCTAACTGGATGATGGTTGTCATTTAAAGCCTTCGCAACCAGGCTCCACCTCCCCTTGGCCTGCATGACCTCTTCTCTGAACTCGACGATCCATCTAACATGGTATCCCTGACCTTGCCTCATCCCCATGCCTCTGCCCAAGCGATGCCCCCTATGTGGACTCCTCCCCAAGCTCCTCTCTGCCACCCCCTCAGAATTCCCTTAAGGGTCCACTCAAGTGCTCCCAGACTCTACATGGAGTCTCAGCCTTGCTAGGGCCACCACACCAAAAAAAATAAATTACCTTGTGTCTGTTTTATATATATTTTTTGTGTACTAAAGTACATTTTATCTCCACCCAAAGGAATTTAAGTTTCTTAGAGGCACACACTGTTTCATTTCTGTCTTCACAACCCTAGCACCTAATACAATAGATACAAAATAAATGCTTGTTGATTAATATGGGGGTGAAGAAGAAAGGAGTCAAGGACGACGACTGGAAGGGTGGTGATGCCCTCTGAAGGAAGAGGAGGGCTGGGTTTTAAACTGATTCTGTCAACTGCTTTGCCTCTCCATGGAAAACTTATGAGGCATCCTTCCATTTAGCAGCAACTTCCTTTTGTGTCCTGGTTTCATGTTATTATGAAAATGTGACTATTAATGCCATATACTGATTTGCTAATCATGCTTATAGTTTACAACTGTCATTCTTAGCACCTTTGCTCCTTTTTCCATCACTTTCACAGTTGAAGGGGTTTGAATAAGACTGAGGCCCATTTTAAATTTTCCTTTGTTTTATGGATGCACGTCCAAAGTATTCATTATCATTTTTTCCTCCTTTCTCCATGTCTTCATTATTTAGGAGGTGAAGATAATATACTTCAAGTTGTGATTTCCAACATAGAGAACTCGGACACACTCAGATATAATAACTAAGTCTCTATTTTTTAGAGCTCACAATCCAGACACACCCGTAGCCACTTTCCAGGGCAGTCATGTCCTTTCCCTTATGGCCTCCAAATGCTTTGCAAACCAAAGCCAAATCATGTATCCTAAGCCCTTCAAAGGTAACTCGGTCTCAACTTCCCTGGAATGTAAAGATTACCCGCAAATAAAGTAGAGGACCCAAATCTGGCTCCCAAAGTGTCACCTCCAATAGGGTCATACACTACAGGCATTTAATGTTAGGAAATTAGGATCTGTTAGAAGTTACTAGCTGATGTATAATAATTAAACTTGATTTGAGAGAAGAGATCAGAAAATGTATTGCCCTCCATTCTCTGCAGAAGTGGGCAATTATGGGTATGGAACATTGCATATACTATCAGGCTTGTTTTGCTGAATTTCCTTTTTCTACTTTGTTATTTTTTGTCACCAGAGATGACCCACCGGAGAGTGGAGGGAATTCTGAAATATTAGTAAAGTAAAAATAAAACATGTCAAAAAAAACCCCCAGATCATTACCTGAGAGTGATCATTTGCTCCAGGTAGAGTATGAAAGGAGATGAGGCAAGTGTCATAAGGATCAAAGAGAAAACTGAGGAATAGGTGGAGGGAGATCAGAGTTCAAACCTGCTCTTGAAGAATTCTTTCTTTTCAATGGGTAAAAATGGAACTACAAGACCAGAAAAAGAAGAGAGCTAAAGGCAGAGCTAGAATAAAAAGCTTGGAGCATTAACTTAATGTTCTTGTGATTCTCTCTTGTAGTAATGAGCTGCCCTCAGTCCAGTTTCTAACACAAGCCTGGGCTGGGGTAGGTGAGTGTGAAGATGTGAACTCTTTTTTCCTTTCAACTTTGTGACCAAGAAAATCAAGATCTCTTTACTCTTAGATTCCCCCAGAGATCAGGATCTTGGTCTGTCATTCCCATGAGGCTGTGCTGGACTCCAGTTTATTGTCCCTCAGCGTCCAGGCTGGAGTCTCTCCATAGAGCTCTCTATTCTTTTCAGCACTAAGCTTTGGGGAGAGTTAATGTAGAGTTAATGATTCTCCTCCTACAAAAGGTCCATAAACAGAGGAGACTCTACTCTGGGGAGATTCATAGATAGATCCTCTTAGATTTATTTGCCATTTGTGTCTGTGCATACACACACACACACACGCGCGCGCACGCACACGCACACACACACATGCACACACACAGACTCTTTTTTAATACAATCCATATCCCACTGTGCCAAGGAAATACAAACAATCTTCTGAGGGGCTTTGTTGGGCTTTCCCAGGATGCCCAGTGGTAGGCAGGAAGCTTCTTCCAACATTACCTCAAGCCGCAGCAGTCTCTATGGGTTCTGGGGATGAGCCAGGCAGCAGCGCTCCTGAGGAGGAAGTAGGGACAGGAGGAAACAATCCCAGAATGTCCAGGATTACAGGGTCTGGGTTTCCCAGGAGAACCCTGGGATAAGGGATTGGCTCCCAGAATTCCCAAGGGAAAGAGAAAGGACAGGGGAATCTAAGGCTCTTTGGATACCCCCAAGAGAGTCAAGGGGCAAGAGGGAAACATTCATGCAAGGGGTAGAGGTATTGGAAGAGGGACACACAAATGACATAAACAACCCCCAGACACCCAACCAGTTACAGATACAGAGAAGGACACACCCATAAAGGCCCTGGAAAGGGGGAAGAATGTGCACACAAAATAAGGTTATACACAACATGGGGACAGGAAGAGAAACATGGCCTATACTTGCCTCCTTTCAAGGAGGTATAAATTAGCCATTGGGGTTGGGGCAAGGAGAGGCTGGGGCTCAGACCTAGGGAAATGGGAAGTGGGGCATGATTCCCAAGGGGCTGGCAGTCAGTCGCCTGATCCCCCAAGGTGAAATGATAGTCCTTTCAGTTTGATTTGGACCAGATCTTGGCGCTGCTGCGTAGCCTAGTTAAAGAAGAAAAAAAAGAGATTGATCATGAAGGGAAACTTCCAATCTAAGGCCTCTGAAACCTCCCCCAAATGACTCATTGGAGGAGCCATAATCCTAGGGTTTAAAGCCTCAAGGTCACATGTGGTCCTCTAAGTCCTCAAGTGTGACCTTTTGACCAATTTCAAACTTTACAGAACAAATCCCCAAAAGGACATGGCTCCCCACAGGTTCCCCACCCCTGGTTTAAAGCAATCACAATCCTTGGCAATATGGAATTTTTATGAGGCCAGCTCACCCTTTTCCCTTAGAAGTCTTCTTGCTGGGCTGGCGCTGGTTGGTGCCTGGGGCAGGCTCCCTCAACTCTGTCAGATGTTGCTCTGGATCCTGGGATGTAGCTGCAGCTGCTGCCGCTGTTGTTACCTTGATGGTTTTCTTTAGGTTGGCCACCTGCCAAGGTAGGAAGGATGATGTCATTCCACTCTGAACTTTGCTCTCTGCTCACCATTTTCCACAGCTAAATTCACTGCCCCGATACTCCTGTACACCTGTCCTTTCTACTCCAAGACACAGAGCACAGAAGTGAAGAGGAATATTTCTACATGGGCCTTCCCTGGAGCCCCTGCCCTGCTTCCTACTCTCCTCACCTCACTCTCAATCTGCTGCTTCAGGCCCAGCTGTTGCTCCTTATGCTGGTTGGCACGGCTCACCTGCTCCTCAATGCCTGACAACACTACTTCACAGCCCATACACCTGCAAGAAGAAAGAGGGGAAAATGTGTTCCAGAAGTATTGTTGGGGTCAATGAATCAATAGGCTTGGTTAGAAGGGAATCTTGTGTTCTGGGATTTAAATCTTTGCAAAGATGCAAGGTCCCACATTTGGAATCTTAGCAGTATCTCCCTGAAAGAGTCATTTGGGGAAACCAGAAAATCCCTAAGAGAGGCAGAGGGATAAATACATATGAAATGAGAAATGAGGTGCAGTAAGACACAGACACTTAAAGGGGAAAGGGGGCAAGGGATAATGATGGGAAAGCAGAATAATATGCAGCCCTGGAGATAAGATGAAATAGGGGATACAAAATAAGAAATGTGGATTAGGGGTATGGTAGAGAGAAATCCATGAAAATCAGGAGAGCTCAAGCAAAGAGATGATGTAGAGTGAATAAGACTTCAGGGCTGACTGAAGCTTCATGACAAGTTACTCTTCAGGTAGCACCATTTCTGCCCCTTTGACCCAATCATCACCTCAGGGACTCTGGGTCTAAACCACAGTTCCATGCCATCTCTTTTACTCTCTTGATACTTACTCCCTTCACAGGGAAGTAATGGGACATCTCCCTACCCCCAGAATCTTTAGCTCCACTGTTTAGCCTGCTCCAGTTCAGCCATTTCTGAGGTCCCTTCTTTCTACTCTATCTTGGGGGATTCAAACCCCTTTATCAATTTCATCACAGATATGGTCCTTACTATTACTGGATAAAGTCTCACCACTCCTGGAGGGTTTGAGCAATGGAACTGAGGTCCTGGCGCTGAATGTCACGCCCAATGCTGTAATCTACTTCCAGCCGCTGGTTCCGCTGGTCCAGGGAGCCTCGGAGTACATCTGCATACACAGCCTCAATCACAAGGTCCTCTAACTGCCGCACATTTCGTAAAGCTAGTGCTTCTAGAAGCACTGCATATGGAATACACTGAAATCGTAAGAATGGGAAGAAAAGACAAAAAAAGTTACATAAATATCCTAAAGGAACCTGTTTCCCATCTGGCCTGCTTTGTCATCCCCAATTCAGAAGAGAATTGAAAGAATGAAAAGAAAAGAGAGGGGACCAACCCCCCCCACCACCACCTTAAGAAAATGGGGATTTTTAACCTTCCTTTTATACCCTCCTCATGCCTGTCTATTTGCCTAGGACATCAATCCCACAAGAGCTAAGTCCTCATGTAGTCTATACAAGTGGGAAGTTCAAGGATCCTCAGTCTATCTTCCTGTGTGGGTATATATGATGAGAAATGTCATGAGGAAAATGAGAATCACGGTTACATCTATATTCCCCTACTGGAACATACTTTCTATAAGAGGGATCACAGAAAACATCACACCAGAAATACTGGTGAAGAGGGATGGTGGGGTGGGGTCGTATCAACACCCTACCTTAACCTTGGCAGCCAGCGTGACAACCGACAGATGTCGAAGCTTATTCTTCTGGGCCTCTGTGAGGGGGGGTAAGTTCCGTGCTTCAGCTAGAAGAGCAAAAGAATAAACAGCTTTAAAGCATATTCTATAAGGAGCTACTATGGTGATGGAGAAGCTTAAGACTTCAAAAAGAAGACAATTACATGAAAACATCTACAAGAAAAGGCTCAAAGAAAAAAGCAGATTGGACACAAGCTCCCTAGAACAGTTAATGAAGTGGCTAAAAAATGATTCTAAAGATCATGTAAATGCTATAATATGAAAAGAGAATTAACAGCTTGATGAAAAGAAATACAAAAAATCTCACTGGATTCTAATACTAGTATGGACCAAGATGGCAGAGTAAAGGCAGGAAATTGCCTGAGCTCTTTCAAATTCCCCTGAAAATAACTTTAAAATAACACCTCAAAGATGAATTCTGGAGCAGCAGAATCAACAAAAGGACAGGATGAAAACAATTTTCCAGCCCAAGACAACTTAGAAAGTCAAGAGGAAAAGTCTATTTCACTAGGGAGAGAGTGGAGTGCAGTCCTACATAGGCAGTACCTGGAAAGACAGCAGCAGGCTGGGTCTGGAACACAGGCCTTGGGGACAACTGAGCTGGTGTCAGCAACTTCCAGAGCTCTCAGCCCAGACAGTAAGAGGGCAGGACAAATGGTCAGAAGGAGCCTATTGAAGACCCTTTGATGGCACTAGGCACAATATTCTGTTGTACTGCCCATATGGAGATCTGGGTTGCACAGTTCCAGGACAAGGAGAAACACTAGTGCTTTTGGTTGCTCACAGATCAGAGAACAGGCCAGAAGAACCTCTTGGATCATACCACCTTAGAAGAACTGAAAACTTACAAGTCACCAGAAACCAGCAGCACTAAAAAACCTGAAGCTTGAGTAAGTCTCCCCTCCACCCCAGGAAGACAGTCTTATTTTTAACATAAAGTTAAGTAAAGAAATTGACTAGAAAAAATGAGAAAACAACAAAAGAACCTAATCATGGAAAGTTACTATGGTGACAGGAAAGCGTACAAACTCTGAAGAGTACAACAACATCAAAACAACTACATGCAAAACCTCAAAGGAAAATATGAATTGCTGTTAGGCCCAAAAAGAATTCCTGGAAAAGCTCAAAAAGGATTTTTAAAATTAAATAAGAGATACAGGGAGAAAATGGGTGAAAAAGTGAGAGGGATGCAAGAGAATCATGAAAAAAGAGTCAACAAGCTCAGTAAAAGTAGCACAAAAAGAGGCAGAGCCAAGATGGTGGAGTAGAAAGACACACATATGTTGGCTTTCCCCACACAGTCCATAAAATACCTGTAGAGAGGGACTCTCAACAGAAAATTCTAGAGCAGCAGAAGTGGAGAACAACAGAGTAGAGGAGATTTCCAGCCTAGGGTGACCTGAAAGGTCAATGGGAAACATCTGTTGCACCAGACACAGAGGGGAGCCCAGCCCAGCCTCCTTGGGGGCGGAATCTCCAGTTGCAGTAGCAGTGAATCCTCAGTTGCAGTAGCAGGGCTCACAGATCCCTCACAGGCACCAAAGGTCAGTGACTGAGTTTTTTCAGCTGGCCAGGAAGGTAGAAGGGCCTTTCCATAGCTCCAGCCTTAGGCAGCAGCCACAGAGGCCACATCAGGCAGGTGGCAGCAGTTCCCATAGCAACCCGCTTCCATACTTGGATCATAAAAAGCCCTGATCAGCTGTGTAGAGGCCCTGAGGCAGCTGATCTTTATCTCACACTGAATCGCAGCCCTGCCCATGCAGCTTATCTGAATCTCAGCCCCCAATGCTGGCTTAGCGGAACTGGAGGCCAGGTTGCTGTGGAGGGAAAATTCTGCTAAGATTCTGGGCAAAAAAATCTCTTCCTGCTCCCAGACCAGTGTACACGCTTGATTGTGTCACCTTGGAGGAACTGAGATCTTACAGATTCCCAAAGTATACCTTACTCTTGACAAAGGACCCAAAAGTCAAGTAACTGGTTGGGGAAATGCCCAAAAAAGGGAAAAAAAAATAAGACTATATAAGGTTACTTTCATGGTGAACAGATATCTTCTCCTCTCCTTTCAGATGAGGAAGAACGATGCTTACCATCAGAAAAAGACATGAAAGTCAAGGTTTCTGTATCCCAAACATCCAAAATAAATATTCAATGGTCTCAGGCCATGGAAGAGCTCAAAAAGGATTTTGAAAATCAAGTAAGAGAGGTGGAGGAAAAACTGAGAAGAGAAATGAGAGAGATGCAAGAAAATAATGAAAAGCAGGTCAACACCTTGCTAAAGGAGACCCAAAAAAATACTGAAGAAAATAACACCTTGAAAAATAGGCTCACTCAATTGACAAAAGAGGTTTAAAAAGCCAATCAGGAGGAAAAAGCTTTAAAAAGCAGAATTAGCCAAATGGAAAAGGAGGTTCAAAAGCTCACTGAAGAAAATAGTTCTCTCAAAATTAGAATGGAACACATGGAGGCTAATGACTTTATGAGAAACCAAGAAATCATAAAACAAAACCAAAAGAATGAAAAAATGGAAGATAATGTGAAATACCTCACTGGAAAGACAACTGACCTGGAAAATAGATCCAGGAGAGACAATTTAAAAATTATGGGACTACCTGAAAGCCATGACCAAAAAAAGAGCCTAGACATCATCTTTCATAAAATTACCAAGGAAAACTGCCCTGATATTCTAGAATCAGGGGGCAAAATAAATATTGAAAGAATCCACCAATCACTTCCTGAAAGAGATCCAAAAAGAAAAACTCCTAGGAACATTGTGGCCAAATTCCAGAGTTCCCAGGTCAAGGAGAAAATATTGCAAGCAGCTAGAAAGAAACAATTTGAGTATTGTGGAAATACAATCAGGATAACACAAGATCTAGCACCTTCTACATTAAGGGGTCAAGGGTGTGGAATAGGATATGCCAGAAGTCAAAGGAACTAGGCTTAAAACCAAGAATCACCTACCCAGCAAAACTGAGTATAATACCTTCAGGGGAAAAAATGGTCATTCAATGAAATAGAGGACTTTCAAGCATTCTTGATGAAAATACCAGAGTTGAAAAGAAAATCTGACTTTCAAACACAAGAATCAACAGAAGCATGAAAAGGTAAACAGTAAAGAGAAATCGTAAGGGACTTACTAAAGTTGAACTGTTTACATTCCTACATGGAAAGACAATATTTGTAACTTGAAAATTTTTTTCAGTATCTAGGTAGTTGATGGGATTACACACACACACACATAGCACAGGGTGAATTGAACAGGATGGGATCATATCCTTAAAAAAAATGAAATTAAGGGGTGAGAGAGAAACACTGGGAGGAGAAAGGAAGAGATAGAATGGGGCAAATTATCTCTCATAAAAGAGACAAGTAAAAGACTTTTCAGTGGAGGGAAAAAGAGAGGAGGTGAGAAAAAAAAACATGAAGCTTTCTCTCATCACATTCAACTAAAGGAAGGAATAAAATGCACACTCATTTTGGTATGAAAACCTATCTTACAAAACAGGAAAGTGAGGGAGAAGGGGATAAGCAGGGTGGGGGGGATGATGGAAAGGAGGGCAAAGGGAGGAGGGAGCAATTTGAAGTCAGCACTCTTGGGGAGGGACAGGATCAAAAGAGAGAACAGAAGCAATGGGGGGCAGGATAGGATGGAGGGAAATATAGTTAGTATTACACAACATGACTATTATGGAAGTCATTTGCAAAACTACACAGATATGGCCTATATTGAATTGCTTGCCTTCCCAATGGGGATGGATGGGGAGGGAGGAAGAGAAGTTGGAACTCAAAAGTTTTAGGAACAACTGTTGAGTATTGTTCTTCCATACAACTAGGAAATAAGAAATTCAGGAAATGGGGGTATAGAAAGTTATCTTGCCCTACAGGACAAAAGAGAAGATGGGGATAAGGGAAGGGAGGGATGTTAGAAGTGAGGGAGATTGGTGATAAGGTAATTAGAATGCTTGGTGTTTTGGGGTGGGGGAGGGGAGAAATGGGGAGAAAATTTGGAACTCAAAATTTTGTGGAAATGAATGTTGAAAACTTAAATAAATAAATTTAAATACAAAAAAAGTAGTACAAAAATTGCAAAAAGATGTACAAAAATTCACTGAAAAGAACTCCTTAAAACTAGAATACAGTAAATGGAAAAGGAGGTACAAAAATTCACTGAAGGAAAAAATTTCTTAAAATTAGAATTGAGTAAGTGGAAGCTAATGACTCCATAAGACATCAAGAAACAATAAAATAAAGTCAAAAAATGAAAAAAAAATTGGAAATATCTCATTGGAAAAATAATTTGAGATTTCTGGTTCTGGGAGCCAAGATGGTGGAGTGATTGGTAACTGCTATCTCCCTCACCTTGTTGACCAGAGAATATCTCCCGGGGGAAAACCCTGGAACAGTGGGAGCAGCAGAAGGGGTAAATAGACTCTTAGTCCATGAGGCTATTACTAAGGAGGGTTCCTCTTGCTATGGCTGAAGGAGACTAGTGCAGGATCAGAGCTGTCCCAGATAGCCCCACCTCAACAAACCAGGAGAAGATCCTGAGCCCCAGGGATGTGAAGCCAGCAACTGTCAAAACCAGGACCCCAGGCTTGCCTCAGCACCCTAGGGGAATCAAGAAGACACTAGTGCAGACAGGGTTCACCAACAGCTAAGCTTGCCTATGCACTATCTCAGACTAGACCTCCTGTGGTCAGACCACTTCTCCCCCATACTTAACGAGCTAGCTCCAGGGTAACTGTGGGGAAACCCAAAAAGACCTCACCTGGCCTTTGCTTTCCAACACTAGCCAGCTTAGCACCAAGTAAACTGCAGCATTTTAGCTTTCAGCTTTGAGCTGAAAGAACCAGAGGCTACAACACACAAAGCCTCAAGTTTTAGGCACAAGAATTGTGGGACAGAGCTCCATGTGCCCCAGACACAGAGATCTATTTTAAAAGCCAGGAAAAAGATTATTATCATGAGTACTGAGACTGCACTGAGACTGTATTCCTATCTGAAACTTCAGAAGAGAATATGAACTGGTTTGAAGCACAAAGAGCCTTCTTGGAAGAGCTGAAGAGTATTTTAAAACCCAAATTAGAGAAACAGAAGAAAAACTGACCAATGACTTTAAAAATATGAAAAAAAGAAATTGCAGAAGAATTTAAAAGGACAATTGAACAAATGGAAAAGGAAGTATAAAACCTAACTGGAGAAAACAACTCCTTAAAAGGGGGACAATTGAGCAGATGGAAAAGGAGATGCAAAAGTCAACTGAAGAAAACAATTTGATAAAAAATAGAATCGGAGAAGTAGAAGCTAATGAATCTATGAGACATCAAGAATCACTCAAACAGAATCTAAAGAATGAAAGAATAGAAAAAAATGTAAACTATCTAACTGGAAAAACAACAGACCTGGAAAATAGATCCAGGAGAGAAAAATCTAAAGATGATTGGTCTACCAGAAAGCCATGATGAAAAAGTCTGGACAATATCATCCAAGAAATCAAGGAAAACTGCCCAAAAGTCTTAGACTCAGAGAGCAAAAGAGTTATCAAAAGAATGCACCTTTCACCTCATGAAAGGGACCCCAAACTAAAAACACCAAGAAATATCACTGCCAAATTCCAGAACTAGCAAGTGAAGAAGAAAATACTGCAGGCAGCCAGAAAGAAACAATTCAAATATTGAGAGTCTACAGTCAGGATCACACAGTAAAAATAATTTGATTTGGAAAATAGATCTAGAAGAGAGAATTTTTAAATTATTTAATTACTTGAAAGCAATAATCAAAAAAAGGAGCTAAGACATCATATTTCAAAAAATGAAGGAAAAGTGCCCTGATATTCTATAATCAAAGGGTAAAACAGAAATCAAAGGAAGCCATCAATCACCTTCTAAAAGAAATCTCCAAATGAAAATATTCAGGAATATTACAGCCAAATTCCAGGACTCCTAGGCCAAGGAGAAAATACTTCAACAATCAGGAAAAAAAAACAACAATCTAAATATTATGAAGCCACAGTTAGGATAACAAAGAATTTAGCAGCTTATACATAAGGTTGGCTTCAAATATGGCATTCTGGAGGGCAAAGAAGATAGGATTACAACAAAGAATCATCTATCCTGTAAAACTGAATATAATACTTCAGGGGGAAAAAACTGATGTTTAACGAAATAGCAGACTTCTAAATATTCCTGAAGAAAAGACCAGAATTGACCAGAAAATATGATTTTCAAATACAAGACTTGAGAGAAGCATAAAAAAGGTAAACAGGAAAGAGAAACTATAAAGCAATTCAATAATCCAATAATTCAATGCTGATATTCCTATATGAGAAAATGATACTTGTAACACCTAAGAACTTTATCATTATTGGAGCAGTTAGAGGAAGAGAGAGAGAGAGAGAGAGAGAGAGAGAGAGAGAGAGAGAGAGAGAGAGAGAGAGAGAGAGAGAGAGAGAGAGTGTGTGTGTGTGTGTAGATACCCACACAGGGTAGAGGTGTGAGTTGGCTGTGATGGGAAAATGTCCAAAAAGGTATAATGGGGTAAATTATCTGACATATAAGAGGCATGAAAGAGTTTTTACAGTGAAGGGGGAAGATGGGAAGCAATACTTGAACTTTTATCAAAATTGGCTGAAAGAGGAAATAACATACACACTCAGGTAGTTACAGAAATCTATCTAGGAGGGGGAAGCAGATAATAGAAGGGAGGATCAAAGAGAAGGGTGGGCAGATTAGGGGAGGCACTGGTCAGAAGAAAAATACTTCTGAAGAGGAACAGAGTGAAAGGAGAGAGAGAAAGAAAGATAAACAGGAAAACAGGATGGAAGTAAATACACAGTTAATAATCATAACTGTGAATGTGAATGGGATGAGCTCACCTATAAAATGGAAACAGACAGTAGAATTGATTAAAAACCAGAATTCTGTAATATACTGTTTACAATATACACAAAGCAGAAAGACACAGAGTAAAGCTAAGAGGGCTAGAGTAGAATCTATTATGTTTTAGTGAAGTTAAAAAAAGCAATTATGATCTCAGACAAAGCAAAAGCAAAACTGGGTCTATTTAAAAGAGATAAACAAGGAAACTACATCTTGCTAAAAGGTAACACAGACAGTGAAGTAATATCAATACTAAACATATATGTCCCCAATGGCATGGCATCCGAAATCTCAAAGGAAAATTTTAATGAGTTACAGGAGAAACAGTAAAACCATAGTAGTGAGGAACCTCAACTTTCCCCCTCTCAGAACTAAACAACTCTAACCATAAAACAGGAATATTAGAAAAATTAGATATGATAGGTCTCCGGAGAAAACTGAATGGGGGTATGTTTTTTCAGTGGTACCTGGCACCTACACAAAAACTAACCATTTATTAGGGCTAAAAAACCTCACAACCAAACGCAGAAAAGCAGAAATATTAACTGCACCCTTTTCGGATCATAATGCAATAAAAATTACATTCAATAAAGAGTCATGGAAAGATATATGAAAGAGTAATTGGAAACTAAATAATCTAATCCTAAAGAATAAGCAGGTCAAAGAACAAATTACAGAAATAATCAGTAATTTCAGTAAAGAGAATGATCACAATAACATGCCAAAATTAATGGAATACAGCCAAAGCAGTACTTAGGGAAAAATTTATATGTCTAAATAAGATCAATGAATTGAGTTGGCAACTAGAAAAACTGGAAAAAGAACAAATTAAAAATTCCCAATTAAACACCAAATTGGAAATTGTGAAAATCAAAGGAGAGACTGAAAGTAAGAAAACTATTGAACTAATAAATAAAACTACTTGATGGTTATATGGGGGGGGGGGGGGCGAGAGGAGGACCAATAAAATGATAAACCATTATTTAATTTGACCAAAAGAAAAACAAATTGCCAATATGAAAAATGATTCACCACAAATGAAGAGGAAATTAAAGCAATTATTGGGAGCTATTTGGTCTAATTTTATGCCAATAAATCTAACAATCTAAGGGAAACAGAAGAATATTTACAGACTAATAAAACAGAAAAACACGTAAGAAAACCAAATTGAACAAGCCATTAATCAGGTCCTTAAGGAAGAATCCACGGGACCAGATGAATTCAAAAGTGAATTCTACCAAACATTTAAAGAATAGCTAATTCCAACATAATATAGACCATTTGGAAAAACAGATAAAGAAGCAGTCTTATCAAATTCCTTTTATGACACAAATATGGTGCTGCTACCTAAATAAAACAGAGAAAGAAAACTATAGATCAATTTCCTTAATGGATATTGAGATAGAAATTTTAAATAAAATGTCAAGCAAGGAGATTATGGCAATATATCACTAAGATCATACATAATGTTCCAGATGAGATTTATACCTGGACTGCAGGGCTGGCTCAATGCTCAGAAAACTATCATCATGACTGATTATACCAATAATAAAAACAACCAAAATAATATAATTGCATTGATAGATGCAGAAAAAGCATTTGACAAAATACAATATTCATTCCTATTGAAATCACTGGAAAGCATAGGAATAAAAGGAGCTTTCCTTAAAATGATAAGTAGTATCTAACTAAAACCACCAGCAAGCATTCCCTGTAATGGGGAAAAGCCAGAAAACCTGGCTTTTCAATAGGATCAGGAGTGAAAGAAGAATGTCTATTATCACCACTGTTATTCAACATTGTACTAGAAATGCTAGCTTTATCAATAAGAGAAGAAAAAGAAATTGAATAAATTAGAATAGGCAATAAAGAAGCAAAGCTATCACTCTTTGCAGGTGACATGATAGTATACTTAGGAAATTATAGAGAATCAATTAAAAAACTACTTGAAATAATTAACAACTGGATGGCAGACTCTCACCCTCCCGTATTCACCTCTGAAAGCATAGAAAATATTGCCCCAGGAAAAAACCTAGAATAACTGAATAGGTAGAAAAGATGGGGTACAAATCCTGTAGCCCAGGAAGCCTGGGGCACTAATAGGAAAGGCCCCTCTCACTCTGGGGGAGGGGGAGCAGTACAGGACAAGAGGCGTCCCAGCAAGTCAATGGCAGACCCCATCTCATCAAACCAGGGGCAAATCCTGAGCCCCAAGGTGGTGGTGGAACAAGCAAGTGCCAACACCAGGACACTTGAGTGCCTCAGCACAGGCAGGGGAACTGGCAGACACTAGCTTGAAAAACCACCATATGCACCAGCATTCAAATCTCCTGGTAGATCAGCACAATTCTAAGAAGGCACAACTCCAGGAGGTACAGTTCCAGGCTGGCAGATATCCTCCAGATTTAGAAGCTAAATCTTCTAGTGCTTTAAAGAAGCTCCAGTGAGCAGGCATCATCCAAGGGCCAGACTCCCTACCCCCATGCCAAGAGTTCAGTGTTGCTGATCCCCAGCTTAGCATCAGGTAAGCTTCTAGACCCCTACAGCCTCCAGCTGTCAACACCTGAGGCCCCAACACACAAAGCCAGTGACCAGGTCCCAGCCTCCCAGCACAAGAAGCTTGTATCAGTGCCCCTTACACTCCACCAGGAGTGTTCAACTTCAAAAGCCAGGAAACACAAACAATATGAGCAATAAGCAGAAATGAACAATGATGATAGAGTCTTATTATGGGAAAAGGGAAGATCAAGGTACAAATTCAGAAGAGGGCATTGTCAATATGATGGGGCACAGACTCTGGGAACCTCCTCGAATCTTCCCACTTAATCTGGTTTTTCATACCCAAATCTATTACCCTTATTAGCCTGACCCTCCATTGTCTGATGCCTCCAGATTGCCTCTGACTGATTCCCATCCTTGATTACTTCCCACCCAAACCCTCCATTGTCTGATACCTCCCAAGTGCCTCCAGCTGTTTCCCACTCTTGATTACATCACTAGTTACCCTAGTCCCATCAAGATCCTCTTTAGACCCCTCCTCCTCCCAGACTACTAGACCCCCAGATCTCTCCCACAGTCTTTTTGTATATAAGTTCCACCTTGCTTCCATGAAGGCATTCAGATTCAATCCATCTCTAATTCTGTCTAACTGAGATTCTACCTGACCAGCTTGTCAATACAAGCATCACAAATGGTTAGGCTTCTTAAAAGTCAACTCAATATGGTGAATCTTTAATAAACTTTGTTTCACTTTGGCTAAAAGAAGGCTTGAGTTAAATTCATTTGGCAGGACTTGGTGTGTCAGTATTTTGGGGCCCCAAGCACTTAAACCTCAACATTATGATTCCATGACCTCAACAAATATACCCATCTTCAAAGGGGAATATGAACTGGTCTCAAGCCCAAAAAGCCTTGGAGGAACTCAAGAGGGATTTTAAGTCAAAAAGAGTGGTTGAAGAAAAAAACGATGAGAAGTATGCAAGAGGGAAGTAATAGCTTAGAAAAGGATGGACAAAAACTGACTGTAGAAAACAGGTCCTTAAAAAAAATACAGTTGGCCAAATGGAAAAAAGTACACTGAAGAAAACAATTCCTTAAAAAGTACAACTGGCCAAAACTGAAAAAAAAAAAGGCACAAAAACTCACTGCAGAGAAGAACTCCTTAAAGAGTAAAATGGGACAAATGGAAAAGAAGGTACAAAAATCTAACTGAAGGAAACAATACATTAAAAATTAGAATTGGGTAAGTGGAAACTAATGACTCTATGAAATATCAAGAATCAGTCAAACAGAAACAAAAGAATGAAAAAATAGGGGAAAAAGGATAAACTACATCATTGATAAAACAACTGACCTGGAAAACAGATCCAGAAAAGACGGTTTAAAAATTATTGGCTTACCTGAAACACATGATGAAGGAAAAAAAAAAAGGCCTGGACAACTTTCAGGAAATCATCAAGAAAAACTGCCCTGAGTTACTAGAAGGAAAAGGAAAAATAGTCATTGAAAGAATTCACCAACCACTTCCTGAAAGAGATCCAAATTGAAAACACTAAGGAATATTGTAGCCAAATTCCAAAATTACCAGGTCAAAGAGAAAACAGTCAGAAAGAAACAATTTAAATATCATGGAATCACAGTCAGGATTATGCAGGACCTTGCAGCTTCTACACTGACTTGGATTACAACCAAGGATTAACTACTCGGCAAAACTGAGCATAATCTTTCAAGGGAGGAGATGGACATTCCATGAAATAAGGAGCTTCCAAACGTTCCTGATGAAAAGATCAGAGTTCAACAGAAAACAGGACCTTCAAATACAAGACTCAAGAGAGTCATAAAAAGGTAAATAGGAAAGAAAAAAAATACATTATTGATAAGAGCAAACTATTTACATCCCTACACTTGCAACTCTTGAGAACTAAATTGTTTTAACAACATTCAAAAGGGGTATACATAGAAAGAGAGCATGGTGATGAAAAGGGACTGTATTGGGAGAAGAGGAAAAGAGGAGGCAGATAAGGGTAAATTACATTGTATGAAAAGGCACAAAAACCTATTATAGTAGAGGGAAAGAAGGGAAGGAGATAAGCATTATTTGAAGCTTACTCTCATCACATTTGGATCGAAGAGGGAGCAGCACAATCAGTTAGGTATAGAAATCTAACTTACCCTATAGGAAGTAGGAGGGGAAAGGGGAAAGAAAAGGGAGGGAGAGGTTAGAAGGGAGGGGAAAAGTAGTAAGGGTAAAGGGGAAGAAAACAGAGGGGGCAGATAGAAGAGAGGGAAGACTGAGGGAGGCAGTAGTCAAAAGCAAAACTAGTGAGGAGGAAAAGGGAGAAAGAAGAGAAAAAAGCATAAATGGGGGAAAACAGGGGGGAGAGAAATACACATACAGTAATCATAACTGTGAATGTGAATGGGATGAACTCTCCCACTCTCTCATAAAATGGCAATGGATACCAGAGTGGATTGAAGACCAAAATCCTACAATATTCTGTTTACAAGAAACATATCTGAAGCAAAGACATACACACAGAGTAAAGGTAAAAGGCTAAAGCAGAATATATTACGCTTCAGCTGAAGTAAAAAAATCAGGGGTAGCAATCCTGATATCAGACAAAGCAAAAACACTGTGTGATGATCAACTCTGATAAACTTAGCTCTTCTCAATAATACAATGATCTAAGACAATTTCCAAAAGACTCATGATGGAAAATGCTATCTACATCCAGAGAAAGAACTACAGAATCTGAATGCAGATCAAAGCATATTTTCAATTTTTTGTTGTATTTTCTTTCTTGGGATGTTCCCCCTTTGTGTGAAAATATGTTTAATATGATTGTACATATATAACCTATATCAGATTGCTTGCCATCTTGGGAAGGAGAAAAAAATTTGGAACTCAACACCTTATAAAAGTGAATACTGAAAACTATCTTTAGATGTAATTGAAAAAAACAAAATACAATTATTAAATGGGAGAAAAAATGGATAGAGGTGGGGTAAGGGAAGTTGATGTAGGTTTTATGAATTCTTAACCAGCTTAAAATACATACATCTATCACAAGACTGATGGGTAGGTCATTTATATAACACAGTGCTTTGGACATAATAAGCACTGAATAAATACTCTGTCTGTATCTATCAGTCATTTTATCTATTCATCTATCATGTATCATTTTCCTCAACTATAAAATGGAAGAGTTAGCCTAGTTGACTTCATTCTAAATCTATGACCATATAGCATAAGCTTTTTCCCCTAACTAGTCCCTAAGCCTCTTGAATGTATTAACCATGTCCTCCCCTTTCTTTGTGCCATAATACCAAGCACAGTGCTTTCTACAAGCTAAGCAAACAGTAAATATATGTTGATTTAGAATTTATTCTTTCCTTCCTAAGCCAGTAATGTACTCCAAAGCCCTAACAGTTAAATATACGTCATAGAAACCCAAGTTTAAAAAAAGAGGTTTAAGATAGGTATCATGCTTTAATAAAAACATGTTATCTGAAGAAAAAAATTTATAATTTTAGCAAAGTCACAGGATCTAAAAATGAGCCCACATGAATAATCAGCATTTCTATATAATACCCACAAAGTGCAGCAGCAAGAGATAGAAAAATTTTAAATAAAATACCAGCAAGGAGATTACAGTTATATATACAAAAGATCATAAATGATGTCCAGGTGGTATTTATATAAGGAATGCAGAGCTGGTTCAAAAATGGGAAAACTAGGAGAGGCAGAGCCAAGATGGTAGAGTGAAAGCAGGGAATTACTTGAGCTGTCCCCCAAACCCTACCAAATAACTGCGAAAAATGACTAAAAACATTCTGGAGCTGCAGAACCCACAGAATGATGGTGTGAATCAACTCTCTAGCCCAAGACAGCCAGGAAGACTAATGGGAAGCGTCTAACACATCAGGCTGGGATAGCAGTACAATCCAACATAGACCATGCTGGGACAAACAGGACTGGAACAAGCCCTCAGGGGGACTGAATCACTGGCAGCTGTGGCAGTTTCCAGATTTCTTTACACCAAAATGCAGGGGACAACTTGGAAGGTCAGTGGAAAAAACCTGTCAGACCTGTGTGAGAGAGTAGTTAAGTCTGGTCCCAGCCCCAGGGCAGTGGAGAGAGTGCAGGAGCCTGTGGCAACTGTAGCAGCAGCAGTGGCAGTTTCTGTAGCTTTAGGCCCACAGATTTTGGGGGTATAGAACAGCTGGCACCACTCCGCCATTCCCACTGGAAGCAGAGAAGTACCTTGACAAACAGCTCAAAAGTCAAATAAAAGGCTGGAGAAATGAGAAAAAACTGGAAAAAAAAAGTCAGACTATAGAATCATACTTTGGTGATAAGGAAGATCAAAACATAACACAAAGAAGAGAATGAAGTCAAAGCTCCTACATCCAAAGCCTCCAAGAAAAACATGAATTGGCCTTAGGCTATGGAAGAGCTCAAAAAGGATTTTGAAAATCAAGTAAGAGGAGCAGAGGAAAAATTGGGAACAGAAATGAGAGTAATGCAAAAAAAATCATGAATAACGAGTCAATTGTTTGTTAAAGGGCACCCCAAAAAATGCTGAAGAAAATAACACCTTAAAAAACAGATTAGGGTCTCGAGGAGCATGATATGACTGAAAGTGACTAAACAACCACCACAAATGGTGATAATGATAGCACCCACTTCCCAGGGCTGTTGTGAGGATCAAATGAGTTAGCATATGTAAAATATTTTACAAACTACAAGCTACACAAAAGCTAGCTATTGTTATTCCAGCACAACCCTGATTCGTTGGTTACTACGCTTAAATAGTTTGTCATTAAAGACATTGAATGTAGACTCATTTACATTTTGAAGAAAATATCGAATATTACCAGAACTTAGACATTGGCTCTAACTATGAGGCTGTCATGGACTTGTAGGCAGAACATTTGGGGTTTGAGTTCAAGCTCTGCCTCTTAGCTGTGTGACTTTCTGGGCTTCAGTTAAGAGGCTGACTCAGGTATCCAGGGCTATGCCAGAGTCAGCTCATATTTCTGAGCAGATTATTAAGTTTTCAGTGTGAACAGTCACACCTTAGAAATCAGCAAACCTTCCAAAACCGGGACTTTCTTTATTCTTTTGTTGATTGCCTACACCAGTGTAGGCAATGTTAAAAATGCAGATTACTCTTAAAAAAAAAAAAAGACTAAACCAAAATGGCAAAAGACATCCAAAATGTCAATGAAGAGTACAATGCTTCAAAAAGCAGAATTGGCCAAATGGAAAAGGAGGTTCAAAAGCTCACTGATGAAAATAATTCCTTAAAAATTAGAATGGAGCAGATGGAAGCTAATGACTTTATGAAAAATCAAGAAATTATAAAACAAAACCAAAAGAAGGAAAAAATAGAATACAATGTGAAATATCTCTTTGGAAAAACAACTGACCTGGAAAATAGATCCAGGAGAAACAATTTAAAAATTATTGGACTACCTGCAAGCCATGATCAAAAAAAGGGCCTAGACATCATCTTTCAAGAAATTATCGAGGAGGGAGTGGAGCCAAGATGGCGGAGTAGAAAGACTTACATATGCTAGCTCCGAACCCACAGCCCATATATTTCCTGCAAGAAGAACTCCCCACAAATTCTGGATCACTGCAAGGCGCGCAGAAACACAGTGGAAAAGATTTCCATCCCAGAGAGCCCTGGAGAGCCGTCCCCAGGCTCCATCGCGCCCCGGAAAGTGGAGTCTACCCCTGCGCTGCCCTGGCTGCGTGGCCGAGAGGAGCAGATTCGAGCAGGCTTCAGGGATGGAACCTCCGGCGGCCGGGAAGGTCCCTCCTCACACAGGCGCTACAAGTCAGTGAGAGAGATGTCTGGGCTGGCCAAGAGGGGAGCGGCAGAGGCAGCAGCGGCCCAGGACTCCCCGGGCAGGCAGCTCCATTACTGAAGGTCTCTGCATAAACCTCCTGAGGGAACTGAGTCTGGGAGGCGGCCCTGCCCCCACCCACTCCATTACTGAAGGTCTCTGCATAAAGCCCCTGAGGGAACTGAGCCTGGGAGGCGGCCCTGCCCCCACCCCAGCACCAGAACTTAAGCTCACATTGAATAGCAGCTGCTCCGCCAAGGATAGCCCTGAGACTGGGAAGCAGCATTTGAATCTCAGACCCCAAGCACTAGCTGGGCAGATCTAGGCAGGGGTGGAGAGGAATCTCATAAGTCAAGTAACTGGCTGGGAAAATGCCCAGAAAAAGGAAGCAAAATAAGACCATAGAGAGCTACTTTATTGGGGAAGAGATGTTCCTTCCTCATTTCATTTCTGATGATGAAGTACAATGCTTGCCATCAGAGAAAGACGTGGAGGTCGAGACGCCTCTATCCCAGACATCCCAGGTGGATGTCCGGTGGGCTCAGGCCATGGAAGAGCTCAAAAAGGATTTTGAAAATCAAGTTAGACAGGTGGAGGAAAAACTGGGAAGAGAAATGAGAGAGATGCAAGAAAAGCATGAAAAACGGGTCAATATCTTGGTAAAGGAGACCCAAAAAAATGCTGAAGAAAATAACACCTTGAAAAATAGGCTCACTCAATTGGCAAAAGAGGTTCAAAAAGCCAATGAGGAGAAGAATGCTTTCAAAAGCAGAATTAGCCAAATGGAAAAAGAGGTTCAAAAGCTCACTGAAGAAAATAGTTTTCTCAAAATTAGAATGGAACACATGGAGGCTAATGACTTTCTGAGAAACCAAGAAATCACAAAACAAAACCAAAAGAATGAAAAAATGGAAGAGAATGTGAAATATCTCACGGGAAAAACAACTGACCTGGAAAATAGATCCAGGAGAGACAATTTAAAAATTATGGGACTACCTGAAAGTCATGATCAAAAAAAGAGCCTAGACATCATCTTCCATGAAATTATCAAGGAAAACTGCCCTGACATTCTAGAACCAGAGGGCAAAATAAGTACTGAAAGAATCCATCGATCACCGCCTGAAAGAGATCCAAAAAGAGAAACTCCTAGGAACGTTGTGGCCAAATTCCAGAACTCCCAGGTCAAGGAGAAAATCTTGCAAGCAGCTAGAAAGAAATAATTCCAGTATTGTGGAAATACAATCAGGATAACTCAAGATCTAGCAGCTTCTACATTAAGGGATCGAAGGGCGTGGAATAGGATATTCCAGAAGTCAAAGGAACTAGGACTCAAACCAAGAATCACCTACCCAGCAAAACTGAGTATGATACTTCAGGGGAAAATATGGTCTTTCAATGAAACAGAGGACTTTCAAGCATTCTTGATGAAAAGACCGGAGCTGAAAACAAAATTTGACTTTCAAACACAAGAATGAGAAGAAGCATGAAAAAGTAAACAGCAAAGAGAAGTCAGAAGGGACTTACCAAAAGTGAACTGTTTACATTCCTACATGGAAAGGCAATATTTGCAACTCTTAAAATTTTTCAGTATCTGGGTAGTTGGTGGGACCACACACAGACGTACACACACACACGCACTCACACACATGTACATGCATGCACGCACACACACATACACACATGCACACACATACAGAGACAGAGAGCACAGAGTGAATTGAATAGGATGGGACCATATCTTCAAAGAAATTAAGGTAAATGGTGAGAGAGAAATGTAGTGAGAGGAAAGAGGATGAAATGGAATGGGGTAAATTATATCTCATTCAAGAGGCAAGCAGGAGACTTTTTAGTGGAGGGAAAAAGAGGAGAGCTGACAAAAGAAACAAGAAGTTTACCCTCATCACATCTGACTAAAGGAAGGAATGAAATGCACACTCATTTTGGTATGAAAACCTATCTTACAATACAGGAAAGTGATAAGGAGATAAGGAGGAGATAAGCAAGGGGGGGGGGATGACGGTAGGGAGGGCAATGGGAGAAGGGAGCAATTTGAAGTCAACACTCAGGGAGGGACAGGATCAAAAGACAGAATAGAAACAATGGGGGGCAGGATAGGATGGAGGGAAATACAGTTAGTCTTACACAACACGACTATTATTGAAGTCATTTGCAAAACTACACAGATATGGCCTATATTGAATAGCCTGTCTTCCCAAAGGGAATGGGTAGGGAGGGAGGGATGGGGAGAATTTGGAACTCAAAGTTTTAGGAACAACTGGTTAGTACTGTTGTTGCTACTAGGAAATAAGAAATACAGTTAATGGGGAATAGAAAGTCATCTGGCCCTACAGGACAGGGGAGAAGATGGGGACAAGAGAAGGGAGGGATGATAGAAGAGAGGGCAGATTGGTGATAAAATTAGATTGCTCGGTGTATTGGGGAGGGGGAAGGGGATAAAAGGGGAGAAAATTTGGAACCCAAAATTTTGTGAAAATGAATGTAAAAAGTTTAATAGATAAATTAAAAAATAAATAAAAAAGGAATTGTCGAGGAAAACTGCCCTGATATTCTAGAACCAGAAGGTAAAATAGATATTCAAAGAATCCACTGATCACCTCCTGAAAGAGATCCCAAAAGGAAAACTCCTGGGAATATAGTAGCCAAATTCCAGAGTTCCTGGGTAAAGAGAAAATATTGCAATCAGCCAGAAATAAAAAATTTGAGGTGGCAGAACCTAGATGGCAGAATGAGAGCAAATATTCACCTAAGCTCTAAGACAAACTCCTTCAAATACCTCTAAAAGAGACTCTGAACAAATTGTAGAGTGGCAGAATCCAATACAAGGCAGAGTGTGGCAGATTTCCAACTCAGGACAGCCTGGAAGGTTGACAGGAAGGATCTGTTGCACGTGGCTGGAGCAGCACAGAGTGCACAGGCTGCACCAGCACAGACCCCAACATACCAAAGCTGAGCAGGATGCCTTAAGTGGTCTAAAGCACTGCTGATTCTCAAATACATCAGCCCAGGATGGGAGTCCAGTGGAAATGAGGAACAGAGAACTGCAGAAACATAGTAGCAGCCACTCCTTAGACTGTCAGCCCACAGATTAAATGTCTGTAAGTCACCTACTTGAACTTTCAGAAGCCAAGATGGTGGAATGATCAGTAAATGCTATCCCTCTCCCCTTGTTGACCTTGAAAAACCCAGAGAATATTTCCCCAGGAAAAATCTTGGAACAGTGGGATCAGCCAAACAAGTAAACAGTCTCATAGCCCAAAATGAAAGGAAAATCGCAAAGGGGAAGGGTCCCTCTTGCTGTAGCTGAAGGGGACCAGTGCAGGACTAGAGGCTGTCCCAGACAGCCCCACCTCAGCGAATCAGGAGAAGATCTTGAGCCCCAGGGGGGTGGAGCCCATAATCCCCAACACCAGGACCCAAGGTGTGCCTCACCACAACCAGGGGAATCGGGAAGACACTAGCACAGACAGGGTTCACCAACAGCTGAGCCTGCCTATGCTGTATCTCAGATTAGACCTCCTGAACTAGGACTAAAACCAAGAATCACCTACCCAGCAAAACTGAGTATAATACTTCAGGGGAAAAAAATGGTCTTTCAATGAAACAGAGGATTTTCAAGCATTCTTGATAAAAAGACCAGAGCTGAAAAGAAAATCTGACCTTCAAACACAAGAATCAAGAGACACATGAAAGCGTAAACAGCAAAGAGAAATCAAAAGAGACTTACTAAAGTTGAACTATTTACATTCCTACGTGAAAAGACAATATTTGTAACTTGAAACTTTTTTCAGTATCTGGGTAGTTGGTGGGATTACACACACACACACACACACACACACACACACACACACACACACACACACCACAGGGTGAACTGAATAGGATGGGATCATATCTTAAAAAAATGAAATTAAGCAATGAGAGAGAAATATATTGGGAGCAGAAAGGGAGAAATGGAATGGGGCAAATTATCTCTCATAAAAGAGGCAAGTAAAAGATTTTTCAGTGGAGGGAAAAAGAGAGGAGGTGAGAGAAAAAACATGAAGCTTACTCTCATCACATTCAACTAAAGGAAGGAATAAAATGCACACTCATTTTGGTATGAAAACCTATCTTACAATATAGGAAAATGGGGGAGAAGGGGATAAGCAAGGTGGGGGGGGATGATGGAAGGGAGGGCAATGGGAGGAGGGAGCAATTTGAAGTCAACACTCTTGGGGAGGGACAGGATCAAAAGAGAGAACAGAAGCAATGGGGGGCAGGATAGGATGAAGGGAAATACAATTAGTCTCACACAACACTACTATTATCGAAGTCATTTGTAAAACTACAGAGATATGGCCTATGTTTAATTGTTTGCCTTCCCAAAGGGAATGGGTGGGGAGGGAGGGATGGGGAGAAGTTGGAACTCAAAATTTTACGAACAACTGTTGAGTATTGTTCTTGCAACTAGGAAATAAGAAATACAGGTAATGGGGTACAGAAAGTTATCTTGCCCTACAGGACAAAAGAGAAGATGAGGATAAGGGAAGGGAGGGATGTTAGAAGGGAAGGCAGACTGGTAATAGGGACAATTAGAATCCTTGGCATTTTGGGGTGAGGGGAGGGGAGAAAAGGGGAGAAAATTTGGTACCCAAAACTTTGTGGAAATAATTGTTGAAAAGTTAAATAAATTTTTTAAAAAATTAAAAAAAAAATTAGACCTCCTGTGGCCAGACCACCCCTCCCCCACACTTAATGCAGCTAGCTCCAGGGTAACTCTAAGGAAACTCAGAAAGAATTCACCTGACCTTTGCTTTGGCACACCAGCCACGTCAGCATCAGGTAAGCTGCAGCATTTTAGCTTCTAGCTGAAAGAACCAGAGGCCACAGTACACAAAGCCTCAAGCTCTAAGTACAAGAATCATGGAACAGAGCCTCCTGCGCCCCATAAGCAGAGAGCCACTTTGAAAGCCATAAAAAGGGTGATCATCACGACGAAGAAGCAAATCAGAAAAGAAAAGATCATATAATCTTTCTATGGGGGCAAAGACCAAAAAGACGACTACCCAAAGTCAGAATTGAGATTGTACTCCCATCTGAAACTTAAGAAGGGAATATAAATTGCTCTCACGTCCAAAGTGCATTTTTGGAAGAGCCCAAGAAGGATTTTAAAAGTCAAATTAGAGAAGTAGAAGAAAAACTGGGTAATGATTTTAAAAATATGAAAAAAAGAATTCACTGAAGAGAACAGCTCCTTAAAAAGGAAAACTGGACAAACGGAAAAGGAAGTATAAAATCTAACTGGAGAAAATAACTCCTTAAAAGGAACAATTTGGACAGATGGAAAAGGAGATGAAAAAGTAAACTGAAGAAAACAATCTATTAAAAATCAGAATTGGTCAAGTAGAAGCTAATGACTCTATGAGACATCAAGAATCAGTCAACCCATAAGCGACAAAGAAAGCTCCAAAGGTCAGTGGGGCAGGGTTTTCCCAGCTGGACAAGGGGGAACTGAGTTTCTCCAGCAATAACACTAGGCTACGGCAAAGGCTGCAGCAGCAGACTGTAGGCAGCTATGGAGGCTGGCAAGAAACTGGATCCATTGTTCAGACAGCTCAGCTTAAAGCCTCTGGTGGTAGGGAGCAACATTCTAAACCCCAGCCCTGAGTGATGGCCCTGCCCCCACCCAAAGCCCAGGGGAACCAAGTAGCTGAGTCTAATCTCTTGACAAAGGATTCAGAAGTCAAGTAACTGGCTGGGAAAATGCCCAAAAAAGGGGGAAAAAAATAAGACCATAGAAGATTACTTTCTTGGTGAACAGGTGTCTCCTCCCATCCTTTTGGATGAGTAAGAACAAGACTTACTGTCACAGGAAGTTAAGACCCCTGCCTCCAGGGCCTCCAAATTGAACTTAAATTGGGCTCAGGCAATAGAAGAGCTTGAAAAGTGAGTTAGTAGCTTGCTAAAGGATAACCAAAAAAATGCTGAGGAAAATAACACCTTGAAAAAGAGGCTAATTCAACTGGAAAAAGAGGTCCAAAAAGCCAATGAGAAGAAGGAGGAATTAAAAAGCAGAATTAGCCAAATGGAGAAGGTAAAAAGCTCACTGAACAAAATAGTTCTCTGAGAGAACTGAGTTCAGGGAAATGAATGACTATGAGATAAACCAAGGAGTTAGAAAACAAAACCAAAAGTTTGAAAAAATAGAAGATAATGTGAAACATCTCATTAGAAAAACAACCGACCTGGAAAATAGATCTAGGAAAAACAATTTAAAAATTATGGGACTACCTGAAAGTCATGATCAAAAAATGAGCCTAGACATCATCTTCCATGAAATTATCAAGGAAAACTGTCCTGATATTCTAAAACCAGAGGGCAAAATAAATATCGAAAGAATCCACTGATCACCTCCTGAAAGAAACCCAAAAAGAGAAACTTCTAGGAATATTGCGGCCAAATTTCAGAGTTCCAAGGTCAAGGAGAAAATACTGCAAGCAGCTAGAAAGAAACAATTCAAGTATTGTGGAAATATAATGAGGAAAACACAGGATCTGGCAGCTTAACAATAAGGGACTGAAGGGCTTGGAATAGGATATTCCAGAAGTCAAAGGAACTGCGATTAAAACCAAGAATCACCTACCCAGCATATCTGAGTATAATACTTCAAGGGAATAAATGGTCATTCAATGATATAGAGGACTTTCAGGCATTCATGTTGAAAAGACCAGAACTGAATAGAAAATCTGACTTTCAAACACAAGAATCAAGAGAAGTTTGTAAAGGTAAACAGGAAAGAGAAAGCATAAAAGACTTTCTAAAGCTGAACTGTTTACATTCCTACATGTAAAGAAAATATTTATAACTCTTGAAACTCTTCTCAGTATTTGGGTAGGTGGAGGGATTGTACATACATACACACACACATATACACAGAGTACAGGCTAGGTTGAATCAGAAGAGATGATATCCACACAAAAAAATTATATAAAATAAAAATTAAGGGGTGAGGAAGGAAAATACTGGGAGGAGAAAGGGAGAAATGGAATGGGGCAGTCTATAATTCATAAAAGAGATAAAGAAAAATCTTGTTCAATGGAGGAGAAAAGGGAGAACGGGAGAGGGGAAAAGTGAAGATACTCTCTCCACATATGACTTAAGGAGGGAATACCATGCTCACTAAATTTGGTATGAAAAATCTATCTTATACTACAGGAAAGTAGGGGAGGAGGTGACAAGCGGGGTGAAGGGAGTGCAAAGGGGAGAAGGGAGTAACTGGAATTAAACATTTTTGGGAAGGGACAAGGTCAAATGAGGGAATAAAAAAATAAAGGGAGACAGAGTAGGATAGAGGGCAATATAGTTATTATTACACAGGATGATTATTATGGAAGTCTTTTGCAAAATGACATATATATAGCCTGTACTGAATTGTTTGCCTTCTCTGTGGGGATGGGTAGGGAGAGAGAGAGGGAAAGAAGGTGGAATTCAAAGTATTAGAAATGAGTGCCGAGAATTATTATTGCACGTAACTGGGAAATAAGAAACATAGGTATGGAAATTTATCTTGCCCTACAAGAAAAAAGAGAAAATGGGGATAAGGGAAGGGTGGGGTGTGATAGAAGGGAGGGCTCATTGAAGGGAGGGGTAATCAGAATGCAAGGTATTAGGGGTTAGGGGGAGGGGAGAGATGGGGAGAAAAATTGGACACGTTACAAAGTGATGTAAAAGCAATTAGTATTAAAACAACTAACTGAATATTAATTCAGTAATTATACTGAGACTAAATCAGAGACATCTTTAGTTTGGGGAAAAGAATTTTAGTTTAAGTTCCTAGAGGCAGGTAACTTCGGGTAAAATTTGGCATTGATGGAAAAGTTAAGGTTTTATGGTTGCTTTTAAGCAGGAACTAGAATAGGCACAGGAAGGCACGTAAGCCACTTAAGATTTGCCTCAAAAGATGTTCCTTAGCCAATGTGAAATTATAGTTATATCTGAAACCTGGTTATTGGAACTTGCTATTTTAAGATACTATGGGACTATTAACTGACTGTCCTTCTGAGTCTAACTCCAGGTATGGATAGCAACAAAGGTAGTCTGAGCCTCTAATCCATGATGCCAGTAAGCCTATAAGATGCTGGTATGAACTGAAAAAGGTGATCTCATGGGAAGGGTGGGAGAATGGCTGTTCAGCCTGGGCTGAAGTAGGATTCTCCCGACTCAATTTCTCTACTGACACCTGGCAGACTTTATGCAAGTTGATAATTTACTCCTGCCTGGAACTGACATGAAGTTAGGGAGATACTGTTTCCCTGAAATGTCCCTACTCTTAGTGGCAATTTCCTATAGTCAAAAGGTTAGTATGCTTAATACCAGATCTATTAAATTATAGATTGTTGGTAGGGGAACATCCGAGGTCAAGTCTAAAATTAAGCTATTAGGCTTAGGATTTTAGACCAATAACAATAATTTAGGGTCCTTTAATTCTCAGTAACAGTGCAGAGACAATTAGGTCAAGTGCTTAGCATACATAGTTATTATTTGTCTCAGTTGGTTAATGTTAAAAAAAAATCCGTTTGTGGTCTATATTGTAAACACTTTAAAAGAAATATCACCTAACTAAAAGTTGGAATTGTGTTATGTGATATGAACTGTGTTAAAAATGAAAAATAAAAAATAAGAGAAAAAATAAAATCAAGGAGCAAGAAAAGAATATATTGGGAGAAGGAGAAAGGGAGAAATGGAATGGGGGTAAATTATCTCTCACATAAAAGAGGCAAGAAAAAGCTTTTACAATGGAGGGGAAGAGGGGGAAGGTGAGATGGAAAGAGTGAACCTTACTGTCATCAGATTTGGTGTAAGGAGGGAATAATATGCATACTCAATTGGGTATGAAAATCTATCTTCCCCTACAGGAAAGTAGGGAAGAAGAGCATAAGTGAGGGGGTGAGGAATGACAGAAGGGAGGGTAAACAGGAGGAGGGGGTAACTAGAAGTAAACACTTTTGAGAAGGGACAGAGTCAAAAGAGAGAATAGACTAAATGGGTGGGGGGCATGATAGGATAGAGGGAAATATAGTTAATCGTTCACAACATGACTGATATAGAAGTGTTTTGCATGACTACACATGTATAACCTATATCTAATCACTTGCCTTCTCAATGAGGGTGGGTGGGGAGGGAGGACGGGAGAGAAATTAGAACTTAAAGCTTTAAAAATGAATGTTAAAAATTGCTTTTACATGCAACTGGGAAATAAGACGTACAAATAGTGGGGTATAGAAATCTATCTTGCCCTACAAGAAAATAGAGGGGAAGTGAAAAATAGAAGGGGAGATTGTGATAGAAGAGAGGGGAGATTGGGGAAAGGAGTAATCAGAATGCATGTTATCTTGGGGGGAGGGAAGAGATGGGGAGAAAACCTGGAACTGAATGTCAAAAACTAAAAATAATTAGAAAAAACAAAAAGAATGGGAAAACTATCATCATAACTAACTACATCAATTCATATCAATATTATATCAATAAGACTAACAAGAATCATATCATTATATCAACAGATGAAGAAAAAGCTTTTGAAAAAATATAACACTCATTCCTATTAAAATCACCAGAAACAATGCTATAACCCACAAAGTTCTGCATCAAGAGACAGAAAAATTCCATTTAAAATAACTGGAGACAATAAAAAATACTTGGGAGTCTACCTGCCAAAATAAACCCAGAAACTACATAAACACAATTACAAAACACTTTTCACATAAATAAAATCAGATCTGAACAACTACAAAATCATTAATTTCTCATGGGTAGGCTGAGCTTATATAATAAAAACAATTCCACCTAAATTAATTTACTTGTTCAATGCCATACAAATCAAACTACCAAAAATTATTTTATAGAGCTAGAAACAATAATAACAAAATTTATCTGGAAGAACAAAACATCAAGAATACAAGGGAATTAATAGGGAAAAAATGTGAAAAAAGATGATCTAAGCATCTCAAACAGATCTCAAACTCTACTATAATGTGATACTGACTAAGAGATAGAGAAAAGGATCAATGGAATACACTGGATACACAAAACACAATAGGTAATGAACACAGTAATCTAACATCTGATAAACACAAAAATCTTAGCTTTTGGGATAAGAACTCAATATCTGACAAAAACTGTTCAGAAAACTGGACAGCAGTTTGGCAGAACGTAGGTATAGAACAACATCTCACACCATATACTAAGATAAAGTCAAAATGGGTACATGATTTAAACACAAAGGGTGATACCATAAGCAAATCAGGGGAGCATAGGGTAGTTTACCTGTCAGATTTATGGATAAGTGAAGAATTTGTGATCAAATAAAAGCTGTAGGAAACATAAAATGCAGAACTTTTAATGTATTAAATTAAAAAATTTCTGCCCAAACAAAACCAATACAGCTAAGATTAGAAGGAAAAAAGAGAACTGGGGTTAAGGCAGGAGAGGATTTACAGCAAGTTTCTCTCACAAAAAACAAATTTCTCAAACATAGAGAACTGAGTCAAATGTATAAGAATAGAAGTTATTTACCAAGTGATACATGGTCAAAGGATATAAATAGGCAATTTTCAGGTAAAGAAATTAAAGCTACTTGTAGTCACATGAAACAACTCAGAGGTACCATCTCACACTTATCAGATAGCCTAATATGACAGAAAATGAAACTGACAAATGATGAAGGGATGTGGGAAAACAGGGACACTAAAGCATTGTTGATGGAGTTGTGAATTAATCCAACCATTCTGGAGAGTAAAGTGGGACGATGTCCAAAGAGCTATAAAACAATGCATAATCAAATACCAAAACTAAATCTGTATCCCAAAGAGATCAAAGAAAAAGGATCTATATGTACAAAAATAATTATAGCAGTTCTTTTTGTGATGGTGAAAAACTGGAAACTGAAGGGATACCCTTCAATTGGGGAATGTCTAAACAAGTGGTGTTATACAATTGTGATAGAAGACTATTGTGCTATAGGAAATAACAAGCAGGATGTTTCCAGAAAAACCTGGAAAGACTTACCTGAACTGATACAAAGTAAGGTGAGCAGAATTAGAAGAACACTGTTTCCATTAACAGTATTATTGCATAATGATCAACTGTGAATGACTTGGTTATTCTCAGCAATTAAAAGATCCAAGGAAATTTGGAAGGATTTATGATGAAAAATGCTATCCACCTACAGAGAAAGAACTGATGGAGTCTGAATTCAGATGAAAGCATATTTAAAAAAAATATTTTTCCTGTTTTTTTTAGGGGGGGTTGTGTTTTCTTTCACAATATGACTAATATAGAAATATGTTTTGTAAGACTACACATGTATAACCTACATCAAAGTGCTTGTCTCAGAGAATGTGCAACTCAAAACTTTCAAAAACGAATGCTAAAAACTTTTTATCTGTAACTGGAAAAAAATACTACAAAAAAACTCACTGAAGAAAATAACTTCTTGGAAATTAGAAATGGCCAGAAAATAGTTAATTACTTGATGAGAAATTTTTAAAAATGAAATAAAGTCAAAAGACTGGAAAAAAACAAGAAATGTAAATATACAAAAAAATGACTTGGAAAACAGATTGGAGAATATTTTAAGAATTATTGGACTACCTGAAAGGCCAGGAACAAAAAGAAGTCACCAGTAATTTCAAGAAATTATAAAGGAAAACGCTCTGAAATGTTAGAACATGAGAGCAAAGAAGAAATGGAAACAATCTACTGGTCACCCCATGTAAGGAAAAAAAAAAACAAAAAACCTTCCAGAAATACTATAATCAAAATCCAGAGCTCCCAGGTCAGGGAGAAAATACTGCAGGCATCCAGAAAGAAAGAATTCAAGAGCCACAGTAAGAAACACACAAGATTTAGCAGCCATCTAATAAATGAAAGGAGAAGTTGGAATATGATATTCCAGAAGGCAAAGGATCTAAGATTATAACCAGTAACCTACCCGGTAAAACAGTGTAATTTTTTTTTTTTGAGGGTAGGAGGAGAAGAGGAGTAAACATTTAATGAAATACAGAACTCTGAAACATTCCTGATGAAAAGACCAGAGCTAAAAATCTGACATTCAAATATAGAACTCAAGAGAAATATAAGAAAATATATATTTAAGTGAGAAATCATAAGTGATTAAACCAGGTTAAACTATTTACATTTTTCTATGGGGAGGTGATACACGTAACTACCTCAGAATTTTATCATCACCAGAATTCTAAAAGTTTAGTTATAAGACTTGGTTGTGACTCTATTACGTTTGAATATTCTCAGAAAAAGAATAGAAGGGGGGGAAGGGACACACGGGAAGAGACAAAAAGGGAGAATAGGGAAAATCATCTCTATAAATAATGGTGCACAAGGAAGAGTTTATACAGTGGCAAGGGTTGTTGGGCAAACAGCTAATCTAAACTGATTCAAAGAGGGAAGGATATACATACACATATAATTGGGTACAGAAATTCATTGTGCTTTAACAGGGAAAAAGGAGCGAAAAGGGTTAAGAGAAAGGGATGAAGAATAAAAGGAAGGACAGATTAAGGGAGGCAGTAGTCAGTAGCAAAAAAGACTCAGAGAGGAGACATGGTAAAAAAGAGAAGTATAAGCATAAGAGCATAGAATGGAGGGAAATAGTAATCATAACTGTGAACGTGAATGGGACCAACTCACCCAGGATTAGCAGAACGGATCAGAAACAAAAATCCAACAATATGTTATTTATAAGAGATACATTTAAAGCAGAAAGATACATTTACAGTTAAAATAAGGTACTGGAGCAAAATCTATTATGCTTCAGCTGAAGTAAAAAAGCAGGAGTGGCAATCATGACCTCAGATAAAGCAAAATCAAAAATAGATCTAATTAAAAGAGAAGACAGGAAAACTACATTTTGCTAAAAAGTACCACAGCTAATGAGTTAATAATATGCACAAAATAGTATATTATCTAAATTATTAAAAGAAAAATTAAGTAAGTTACAAGAGACAATAGACAGTAAAACTATAATGGGGGGACCTCAATTTATCCCTCTCAGACCCAGATAAATCTAATCATAAAATTAATAAGAAACTAAGGAGATGAATAGAATTTTAGAAAAGTTTGATATAATTCTTCTCTTCAGTCAGAGAAGACTAAATGGGAAGAGAAAGTAGTAGACCTATTCTCAGCTGTGCATGGGATGTTTGCAAATTTTAATCATGTATTAGGGCATAAAAACCTCAAAAACAAATGCAAAAGAGCAGAAATATTAAATGTATATTTTTCTGAATGCAATAGAAATTATTTTCAATAACATTTTTAATTAGCTAATTTGTTGTTCCCTTCCCTGTATTAGGTAAAAGAAGAAGAGGGAGCAGAGCTGAAAGTCCCGATTGGTTTCAGCCTCCTTTGTCTTCCCACCATACAGCCTTTTGGGCTACTGAAGCCAATCTCTTTGCACAGCTGAGGAATCAGGGACAAATAATTTAGATTCAGTTCCTGAGCAGCAAGTTCATTGCTCTCAGTCTTGGTGTCTTCAGCTTGTAAGCGAACAGATGAGGGTCTCATTTGCCCTGCTGTATATACTCTGTTTTTTTGGTGTTGCTAAAGTGCTTGAGCTATTGATTTAATGATTAGATCTGTTTCTGGTGCTTTTAATTTTTATCAACTCTGCCCATCTACTGTATCTTATATTAAATAAGAATAATATTTTTAAAAGCATAGCTTGAAGCACAGATTAAGAAGTAACTGGAAACCATATAACTTAATCCTAAAATATGGATAGATCAAATAACAAATCATAGAAAAATAAACAGTTCACTAAAGAACATGACAACAATGAGACAACATAAGAAAATTTGTGGGATGCAACTAAAACAAATTTAGGGGAAATTTTATATCTTTAAGCACATACATCAACAAATCAATACATTGAGCAAGCAACTAAAAAAACTGAGAAACAACAAATTAAATATGCTCAGTTAAATACCAAAACAGAAATCCTGAAAATCAAAGGAGACTTTGACAAAATTGAGAGTTTAACAAATCACTGAATTAATAATGAAAACTACAAGTTTAAAAAATTGCATAAACCACTGGCTAATTTGATTTTTGTATGAAGAAAACCAAATTATCAGTTCCAAAAATGAAAAAGGTAAATTCACAATCAATGAAGATGAAATAAAAGCAATTATTAAGAGCTATTTCATGCAACTACATGTCAATAAAACTGACTATCTAAATAAAATAGATGAATATTTATGAAAATATAAACTGCCCAAATTAATCAAACAAGAAACAGAACACTTAAATAACTTTATCTCAGAAAAAAAATGGAAAAAACCACAAGTGAACACACCAAGAGTGAATTCTACCAAACATTTAAAGAACAATTAATTCTAAAAGTATATAAACTATTTGAAAAAATAGGTAAAGGAGTCCTACCAAATTCTTTTCATGGCATAAATATGTTCTTAATTCCTAAACCAAGCAGAGTTAAAACAGAAAAAGAATTTCCCTAATTAATATGGATAAAAAATTTTAAATAAAACACCAGCTAGGAGATTATAGCAACATATCACTAAGATCATACACTAAAACCAGGCTAGATTTACACCAGGAATGCAAGGCTGGTTTAGTATTAATAAAACTATAAGCATAATTGACCATATTAATAAAAAAATTATGATTATTTCAATAGATACAGAAAAAGTCTTTAAAAAAAATACAACATCCACTGCTTTTAAAATAGTAGAAATCACAGGAGTAACTGATACTATGACAAGAAATATCTATTTAAAACAAAGAATAAGCATTATTTGTAATGAGGACAAGCAAGAGTATTTCAAATCAGCTTAAGGGTGAAGCAAGGATATCTGTTATTACAATTACTATTCAATATTGTACTAAAATGCTGACTATGGCAATATGGAAAGAAAAAATGTAAAAAATAAGCAAAGACAATGAGGAAACAAAACTCTCACTTTTTACAAATAGATATAATGGTTTACTTAGAAAATCCTAGATGGTCAACTAAAAACTAATCAAAACAATGAACAATTTCAGTAAAGTTGCAGACACAAAATAAACCTACATAAAACATCAGCATTTCTGTATGCTACCAAGAAAATCCAGAAGGAAGAGAAAGAGAAATTGCATTTAAAATAACTACAAACAACATAAAATACTTGGGAATTTAACTACAAGGCACACAGGAACTATCTGAATACAATTATAAAACACTTCATGTAAATAAAGACAGATCTAATAACTTGAGAAATATTAATTGATCACAGGGAGGCCAAGCCAATATAATAAAAATGGTAATACTGCTTAAATTAATGTACTTATTCAGTGCCATACCAATCAAATTACCAAAGCATTGCTTTACATAGCCAGAAAAAAATAACAAAATTCATCGAGAGGAACAAAAGGTCAAGAATATCAAAGGTGTTGTGAGGGACAGCCAAAAGTTAAGTTTCCACAGTTACTAGTTGATGAAATCACTCAGAATAAGACAGATAATAAGAAAGTTAGCAGACTGCAGGTGGACTCAACCAATCAGGAGACAGACAGTAGCCTTCAGAAAACTACAAAGTTCTTGATAAAGGGGACCAAATCTAAAACTAGTCAGGGAAAATGACCTAGAATACCTGGGAGAAAGCTTTTCTTCACTGAAGCTGCTTAATGAACCTCATGTATATAAGCAGACACACCCCACATAAAATTACCCTTCCATTTTCTGATCATGGGTCCTAATGTTAAAGTATGTTTGGGAGGGGAGATCACATTCAAGGGTAGTTATGTAGTGGGCAGTAGAGAAGATGGTGGCCTAATGTAGAATGGACCAATCCGTCTCCTGATGGGAGGATTTGTCCTGAATTAACAGTATAAAGCCAATCTCACTTCTGTATCCATCTCTCCCTCCTCCTGAAAAGAGGGTTGCAGTCCACTTTGGTCAAGGTATTTCAACTCCTCTGAACTCTGCTGTAATAAATTTTTCTTGATACCTTTCAGTGTCAAGTGTGTTTCTAACAATTTTAATGAAAAACAATAGGAAGGGATACTTAGCAGTGCCAGATCTCAAATTATACTATAAAACTGAAGTAGTGGGGGCGGAGCCAAGATGGCGGAGTAGAAGGACGCACGTTTACGAGGTCCGAAACGAAAGCCCATAGAATTAATGTAAAAAGGAGTCCCCCATAACTTCTGGGTCAATACAAGGTGTGCAGAAACGGAGTGGAAGAGATTTCCGTTCCAGGGAGCCCTGGAGACCCGTCCCCAGGGTCCGTCGCAACCGGAAAGTGGACCCCACCCCCAACGCTGCCCTGGCCGCGGCCCCAGAGAAGCTGATCCGAGCAGACTTCAGAGACGGAAGCTCCGGCAGCTGGGAAAGTCCCTCCGCCCACAGAAGCTACAGGTCAGTGAGAGAGAAGGCCGGGCTGGAGGAGAGGGGGAGCAGGGCGTCTCGGTGACTCGGGCCCCCTCGGGAGGAAGCGGCAGCGGCAGAGACAGGGGCAGGAAGCAGCGGAGGCAGAGGTGTGGGCGGCGGCTGAGGTGGCAGCAGACCGGGACTCAGGAATCCCCCAGCAGCAGGCAGGATCTTCATTACAGAAGATTCCTGCATAAAACCTGAGGTTGCTGAGCCTGGGAGACGGCCCTGCCCCCACCGCACTCTATTACTGAAGGCTTCTGCTTAAAGCCCCCGAGGGAACTGAGCCTGGGAGGCGGGGGGGGGGGGGGGGGGCCACCCCGCCCCCACCTGCTCCATTCCTGAAAGTTTCTACATAAAACCCCTGAGGGGACTGAGCCTGGGAGGCGGCCCTGCCCCCACCCCAGCACCTGAACTAAAGCTCACTGATTGACAGCCAGCAGGAGGAAAGCCCATTTAAATCTCAGAGGTCAAACACTAGCTGGGCGGATCCAGGCGGGGGTGGAAAGGAATCTCAGAAGTCAAGTAACTGGCTGGGAAAATGCCTAGAAAAGGGAAGAAAAATAAGACTTTAGAGAGTTTTTTCCAACAAATGCAAATGATCCCGACCTTCGGATCGGATGATGAGGAAGTATCCTTGCCATCAGGGAAAGACGTGGAGGGCGGGGCCTCAGTACCCCAGACACCCCAGGGGGGTGGCAGGTGGGCTCAGGCCCTGGAAGAGCTCAAAAAGGATTTTGAAAAGCAAGTTAGACAGGTGGAGGAAAAACTGGGAAGAGAAATGACAGAGATGCAAGAAAAGTATGAAAAACGGGTCAAGACCTTGGTAAAGGAGACCCAAAAAAATGCTGAGGAAATTAACACCTTGAAAAATAGGCTCACTCAATTGGCAAAGGAGGTTCAAAAAGCCAATGAGGAGAAGAATGCTTTCAAAAGCAGAATGAGCCAAATGGAAAAAGAGGCTCAAAAGCTCACTGAATTTAATAGTTCTCTCAAAATTAGAATGGAACAGATAGAGTCTAATGACTTTATGAGAAACCAAGAAATCACCAAACAAAACCAAAAGAACGAAAAAATGGAAGAGAATGTGAAATATCTCATGGGAAAAACAACTGACCTGGAAAATAGATCCAGGAGAGACAATTTAAAAATTATGGGACTACCTGAAACTCATGATCAAAAAAAGAGCCTAGACATCATCTTCCATGAAATTATCAAGGAAAACTGCCCTGACATTCTACAACCAGAGGGCAAAATAAGTATTGAAAGAATCCATCGATCACCACCTGAAAGAGATCCAAAAAGAGAAACTCCTAGGAACATTGTGGTCAAATTCCACAACTCCCAGCTCAAGGAAAAAATCTTGCAAGCAGCTAGAAACAATTCCAGTACTGTGGAAATACAATCAGGATAACCCAAGATCTAGCAGCTTCTACATTAAGGGATCGAAGGGCGTGGAATAGGATATTCCAGAAGGCAAAGGAACTAGGACTCAAACCAAGAATCACCTACCCAGCTAAACTGAGTATAATACTTCAAGGGAAAATATGGTCTTTCAATGCAACAGAGGACTTTCAATCATTCTTAATGAAAAGACCAGAGCTGAAAAGAAAATTTGACTTTCAAACACAAGAATGAGAAGAAGCATGAAAAAGGAAACAGCAAAGAGAAGTCTTAAGGGACTTACCAGAAGTGAACTGTTTACATTCATACAGGGAAAGACAATATTTCTAACTCTTAAAACTTTTCAGTATCTGGGTAGTTGGTGGAATTATACACACACACATACACACACACATGTACACACGTGCACACACATACAGAGATAGAGAGCACAGATTGAACTGAATAGGATGGGACCATACCTTAAAAGAAACTAAGGTAAATGGTGAGAGAGAAATGTAGGGGGAGGAAAGAGAGGGAAAGGGAAGGGGGTAACTATATGTCATTTAAGAGGCAGGTAGGAGTTTTTCTTAGTGGAGGGATAAAGAGGAGAGCTGAGAAAAAAAAACAAAAACAAGAAGTTTACCCTCATCACATTTGACTAAACGAAGTAGTAAAATGCACACTCATTTTGGTATGAAAACCTATCTTACAGTATAAGAAAGTGGGGGAGAAGGAGATATTGCAAGGGGGGGGGATGATGGAGGGAAGGGCAAAGGGAGGAGGGAGCAATTTGAAGTCAACACTTGGGAAGGGACAGGATCAAGAGATAGAAGAGAAACAATAAGGGGCAGGTTAGGAGGGATGGTAATCCAGTTAGTCTTACACAACACGACTATCAGGGAGGTCATTTGCAAAACCACACAGATATGGCCTATATTAAATTGCCTGCCGTCCCAAAGGGAACGGGTGGGGAGGGAGGGATGGGGAGAATTTGGAACTCAAAGTTTTAGGAACAACTGTTTAGTATTGTTGTTGCAACTAGGAAAGAAGACATACAGTTAATGAGGAATAGAAAGTCATCTGGCCCTACAGGAGAAAAGAGAAGATGAAGACAAGAGAAGGGAGGGATGACAGAAGAGAGGGCAGATTGGAGATAGGGAAAATTAGATTCCTTGGGGTATTGGGGTGGGAGGAGGGGATAAAAGGGGAGAAAATTTTGGAACCCAAAAATTTGCGAAAATGAATGTAAAAAATTAAATAAACAAATAAATAAATAAATAAAGAAAAAAGAAAAAAAGGAAAAAAAGGAAAAACTGAAGTAGTTAAAAAAAAAATTAGTACCAGATAAAAAAGAGAGGTTTAGTAGTCCAAGCTGCCTGAATGGGGACCCACACAGCTGGGTAACTCAGCTCGTCCTCTCCCACTCCCTCTCCTCTCCAAAGGAAGGTAAATTTTGATGGCTGGAAGCTGCCCAGTTAACTTGGATTTACTGGCTAGATTCCTCCCTACTTTCCTGTCTCTTTTCTTTCTTCCTTCCTTCTTTCCTTCCTTCCTTCCTTACTTCGTGTGTCTTTTTCTTTCTTCCTTCTCTTTTCTCAAAGACTGGGGGCGGAGCCAAGATGGCAGAGTAGAAAGACACACATATATGCCAGCTCTCCCCACACAGCCCATACAATACCTGTAGAAAGGGACTCTCAGCAAATTCTTAAACAGCAGAAGTGGAGAACAACAGACCCGAAAGGCCCACATGAAACATCTGTTGCACCAGAGGCGGAGCAGAGCCCAGCCCAGCCTTGGCTGCGCAGCTTGCAAACAGCCTTCGGGGGTGAATCCCCAGGTGCAGTAGTAGGGTTCACAGATCCCTCAACCCACAGGCGCCAAAGGTCAGTGACAGGGTTTTTTCAGCTGGCCAGGAAGGTAGAAGGGCCTTCCCATAGCTCCAGCCTCAGGCAGCGGGCCCGCAGAGGCCACATCAGGCAGGTAGCAGCAGTTCCCAAGGTGTTGGTATTTTGGGGCCCCAAGCACCCCAAACCTCAACATTATGGTTCCCTGATCTCAACATGGACAGTGGACCCAGACTGCTCGAGAGGAGAAAGTAAGGTTGATGACCTTGCACAGCCCTTCCTCACTCAAATCAAAGTCAACTTCAAGTCATATTATCATTTCCCTGATGTCAAGATCTTCTTCAAAAACGAAGTAGAAACACAACAGATTAGGCATACAATATACAAATGTAAACAAGCACAGTAATCTAATATTTAATAACCCAAAGATCTTGGCTACTGAGGCAAGAACTCATTATTTGACAAGTGGGAAAACTGCAAAGTAGTCTGGTAGAAAGTATCAATATTCACATCATATATCAGACTCAAAATGGGTACATGACTCAGACATAAGAGTAATATCGTAAGCAAATTGGTGAAGCATGGAAGAAGTTCCCTGTCAGATCTATGCATAGGTGAAGAATTCATAACCAAAGAAGAAATAGAAAGGTTCATAGCGGTAAAATGGATAGTTCTGATTACATAGAAAGTTTTTGCAAAAACAAAACCAATGAAGTAAAATTAGAAGAAAACTAGAAAACTAAGGAAAAAAAACCTTTGCAGCAATTTTCCCTGATAACTGTTTCATTTTTAAAATATGTTGAGTCAAATTTACAATAATAAGAACCCACACTGATAAATTGTCAAAGCATGTGAATAAGTAAGTTTTCATATCAAAGCTATCAGTAGTTGCATGAAAAAATACTCTAAATCTTTAATTAGAAAAATGAAAATTAAAACAATTCTGAAGTACCATCTCACACCCATTAGCCTGGCAAATACGTCAAAATAGGAAAATAAGAAATGTTGGGATGCACATGGGAAAATAAGCACTGTTGCTGGTACTGTGAAGTAATCCAACTATTTTGAAAAACAATTTGCTACTATGCCCTAAAAGTTATTAAGCTGTACTTACCTTTTCTCTCATGCTAAAAAGATCAAAGGAAAGAGGAAAACAACACATATGTACAAAAATATTAATAGCAACTCTTTGCGGTGGCAAAGAACTGGAAACAGGAGATGCCCATCAACTGGTTCAGATGGCCAAACCAGTTATAGTATCTGAATGTAATGGAATACTATTATGCTGTAAGAAATGATGAAAGGGATGGGTTCAGAAAAACCTGGGAAGATTTACATGAAGTGATGAAAAGTGAAGTAAGCAGAACCAGGAGAACAATTTATACAGTAAGAGCAATGTCAAGATAATCAATTGAAAGACTCAGTAATTCTGATCAACACAATGACCAATCATAATTCCATAGGAAACATTATGAAATATATTATCTACCTTCTGACAGAAAATTGATGTATTGAAGAGTGTAGATCAAAGTATATTTTCTTCTATTTCTTTCTCTTGTTATTTATTTGAGGAAACTTGTTCTACATGACTATACATATAATTAATTTTTTTTTAAAAAGCACAAGTTTCTCATTTGATCCTCACAACTATTACTAATGAAAAGTACAAATATTATCATATTTTATAGATGAAGAAATTCATGATCAGGGAAATTGACTTGCTTATAGTCACAAAGCTAGGAAAAACACTGTTAGCCAGGTTAGGAAGTGTTGGAGTTGGAATTCAGGTCTTATGAAGGGGTATTTCATATCTCAAAGCTGAGATGAGGCCCTAATTCCCATCCCCCAATGCCCAAGTCCTGAGTTTCTAATGTCAGTCTAGGTTCTGACTCCTAATACACTTAGTCAACAAATTCAATTGAATTCAGCAAACTTTTATTAAACACCTACTTCATGCAGAGGATTGTTCTGGGCACTGGGTAAGATACAATTTAGGTAAAACAACATTTCTAGCACCAAGGAGCTTAAAGTCTAGTAAAAGACAATGCATACACAAAAATCTATAGAACACAAAATAATATATAAATGTTCCCTAGAAGTTTAACACTGAGCAGTGACCTAGGAATGTATTTCCATCAGGATATTCCCAAGAAATACTATGCTTTTCTGTCCCCCCTCCCTCCACAGCCCCATCATATCACCTCAGACCCTCTGCTTACCTAGATAGTCTGCATATGTCCCATAAGCAAACACTGTGAGCAGTCGGAATGTGGGAGCGAAGTCACTCTCCGCCAGCTAGAGAAGACAGGGTCACAGGAAAACAGTCACCCCACAACTGTCAATGTAACAATGCTTTGAATTCATATCAGTCCCCACCCTACTTATCTAACCTTGTCTCCCACTACTATTCAATACTCTCCACTAGAAACGGTCTAGCCTCATCAATGTTGTCAAAGTTCTCTATCCTCATCCTGCCTACCTCTTTTTGTTTACACTGTTTCTTCCCTGTCTACCTTTTATCTACATCCTACTTACCCTTCAAGGCCAAATTCATTTCCATTCTCTGTCTGGAGCCATCTTGCAGCCCATGCTGATTTTTCCCTTCTCTGAATTCCTATCATCTGTATCACTTATTCTAGTACTGAATCACATGGCATTTTATTATTACTTAACTACTTCTTCTGTGTTTATTATTCTTTCACTTCTCTAAACATATACTCCTAAAGGGCAGATATTTTACTTCATAATTCTCAAGTGGACTGGCCCAGTGCCAAAAAACTTAGGTAGGTCCTTCATCAAAACTGACTGAGTTACTTTCTAGTCGTTTCATATGCTTATCTCTAAAAATTCCAGGAGGGAGGAATGTCTTCTTACGCCTCTCCTACATATGCAGAGGGCCCAACACTGTCCAAAACTCCGAAGAAAAGTAGAATGGACAGCCTCAAGAGGTAGTGAGTTCTCATTAGCAGAGTTCTTTTGACAGATAACTATTTAAAGATTCAAGCTCAACACAAGGTGAAATAGATGAATTAGGTCCTTCAAAAATCTGAAATTCTGTGATTCTGTGTTAGCGACAAGCCCAACTCAATAAATGCTTACTGCTATTGTTGTAGAATGATAGTTCCACCCTCTAGAAAAACAAGGGGCAGAAGACAGCAACAACATTCTCTCTACCAAAACTTAGCCTGACCAATTTATAATTTATGGTCATTAAGACCTTATGATCTTTGTTTTGTGTCTAAAAAGACACCGCATTTAAACAGATGTCAGTATGAGTTCAATCAACCCTTGAAGATGACAACCACTCTGGGCTTTTACTCTTACCTTTAAATAAAGCTTTAGTGACCCATGCATCAGTTTCCCTGATGAGAATTTGGGGCAGATGTACATGTCATTTTGACCCACCGGGTCTTTATCTAGACATACCTAAGAGGAAAGGGTGTGTGTGAAAACTAGAGTACTTGTCATGTGATCACAAGGATCACAAGAGGGGGCAAAATTATGTGATGAGGGTAGAAGGTTCAAAGCACCAAAAATGAAATACTATTTCCCTTCCAAAAAATTTTATTGTCTACCTCCATATTCCCTTTTTCCTTTAAAAGTTGGTCAGTATATGGATATGGGGAAAAATAGGTTGAAATTTATAAAATAAAATGTTGGTGTTTGAAAGTTACTGCTGAGATGGTTGTAATCCTGATTAAGAATTCCAGGGAAAACCAGAGGATTCTGGATAATGTGTGAATCATAAGGAAGGAACCTTCTACTTTCTGATCAAAGGCTGATTTTCTAATTATAGTAAGAACAAGGTCAATAGGTCAAGACATATATAATCTTGCCTTATGAAACAAAAAAGTGCCATGTTGTCAAAGATAGGCTAAGGAAGGAATCTCCATAGTTGCTTTAGAATTTTTATAGAGCTAAGCCTACCTTACTTATTCTCTCACCACCCTGGTTAAAGGATTAATTAGAGATGTTTAAAAATGGAATGGACTGCCCATGGAGGCCATGAGTCATTGTATATATTCAAGCCGTGCTTAGATGAACATTTGGTTGACAGAGGAACTGAACTAGGTAACCCCTTCCCTTCTAATTCTGGGATTTTACTATTCTAATGAGTCAGAGAATCTCAGAGCAGGTCTTGCTTCCATTTGGCCCTTGCCCTCTACATTCACCATCACTGGGTCTCTTTAGAACCTACTTCTATTTCCACAGCCCAGTTTCTGTGGAGAATATTACCTTCCTTTCAGTTACCCAGATTTACAACCTTATTGTATCTTTGACTTGTCATTCTTGACTCCTAACTTTCACTGACCTCACATATCCAAAGAGCTGTCAAATTCTGTCATTTCTATCTACACACTTCTAGGATCCTTTCCTTTCTATTCACTCACAAAGCACTATAGTTCAAATACCTCATCACTTCTTATCTGGACTACTAAAATGGCCTAACTGGTTCCTTGCCTAAAGCCTCTTCCCACTAAAAAAAGGAGTTTTATACATAACCCAACTTCTTTAATTCTATTTAGATCTTAGCAACACTGGTGTATTTTTTACTTGGTGATCTCATCAGTTCCAAAGTTTTCAATTTTGATGATTCTCAGATCTACGTGGCCAGTGCTAACTTCTCCCTAATCGCCAGACTCCCTTCTCCAACCGTGTAACATCTCAAACTGGATGTCCTGTGGACATCACAAACTCAACATGTGCAAAACTCAACTAATCTTTCCCACCCTAATCATTTCCCACTCCCCAAATTCACATCACCGAGGACACTATCACCTTAGCCTCTCAACTCCAAGTATTATCCTCTACTCCTCACTCACTATTCATATTTAATCTATCGCCAAGTCCTATTGATTTTACCTTCATAATTTTTCTCGTTTACAACTCCTTCCCTCCTCTGACACTGCCACCGCCCTGGAACAGGCCCTCATCACTTCATGCTTGGACTACTGTAATTGCCTGCTGGTTGGTCTCCCAGCTTCTGACCACTCCCCACACTCCAAACCATCCTCCACTACACTACCAAAGTATTCTTCCTAAAGTACAGATGTGACCATGTCTTAACCACCTCACCATCTTACCTAACCTCCCCAATCAATAAACTCTAGTGGCTCCCTATCACCTCCAGGATCAAATACAAAATTCCCTATTTGTTTTTCAAAGTCCTCCACAACCTGCCATCCTCCCATCTTTCCAGTCCTCTTATACCTTACTCCCTACCATGAACTCTCCAATTCTGTAACACTGGCCTCCTTGTTGTTCCTTGAACAAAACATCTTCCAATTCTGGGAATATTCACTGGCTGCCCCCATGCCTGGAGTACTCTTTCCTCACCTCTACCTCCTGGCTGCCCTAGCTTCTAAGTTCTAACTAAAACACTACTTTCTTCAAGAAACCATTTCTGAATGCCCAATGCTAGGGCCTTTACTGAATATCTCCAATCTATCCTGCAGTTATCTTGTCTGTATATAGTCGTTTTTGTGTTACCTCCCCTTAGACCGTAAGCTCCTGGGGAGAAAGGACTGTCTTTTGCCTTTCTTCCCCAGCAAATAGCATTACACCCGGCCCCTGAGGATCTAATAAATGACTGACTGACATATTTTGATTTCTTTTTTGTTGGACACAATCAAAGGATCTCAATATTAGAAGGCTATTTAAACCCCTAAATGAACAGGAATCTCCTCTATATTTTTGACAAGCGATCCTCTCCATGACCTCTTTCAGACAATTTCAATGGTTAGGAGAATTTCCCTTACATGCAGTCTAAATATGCCTCTCTGTAGCTTCTACCTACTCCTCCTACATCTCCTTCTGGGGCCAGAAGAACAAGACAATGCCCTCTTAAATTCTTGAAGAGAATCCCAGTCTTCTTGCCTCCAGGTTAAATATTTTTAGTTCCTTCAATCAACTGCAACTATGCCGACTGAATCCACTACAAATTTATGTTATTTTTTTCCAAACTGGATCCTCACTGTAGCAAGGCAATCTTTTTACTACTCTTCAAACCATTCTCTATTGCACTCTCCACAACGATTTTTCCAAACCTCTTCTCTCTACAAGCTTTCAAGAGCACTTCCCCCCCTACCTTGCCTGAGGCATTTCTTGCCTCATGATTATTTACCAAAACTTCCTTTTCTACCATCTAACAACCCTCAACTAATATCTGTCATCTAACAGCTTATCTTTCAACCCCTCCTTATCATTCTCTCTTATTTTTCCTTTGCTCCAGATTCTGAAAACAAGGTAACCTTTCTCACGAAAGCCAACTTCTCCAGCAGATTGAACCCACTTTCATCATCTTTTTCTAAACTTTAATATCAGCTGGTTCTGTTTTCTGCTTCCACACATGACCAGATCTCTTCCATCCTTAAAAAACTTTACTAGAACCTATTATCCACAAAAATTATCATTCTATGCCATTTCTTTTCCTAACTAAACTCCTAGAAAAAGCTCAGTGTCTCTACTTCCTTTCCTTTTACTCTCTTTAAGCCTCTGTAATCTGGCTTCTCACATCATCACTCAGTTGAAAGCGCTCTCTCCATTCTTAATTGCCAAATCTAATGGTCTCTCTCTTTTCAACCTAATCCCTCTTGATGGCAGTATTGGGCATTACTGACTACCATCTCCTTCACACTTTCCCCTCTGAATTTTCATGGCACGAGTCTGTTTTTCTCTTTACTGCTTGACTGCTCTTTCTATGACACTTTGGCCAATTCATCATCCATGTCATACTCAATGGGGTACAGGTGGTGTACCCCAAGGATCTGGGCCTCTTTTATCTCTACTTTCTTTCATCAACTCTCATGGGTTCAATTACTATCTCTATGCAGAAGACTCCCAGATCTATACATTCAGCCCAACTCTCTCCCCACTAGCTGAATAAGCAGTACCAAATAGATGTCCAACAGAGATCTCAAACACACTCAAAAACAGAACTCATTACCTTTTTGTCCAGACTCACCCCTCCAGCAAAAGTCCCTGTAAGGGCATCTCTTGGATTTGCAACCTCATTATTATCCCTGACTCTTCCTATTACCCTATATAACCAAACCCGCCAAATCCTGTCATTTCTATAGAATATTTCTACAACATCTCTGAAGTCCTTTTCTGTCTTTCCACTCACACAACACCCTAGTTCAGATTGCTCATCTGAACCCTCCTTCACCCCAGTCTTATCATGTCCAGACATCCTGATGAATATGGTCACTGGATTCAGATGGCTCTGAAGGAGAAGTGAGGCTGGTAACTTGCACAGCCCTCCCTCAATCAAAACAAAGTCAAGTGCAAGTCACGTCATCATTTCTCTGATGGCATGGTCGTCTTCTGCAATGAAGGACGAATACACACCTGCCTTATTATAATGGCCTTCTATTTGGTCTCCTTACTTATGTCTTTTCCCATTCCAATCTTTTCTCCACAGACCTGACAGTGATTTCCCCAAATGCAGATCTGACCATTGTCACCTTCCTAGTTAATAAACTCCAAGGTTTCCATATCTCTCTACAATCAAATACTAATTCCTTTCTTTGGCATTTAAAGTCTTTCACAATCTGGCCCTAATCCACTTTTCCATACTTATTATATATTACTTACTGGCTTCTTGCACTCTATAGTTTAGTCAAACTGGCCTCCTGACCATTCCTCACATACATACAAAAACACAACTATACTATACAAACATGAATGGATAATTAACGTACCATCTGTTAAGCAGAACCATATAAAAAGGAATGGATTTATATTGAAAATGTTCTCCTGGGTTGAAATCAGAGAAAATTCACTTTTGCTTGTATTTGCATTGTATATGGCAAATACTTACAAAAAGAATTATGACTCTAAATTAAGTTGGTATGCTCACTATTTATTGTATATCTTTCTACAGAAAAATGTATTAAAATATATTTAAAAAAAAAAAGAAATTCAATTGTTTGGCTAACTACACTGATCCCATAATAGATTACTAACCAAATTATTATTTACAGGTTCACATAGGACATACACAGGAAATTTTTGGAAAATAAGGAAGTGCAAACAAGCAGGATGCTCTCATTGGACTGACATTAAGCATTAAAATTGTTATGGTACTAAAAAATGTTTTAAATTTCAAAACATTTCATCTTTATCTCATCCTTTTCAAATTCTTATTTTTGTGTATGTTTCATAATGCATAATTGTACAGTAATTCATGCATATAATTTAAAAATACATATATTTTGGAGTGTTTGTTCAAAAAAATGTTTTAACTGATGGGACTAGGCACAGGATCAAAAAAAATTGGGAGATCTCGTACCCCTTGGTTATTTGTAGGCTGTTCAGTGCTGTCAGACTCTGTGACCCCATTTGCAGTTTTTACTGACTGGAATGTTTCCTTCTCCAGTTCATTTTACAGATGAAGAAACCGAGGCAAAGTGGGTTAAGTGACCTGTCCAGGGTCACACAGCTGGCGTCAGCAGCCAGATCTGAACTCAGGAAGACCAGTCTTCCTGATTGCATGCCTGGCACTCTATTTTGCCACTGCCCCTTACATCGTACTTTTTCACAGAAACCAAGCCTTTCCCTGTTCATCCTTTGTTAGTTACCTGCCCAGGTACCTACAAGAACTTGTTAATAATAGTGGCAGTGATTCTCTTACGCATATCCAACTTCTCAACAAAAGCCTTCGTTGCTGAAAGGCCTGGTAACCCTAACCTCGGGGGACCTGCTGGGTTTGGAGCCGGATATACGGGCTGAACAGCAGCAGTCACTGGCTGCCACTCTCCGCTCTGCTGTACACGGGGCAGGCGGGCATGGTGGCCGGAGCTCCCGTAAGAGGGTCTTCGAGGCTCTTCGCATCGGGTACCCACCTCTCGGACGTTGGGCATGTCCAGCAGCTCCCCGAACACGTAGACGCCTGGGGCCTCCAGCACCTGGTGGATGAGGGTGGCCAAGGCGGCGCCTTTGGCCGACTTGGCCAGAAGCAGGAACTGCTCCTGGTTCTGCCCCGTCACCTTCACCTCGGAGCTCATGGCTGGGCGGGGCTCGGGAGGCCTGGAGCTGCAAGGAAACGGAGCTGAAAGTGCGCAGGAAGGACCACGTGGGGGGAGGGCCTGCCGGAGCGGGGAGGCCTCGCCGCAGGGGGGCACGGAGCAACCAAACCCAGCAGTCCGCCGGGGAGGCTCCCCGAGGGCCCTCACAAATGGAGGCCCATTGGAGGAGCTGCGGGAGCCGGGGGCAGCCCACAGCCCGGGACGGCGCGCTTCTTCGCGCTTCTTCGCGCTTCCTCACCAGCCCCCACCGCTCCCCGCCCCCAGACGCACTCCCGGGAACGCAGGGTTAAGGGGCAGGACGGACCCCGCCGCTCTGCCCGCTCCCCCTCCCTTCGAGGGGAGGGGCGTGCGCGTGCGAGCCACGTGCCCCCTGCTCGCCTCCCGGCCCGCGTGACCCCCGCCCCCTTCTCGCTTTCCGCCGGGCTCCGCCCCCGCCCCTAGTCCCCCCCCCCTGCCCTTAAGGGGGCCGACCCAGGGGCTGTGGACTCCAGCCCAGCGGCCCCAAAGTGGGCTCTGTAGGGCGGCAGCTACCTGTCGCCTTCGCCTTTCGTGTGCACGTAGAGGGATGGCACTCCCTCACCTCCGCCAGCTGCTAGAAACCGTTACCACTGCCTCCCTCCGTGGCCACTCTGGCCACAAACTCTATGACCGGCTCCCGAGGCCCCCCACTTCCGCTCCCTTACGTCACAGGCGCCGGAAGCCTCCCGGGGCGGGATGCGAAGCGCGCTCAGGCCCTGTCTACGTTCCGATTGGCCATTGTCGGAAGAATGGCAGGCGACTGCTGGTTTTTTTTCTCCTTGACTTTCAAAAAAACTTTATCGTTCAGAAATGCTGTGTGATAATTGCAGACGCCTCTGCGTTCTGCCAGTTGAGCGTCCCGCACTTCATTAGGGAAACCCTTCCGGGAAGCGGTTCTGGCGGCGTGGGAGCAGCCGCGGGGTGATGGCGGGGCTGCCGTGGCGGATGCTGCCTGGGGAAGAAAAGGGCACAGAGAAGGGAGGAGAGGGGCAGTTCTTTCTCACCCGTGCAGGGCTGGAAGGGACCTAAAAGGCATCTGGTCCAACCCGTTCTTTTTTCTTCAAAAAATGCATTTTATTGATGCCTTTGTCTTCACATTGGTCATTTCCTACCCCACCTCTACTAGATTGAACGGTCTCGTGAAAAAGATAAACATTCACGTCTTGCTTTGTCTGACAAGGTTTACAATGCATGTCCCCCATTTCTCTGCAGTGAGGAAAGAGCTCTTCTGAGTCTTTATTATTGGGATTTAAAAAATTGTTTTATTGATTATATTTTTTAATATCAATGTTCTAATGGTTCTCCTGTCCCTATAGAACCTTCTCTTGTAACACAGAAGCATAGTTAATTAAAATAAATCGACATTCTAAATCAATATATTAGCCATGCCTGAAAATGCATTTCTCATTTTGTAGCCTATCGTCCACCATCTCTTTTCTGAGACTCTGAAGTCATCATCTGTCACCGTACTGGTCAGAGTTATGAACTCTTTCAGTTTTATTTTCCTTTACATTATCGTAGTCATCATGTCAATTGCTTTGATTCTGCATCAGTTCATCTTAAGCTTGTTTGAATTTTTCATCTGACACAATAATATTCCGTTACATTCATATAAGCAATGATCTGTTCTGACATTTTTCCAGTTAATATCTATTTATTTCCAGATCATTACTAGGACAAAAAGTCTTCAAGTTCTCATTTTATTTTTTAAAAAAGGTTTTATTTTTGTCTTTGTATTACAGCCATTTCCCACCCCTTCTCCTGAATGAATTTTCCTTTGGAACAAAAAAGCTATGAAGCAAAAACATCTGACCATGTGAGACATACATACAATAATCTGTCCTCGAATCATACCTCTGACAGAGAGGAGTAATCATCTCTTCTCAGAAATCATCCTTATTTTTTCCATTATTCCTTTTATTAAAACTACTACAATGTTGTGGTTCTGTATATTTTTCTTTTAGTCTTGCTTATTATGTATTAGTTCATATAAAATCTTCCCGTAATTCCCCAAATTCTTCATGGTCAGCACTTTTTCACTTCATTAATATTCCATTACATGGAATGTAATATTCCATTACATGTAACAGCTCATTCTTTTAACAGCCTTCAACTGAGGAGCACCTACTTTGTTTAGTTGGTTTGCTACCGCAAAGATACTTGGTATTTTGTTATATTTTGGACCTTTATTCCTTGTCTTTTACATCATGTGCCCAGTAGTGAGAGTGCTGGGGCAAAAAGTATTAGTTTAGTTACTTTTCTTATATAATTCCAACTAGAAATGCAGAATGGTAGTACTTCTTAGCTCTATGAGTAGAATATCAGTATGCCTAACCATCATCCATAACCCTCTCCCATATTTACTCTTCTCATTTTTTTTATCTCTGCCAATCTGCATGGTGTGAGTTTTTCTTATTTGCATTTCTCTTTCTATTAGTGATTCATATTTTGATGTAATAATGTGTAGTGTGCAATTCTCCTCTTGAAAATTGTTTATTCATAACCTTTGGTCAATTATCCATTTGGGAATGGCTCTTGATGCTATAAATTTGTGTCATTTCCCTGTCCAGCCTCCTTATTCAACAGAAATATAGACCTTAAGTGGCTGAGTAACTTGCCAATGGTCACACCAATAGTAAGTAGGATAGTCAAGGTTTGAGCCCAGCTCCATTGTTCCACATTTTCTTACTCATTAATTGTGTGCCCATGGGGAGGTTATTTGACCTATGTCTCAGTTTTCTCATCTGTAAAATGACAAAGTTGAATTAGATCCTAAATTCCTTTCTGGCTCTTAAGAGGGTATGATTGTATTTATGAACTGGGAGACAGTAAGGGAACTGAGGACAAAGAGTGATAAAAAAAAGATAGGACACAGCAGGTAGTAGAGATGAGAGAGGGATAGATGAGAAGAAACAGAAAAGGCAAATGAGAAAGGTGATAAAAAGTGAGGATAAAGAAAGAGGACAGAAATAGAGAAGACAAATAGAGAAACAGCAGAAGATAACAATTGAGTCTGTTTAACTTTGTACAGTTCCCCAAACAAGTAATTCATTTATTCATTCATCCAATAAAAATTAACTCAACATCTGCACAGGGCATTCTGCTAACAAGGCTGAGGGAGAGCTTGGGGAAACATAACTAATCAGAGCAAGAAAATGTCTAACACAGAGACCTGAAGAAGAAAAGTACTGAGAACTAAAACAGACCTATTCAACCAGTCATGTACTGAAAGTTATGTTAAATTGTTCTGCCGTATCTGGCATATAGTTCAGTTTTATGTAAACAAACATCACAGCACAAATGCAAGGATTATAAAAAATACCAGTAACAAAAGGGATTTAGGAAATGACTCTAAAGCAATGTAGCAAAATCAGCAGATGGAACTCAACTAATGACCCAATGTCCTATACACTTCCCTCCCCTGCAACACGTGGACATATACAAATACACAAATTTTACAGACTGGGAATACCCATTGCACATATACATATCCAAGGCAGAAACCCAGCATACACATATATCCAGAATACATACTGAATATACACACATGAAAAGGGGATTTACATCTAGCATGGCACAACCAGGGAACATAAAAACAGCAGACAGAACACACACTAAATGTTCCAGTGCGCACAACTGACTTCTAGCTGTGTGGAACAAATTGACAGAAATACAGCAGCATTTGATAACCTCTGGGCTCCTATCCTCAACGATAATCTCTCTTCTAATTCTGGGTAATAACCAAATGGTAGGCAAAGGTAAAAGATGGGAAAGAAGCTTGGCATATAACATTAGATCCTGAATATGAAAATATTGATGAAAAAAATTAAGAAACAGAAATTGGGGGAAAAGAGATAGGGGACAAAGAGTTGTACAATCAGAGATGGAAATCATTCAATTAAGAAGCATTTACTAAGTGTTCACTATTTGCCAGGCATTATGCTTGATGTTTGATTTCGAAGAGAAAAATGAAACAGTTCCTGATAGCAAATAGTTTACATTCTTTGTGGGTGTGGGAGTGTGTAGGAAAGAGAAGTAGATGGAGAGGCAAATAGAAAATGAAAGACTAACCCAAGGATGGAAGAAGAGAGAGAACGGAAAGAAAGGAGAGTGGAGGGTGATCTGAGTCACCGGAAAGTTTCCTAGGAGCCAAGCCCCTGCCTCATATGTATCAGTAATTCCTAAGGGCTATACATTCACAACCCAGGAAGTTGTTAATAGGATTGGGATTTTTACGCTCTTTTTCTAGGCCTTGTCCCAAGGAGAGGAAAGATGGTGGTCAGGTAGGAGATATGAATTGAGATGACATAGAATTAAGTGATTCAGAACTGGGGTGCCAGAGTTCAGGTGATCCTGATGTGGGGGACATGAAGTGAGCTGGCATTGGGGTGACAAAGTGGGAACATGGGAAGTTGGAACGATACTCCCATGAGGTGATACACCTCTTATGGTGAAGAGTAGGTGGATATACTGAAAGTCACACAGGCACCACCCGGAGTCTCAGGATGACCAACAACCTGCCTCAGCCCATCCGGGGATCCCGGCTCCCCAGCCGCATGGTAACAGGAGGGTTAAATAGTGCGTGGCAGGCGGAGACGGAAGGTCTGAGCTGACGCCTAGCCAAGACAAGACAAGACGAGCTGAGCGGAGCTGAAGCGAGCCTCCGCCGCCGCCCCACACCCGGGGCGCCTCCTCCCGCGCCCCGCCCGCTAGTCCCCTGACCATGCGCCTGGCCTGGCGCCCCCCGCAGCCCCCCAACCCCTCACAGCCTCTGGCCCCCCTCGCCACCCCGCAACATCGGCCACGGAGCAGGTGAGTGCGACACCCTGCAACCTCCATCCCTCCTCCCAGGTGCCCAGGCTCTGTCCTTCCTGGTCCTGCGTCCTTTCCTAGTCTGCTTCTGTCCCAGCCCCCAGTGTTCCATCTGGCTTGTCCCTATCTCTCATGCCTCCATCCCTCCTTCCCCATTTCTCTTTCCGTCACCACCATCACCATTACTATCCATCTAGATCGCATCTTCCATCCCGTATCTCTGTCTCCATCCTTTATTTTCCGGCTCCGGCTCTCTGGTCCCAGCTCTCGCCATCCCTTTTTCCCTCTCCTTGCCTGCATTGCTCTGTCTCCCCATTCCTCCTCCCTTTTCCCATCCCTTTTCCTTCGCTCTCTTCCCTCTTGTTTTCCTCCTTTTCCTTTCATTGGCCTCTTCCTCCTCGGTGTCTCTCCCCCTCACCCCCCCTTCCTGTCCATCTCTGGGAAATGCTCCGTCTAGTTTGTAGTGAGAGGATGGTTTGGGGATGGGGGCAGACTCCTGCCCCACCCCCAAGCTTATCTCTTGCGCACAGACCTGTTGTGCTGAGCTTGGACAGGTGGGTGGGGGATGTGTAAGACGCTGAATCCGGGGGACTGCGGGGTTCCTGAAGGGGTTGAGAGGATACAAGGTGCTGGAGTTAAGACTGGGAGGATGGATAAGGCGACAGGAAGGTTTCAGTCAGCTCCTCAGCCCTGCTCCGCTTCATTGATTAGCAATCACGTTCTTCTCCTCCTTAGGAAAATTCGGAGGGGCAATTTCTGACTCCCGTATATCTTCTGTCTTGTGTTAGTTATTCTATTCCCCCTGCCCTTCCTTTTTCTCAAAAACTCTTCTCTATCTTGATCCATCTCCAGGACTTTTCTATCCTTTTTTCCTTTATTTCTGTCATCTGTTACCATGTACCTTCTGTTTCCTTCCCTCTTTTCTTCCTCCCTATCCTCTATCATTGTCTTTCTCTCTCTATACTCTCTCAATTCCTTTTTGCTTTTTTCTTTCCACTATATCTTTTATCCCTATTTCCTTCTATCTCCAATCTTCACTCTCTCATCTTCCTTTCCCCTCTCTCTTCTCTATTTTGCATCCTTCTCTACCTTTCTCTGATCCTCTCCTATCTTTCTTCCCACCTCCTTAGATCCGTCTTTTTTCCCCTCTCTAGCTCTCTCCCCTTATCTTTTTTTGCTCTTCTCTCCTTTCTCCCCCTCACACTTAATCACCTCTTTTTCCCCCAGCATCCATTACCTTTCTTATATGTACCCACTGGGCTTCTCTATCTCTGCCTCCACCAACTACCTTTCTCTTCACTGTGTTTCTTTCCCTCTAACCTTCTCCATTACCTGGTGGGTGGTATTCAGGGTTTGGATTCAAATCCAAAATAAAAATTATACCATTCAGAGAAGGAACATTTACTCCTGTTGGGACCAAAGTGGGATCCTACTCACTGGTGTTCCCAAGGATTCAGAGCCCAAGGGATGCCACATTTTAGGCTTACTCTTTTTCAGACCCACCCCTCTTCAGGAAGCACCCATGCACTTAGCTGATTAAATGCTAACAACAAAAATTCTAGCCTACACTTTTTCCTTCTCCCCCCTGGAAGTGTGGTACCCTTCCCATGAAGGGAATGGCCTCCTAGAACATGGGATTACAAAGGGGTTAAGGGGCAATAGGGGAGAAAATACACTCCCTCCAATCAAAGCATCTTCTCCTTCCTCTTACCTTTTTCTTGCACTCCTTCCCCTGTGGCTCATGCTCAGATGCTCACACAATTCTGGGCCCTAAATAAAAGTCGGAGTACAGGAAGCATAACACAGTGGAAAAGAATATTACGTTTCAAGTCAAAGATCTGGGTTCAAGTACAGATTCTACTTGACAAGTCACTTGGCTTCTCTGACCTGTTTCCTTATCTGTAAATGAAGTGATTGGATTGGATGACCTCTGAGATCTTTTTTTAGTCTAAATCTATGAAACTATGAGATAAGATGAGAGCTGGGAGCAAAGGAAGTGAGGAAAAAAAGAACCAAAGAGATTCAGGGATGTAAGGGTTATCAGGAGGACTGGTTGATTTAGGGGCAGGAGAGGAGACAGTAGTGCAGTGACTCCCAGGGGATGAGATGCAGGTGACTTTGGGGAGCAGCCACAAAGACAGTGCCACTACTTAGGACAAAAAGGTAATCTGGGGGACATGGACAGGCTGGGGAAAAGATGGAAAGGATAGAGATGGGAATGATCAAGGTATAGATAGGTGCCTAAGTGAAGAGTTCAGAAGTTGTACTGGGAAAGACGATTATAGAATCTGTGTATCTTTTCTCTCCCTCAGGGAAGACTGAGAATCAGGATCGTAACTGAGGGAGACCTCAGATATGGAATCCAGGATGTGGTAGGTATTAGATACCAAAGGAGAGTCCAGAGATCCTATTCCCCGGGATGTTGATCCTTTTCTCATTGACCTAACCTTGGGAAGTTCCCCCCAGAGAAAAAGAATATGTTGGGGAGTAGAAACTACGAATAAAATCTGGCAAGAAGTCCCATCTGCTTCTCCATTATCTCGCTGGTGGTAATGGAGACATCTTATAGAGGTTTCCCCATACTGAGAGAAAACTGGGGGAAAATAACAACTATCCCTACCCCTATGCTAAGGAATGGTCTTAGCCCTGTGCCTCCAGTCCAGTGAACCCAGCCCTTGACAAACGGATTCTGGTGAGAAACAGACATTCGTCTCACTCCTTTTCTCTTCCTATTCCAGGTCTACACTGTTGATGTCCCACTTTCTCTCTCTCTGGTCACTGCTCCTGCTGCCCTTGCCACCTCCAGCCCAGGGCTCCTCTACCTCTTCACCTCGTACCCCTTCAGCTCCTGCCCGTCCCCCATGTGCCCGGGGGGGTCCCTCAGCTCCTCGACACGTGTGTGTGTGGGAACGAGCACCTCCCCCAAGCCGGTCCCCCCGTGTCTCACGTTCAAGGCGACAAGTACCACCAGATACCGCACCCCCTGCCACTCCATCTGGCTTTGAGGAAGGGCCACCTTCATCCCAGTACCCCTGGGCCATTGTATGGGGCCCCACAGTGTCCCGAGAGGATGGGGGGGATCCTAATTCTGCTAACCCCGGTTTCCTGCCACTGGACTATGGCTTTGCAGTTCCTCATGGACTGGCTACACCGCATCCCAACTCAGACTCCTTGAGACGTGGGGATGGGGATGGGATCATCCTTGGGGGAGCTCCTGCCACCCTTCGTCCATTTTTGTTTGGTGGCCGTGGGGAAGGTGAGGCTGGTGGATGAAAGGGCCTTCTGAGGGGTGAGGTAAGGCTAGTTAGAGAGTTTTGACTTTTGGAAGGTGAAATTCCTCTAGAGTGGGAAAGTAAAGAGTTTAGAAATATAGATGCAGTTAGACAGAGTGAATTGAAGTTGGGGTTACTGGGACTAAAGGAATTCAAGCCAGCACAGTTTTACCCCTCCCCCAAATACTTGGGGGGAACATGATATCTATGATCAGAGTTACAGGTAGACTATGATGATGATGGCTAGAGAAATAAATGGAAATGAAAAGATGAGTCCGGAGGTTTGGGAGTACAATAGATAGGGGGACAGGAGGCTATCCTGCCAACACCCACTGTTTGGACAGAGAGGTTTGTGAGATAAATTGCCTAAAATCTTCCCATCTTGAGATTGTGTAGATGCATTGGAGATTTGGGGAAATGTGCTTGACAGGTGGGAGAGATGATTTGAGGAAAACGGAGCTAAGAGTTTGAGATAGAGAAGAGTTGTTGGTAAAAGAGAAGCCTCAAGGAAGGATTTCCCATTCTAACCCTCCTTGAAAATTAAATTATCATTCTCCCAAGGCTTCCCTAATGCTTGATCCTTCCTTAAACAGGTGTGGACCCCCAGCTCTATGTGACCATCACTATTTCTATCATCATAGTCCTAGTAGCAACTGGCATAATCTTCAAATTCTGGTAAGCTAGAGTTTGAAAAATAGATTATTGGTGGGTGAGGGGCAGAGTGTGTCAGAGGGGCATAGAGTGGGATTTAGGTTAGATAGATGGCAAGAGGGGAGGAAGGGGGCAGATGCAGAGTAGGACCCTGGAGAATATAGGAATAGGTGGAATGGAGTGGGGGAGTAGGGCAGTATATTATACCTTGGGAGCAATGAGAGACAAAACAGATTCCTCTTTCCAGAGAAACAGATGAAGAAAGTAAAAAGTAAGAAGAAAATGTTTTTAAATTGAGGCAGTATAAGGAGATGAGCAAACTCTCTATACCCTAGTCCCTTCCCTGCCTCCCCTGCACCCCCTTCACATGATACTTTAGTTGGATTATATGTAGTCTGGGGATTTCTTTTGTCTCCCTCTCCACCAAAAGACTAGGCCCTTAGAGCACCCTATCCTGGAAGAAAACTAATTAATGTTCGGAGTAGAGTGATAGTTCGTGGATGACATTGAGATTCAGTTGAGATTCTTAGGACTTCAAGTTATTAGCACTCAGTTTGAACTAGGACTAAATTACAGGACACCTGGACAAGGAAGGAAAAGACTTCTGACCTCACAGTTTGGGGCTGAGACTATGATAGATCTCTGGATTGTATCCTGGGTGAGGGATACAATGATGGGGTAGGAGAGCTGAATCTGAGCACACTCTTCTAGGGGGAGTCTTCAGAGGGTTTGAGGGGAAAGTGTTTCAGGGCTACAGTGTCCAAAGAGGTTTCAGTGGTGAAGGACAGTGCCATTGCTAGGGGTGGTATCCTGCAGTATTTCAGGAAGGCTTTGCTTGGGGAAGGGTGGGGGGTGGTGACTGATGTCTTCTTCCCTTTGTTCTCTACAGCTGGGACCGCAGCCAGAAGCGACGAAGGCCTTCAGGGCAGCAAGGGGCCCTCCGACAAGAAGACAGTCAGCAGCCCCTCACTGACCTGTCTCCTGCAGGAGTCACTGTGCTGGGGTCCTTCGGGGACTCACTCACACCTACCCCTGATCGGGAGGAGCCCCACGGGGGACTCCGGCCTGTGCCCCCCCAGCCCAAGGGGGCCCCTGCTTTCCAGTTGAACCGGTGAGGGAGAGAGGGCTTAAAGGAGGGAGGGAGATGGGAAAGAAGTTTGGAGTAGAGGGTCAGTGTGAGGGACAGAGGGTGGGGAATAAGGAGATTTCAGGAGCTGTGAGTCTTCCTGGGGAAGGGGGGCAGTGGGTGGGTGGATTGTGGAATATGTCTAATTTGGCAATGTCCCAGGGCTCTTTCATCTTTTCTCTTACCCCACCTCTAGATCTCTTTCCCACCTGAAAGGGGTGAGACCACGTTATCTCTAGGTCCCTTCTAGCTCTAACATTTTATGAACTCTGAGCCTATGATTCTATTGCCCAATCCAATCCAACAAGCATCAATTATTAATGATGCTCTTTTAGCTATGACACTATCCTATAAGTTCTGGCCCCACCCCTTTGGTTCTGACTCTCCTTCTTTACTTTTGACTCCACCCCTTCTCCATAGCTCCACCCCCTGCCACTAACTCCACCTGTCTCTGGCCAAGGCCTCCAGTCTCTAACTCAACCCCATCCCTGTGTCCCTGACTGTGCCCTTTCCCTCTTCCCCTTAGGATTCCCCTGGTGAATCTGTGACGCCCCTCAGTGGTGGGGTCCAGCCAAGCAGAAGCCCATGGGGCCTACACAGCCACCATTCCGCTGGGGGTGGGCAGCTGTGGTGAGCTGGGGCCCCAGATGCTGCTGGCAGAGGACCCCTGCTCCTGTTCTTGCACACCCATTTCCTTGCACACTCACCTGGCCCCTATTCACATCCCATAGATAGGGCTTCTCTCTCCCACAAAGCCCTTGTGCACTCAAACAAAAGCCTCACCGCACACTCACCTCCACACCAGAACAGTATTGCACACTCTTGTACAGACAGTTTTTTGCACTCACCCTCTTCCACATCTCTTACTAAACTAATCTCTTACATTCTATTTACCTTTTGTACCACACCCAGTCTTCATTCATCACTTCTTTTAAACATTCTCATCTCCACCTTACCACCTAATTGGCCATACTCTCATGTACATTTAATCTTTCACATATATTAACTCTCTCACATATCCACTCGGTTGTCACATTGAGTGGCTTGCACATGCTTTCTTGCACACTCACTTAGGTTTTGTGGCCCCTGCATGCTGCCCTACAGGTGGGGAGGAGGTGAGCTTTGGGGGCTTCCAGTGCCCTTAGTTTTCACTGCCCCAGTCCACCCAATGTCTTGTGTTTCCCGTCTCTCCCTCCCTAGTTGTCCTAGCCCATCCCCACCCAGATGCTCTTACTACTCTCTGTGGACTTCTTGATGGGAGTGGGGGAGGGGCACTAAAGCCCCAAGCCTTGCCCTTTACAATACTGCTAAATTCTAGTATCTAAAAGGGTTATGGGGTAGTCACCTTCTGAGCCCCTGGAGAAAGCTCCCAAGTCACCTCTGTCTTGCTAATGCCAGCTGTCTCTGTCTATGTGTCAGTCCCTCTGAAAATCAGAGTTCCCCTAAGCCAGTTCTTTATTAAGGGAGTGGCCTCACTAACTGAGCCTAGGCTTTGTAGGAAGCAAAGCCAGTAGGTTCAAGGCCATTGGGCACTCTGCCCCCCCCAACACCCATGACTATGCCCTTCTTACACACTCCCATTCCTTGTCTCCCTCGCTCTGCCTCTTTTCTTTCTATCTCTGTCATTTGCCCTTCCTCCCCCTTCCCTTTGCTTCCTCTCTGAGCCCACTCTGTTTCTCTTTCCATTTTTCTGCTCTTCCTTCTTCTCCTTATCCTTTCCTTGCCCCTCTTGGTCCCCTATGCTGTGATATATATTTTTGTATTATCTCTTTCTTCTTGTGGTGATAATCTTTGATTCTTGTGGGATGTAAGTTTCAGAATTTTCAAATAAAACCTTTGCAAAATACTCAAGCCCCCTACCTCTGCCTTGTGACCCCTGTTGAGAGGAATGGGTAATAGGAGAAGGGAAGAGAAAGATGGGGTGGAGGAATCTTTGCACCTATATCTGACTAGAAGGTAAGTCTAATTGGGGTCTCAAGCTTTAACTCCTGAGGGAAAGGGAGGGAGAAGAGAGGAAAAATAGCTATGAATGCAAAAAAACCCTGCTTATCTTACCATATGTGCACAAAGAGACATACTGGGGAGGGACATTGTGGTGTAATGCTTAGGGAACTGTTTCCAGGTGTTGAGGTTTGTCTCCAGGATGTATTAGCTGTGTAACCCTGAGTAAATCACTTGCCCTCTCACTGCCCCAGGCCACTCTCTAAGTTGCAGAGCAGATGCTAACTCTCATTCATTAGGAGAGGAAACTTCCTCACTAGGAATTTGTTATACTATTGAAGTCACAAATGTGTGCCTCCCCGGCTCCTGAGAAAAAAGAAAAAAAGACAGCAAGAAGATAGTCAGGGATTTAGGGCAAAAGGAGATAGGAAGAGGAGATGAAAGGGAATAAACAAAGAAGTGGAGAAAAGGAACTTTTAATAAGTAAGATTTAGAAACCTGAGGAGATGGAAGGAGAAAAAGGAGAAAAGAAGATGGAGGGGAAGTGGGAGAGTGGGGAGGAAGGGGGATGATGCCCCAACTGTTCATTTGGGGCCCTGCTCTTCAGCCTTCACACCATCTCCTCAGAGCTCCCAAATGCTACCTTAGTGTGCCTGTGGTGAGCTCTCCTCACTCGTTCCTCTAAATCTAGCATTTCTGATGGGAGGGTCCCTAAGTGGCAACTCTGAGGTAGGATGGGTGAAAGTGACGGGCAGAGGGTGGAGGCTGACTGGTTTGGGTGGAAACGGGAATTCAAAACCCAAGTTCTGTATTTGACTATTGCAACAGCACCCAAACTCCCTGCTTCCCTTCCCTTCCCACCCCCCCCCAAGTCCAGACATCAGTCTCTCACTGTTGCTAGGCTCTGTTGCCATGGTGACTGTGCACTAGTTGTTTCTCCCTTTATTTCCTACCCCCAGCCTCCATCCTGAAAGTGGGATAGTCTCAGGGTATATGAAAGTAACAGGGAAGGGTATCTGGGTCCCCCTGAGAGACTATATGTATATCCATGTGATAGTATATAAAAATAGAATTAGACATGTATTCTAGCATGATTGTGTGGTGATACATTCAAAGGTCACATCTAGGAAAATTGCTAGGTACAGCTTCATCTAAGTGTGGAATGAGGTTATCTACAAGTGATAAAAAGAGAAATGTGATATGGGATGGGATAGGGAAGCAGCAGACCAAAACACACAGAAATGTGGAGAAAACAAATCTCTAGAGGAAGGAGTCAATGAAGTGGAAACGGGAAAGATCAGAGGAAGCATCAGCCTCAATGCTGGCTGACAGAAAACCAGAAAGTATGGAGAATATGGAGGTTTGTGGTGAAGATACAGGGATATAGAAAGAAGAGAGAATGGCAGGACAAGGAGAGGAAACTGGGAACTCAAAAGAAGTCTCCTTACCTCCACCTCAGCCCCAGGCAGCTCATTTCATTTTTTTTTGACAGCCCTAATTGTTAATAAATTTTTTCTTGTATTGAGCTAACATCTCCCTCCCTGTAATTTCCACCTATTGGTTGTAGTTATACAGTCGTGGCCCAAGCAGAATATGTGTAATCACTCTTTCGTGATTAACCCTTCAAATACCAGAAGAAAGTGAATATATCTTTTCCCAGCTTCCTACTATAACTTTTCTTCTCTGGATAAAACAATCTTAATTTCTTCAAGCAACCTGAGAATGGGATCCAAAGAGATTCCAAATGAAGGGATGGGGCAGAGAGGTGGAGGGTTGAGACACTGGGAACAGTCTTCTCCTGTGGATATATGATGAATCAAAAAAGTTTGGAGACCACTGCCCTATATAATTATAATAGCCTCCTAATTGGTTTCCCTATGTCCAGTTCATACCCTACCCAATCTGTCTTCCATACTGTTGTTCAAGTAATCTTTCTACCATAAATACTCTTATGATCCTGTCACTCCTTTACTTAAGAACTTTAGTGGCTTCCATTGCCAGCCAAATAAACCTCTGATTCCCACATTTAAGGTTCCTTACAATCTGGATCCAATTTACCTGTCCAGCTTTATCTTATACTATTCCCCTTTACCTATACTAAAGTATACTGATCCTACTCATTTACCTCCTACTTTCTTCTATCACCATGCATTTGCTCATACCATCCCCATGCCTGGAAGGAATTTGAAAGCCCTTTCTTCTTTCTAGGCCCAACTTAGATGCTACCTCTTCCATGAAGCACCAAGAAGACTTTCCTTCTCATTCTTCCTCCCTACCCCTCAAAGGGAAAATGATCTCTCTCTAAGTTAAGTTTTTTTTCTAACTTTTTGCACAGGTTTGCCTGATTTGCCTCTCCTTTGCACTTATCAGTTAGAATACTTATTTTTCTCATGTTAGATTTTAAGTTTCTTGATAGTGAAAGTTATGTTCCTTATCATTTGTATCTGTAGACTTAACCTTGCACTAGGCAGACATTTAATGCTGTTGGTTGCTATGACGGGCAGAGGGCAGTGGTACCTCTTTGCTTTTCTGTATCAACTGCTGACTCACATGGAGCCTGAATTCTGTTAAAACACCCTGATCTTTTTCAGACAGATTGCTATCTAGTCATATTCCCCACATCTTGTACTTGTGAAGGTGATTTTTTTTAATTCAAGTGTAACATTTTACACCTAGCCTTATTAAATTTCATTTTTTTAGACTCAACACAATGTTCTAAGCTGTTCTAATTCCTTTGGATTCTGACTATTTTCCAGTGTGTTAGCTTCTCTCCCAGCTTTGGGTCATCTGCAAATTTGATGAGCCTGTCATCTCCTTTATCCAAATCATTGATAAAAATGGTAAATAACACAAGGCCAAGATCACATCCCTGATGCATTCCACTGACAACTTACTCCTGAGATGATGCTGAGCCATTAATAACCACTCTTTGAGTCTGGCCATTCAGTAAGTCTAGAATACATACACATAATTGTACTATTATTGAACCTATGTCTCTTCCATCTTTTCCATGAGAACAATGACAGATTTTGTCAAATGGTTTGTGAAAATCAGGATAACTATCTACAGCATTCTCCTGATCTACCAGTTTTAACAAAAAAAGGAAATAAGGCTCTCTCATGGTCTGAGTTGGGTTTTGCTTTCTTGTTTGGGGAGGGGAGGGGAGGGAGCTGTTAGCTTAACCTTTTGTTTATTTAATACACTTATTTATTACTGTTGCCTTTTTTTTTTAATATAACACTCTCATTTAAAAATACAAACCTCCTGGTTCTTACAGAAATGAGCTCTTCTCTGTCGCAAAGGAAAAAAAAGTCAAATACAAATAACCAGCAAAGGGACCATTTCTGACAGTGTGTATAACATTCTATACTCATAGTCCCCACTCTCTCTACTAAAAAGAGGGGTGCTTACTTTTCTCTGGATTCAAATTTGATCATTACCATCATTCAGCCTTTTGGCTTAGTTTTAGTGTACTTTTCATTGATGTTATTGTAGGTATTGTGTATCTTGCTCTCCTAGGTCTACATACTTCATTTTGTGGAAAGTTCATACAGATTTTCTCATATTTCTCAAAATCCTTTATAGTCACCATTTCTTATATCATAATATTCATTACACATATATACCACAATTTGCACAACTATTCTCCAATAGATGGGTACCCACTTTGTTTTCAGTTTTTTTCTAATCTCAAAAAAATGCTGCTATGAATATTTTGATATATACGTGATCTTTCTTTTTGTCTTTCACCTCCTGGAGGTGTATGTCCAGGAATAAGATCTTTAGGTCAAAAAGTATAAGTAGCTTTAGTTCCTTTTCTCCCACAATTCTAAGCTGTTGTTTCAGAATGGTTGGACAAGTCACAGCTTCACCAGCAGTGGTGTGTGTGCCTTTCTATATAGTCCTTCTAACCATATTTCTGTCTTCTGTCATCTTTACCAATTTGCTAGGTATTGAAAGCTCAAGAGTTGCTTTAATTTGCATTTCTCTTATTATTAGTAATTTGGAATAGTCTTATATATGGTTCTTGGTAATCTGAAGTTCACCTTTTAACAACTTGGTTCATAGCCTTTGATTTTCTATTGAGGAATCTATGACCTGATCTTGATAAGGTCATGCTAGCTTTTTGATGCCCACTTTTCTAGATCCTTTCCTTTGGTATTGTATTCTATAATTTTGTCAAGAATCAGAGTCAGGCTCATTGGCTTGTATTTTCAGACTCTTTTTCTTGAAAACTGTAACCTTTGCCCTTCTCCAATCCTGTCGTGCCTCCTTCATCCTCCACAAGCTTTCAGAGATAACTGACAGCGCTTCAACAATCCCTTCTCCCTCTTCTTTTAATACCAATCTCCCTCTTCTTTTAATTCACTAAGGGCAGCTAAGTTGTTTGTTTTTTAATATCTCCTTGTCTCTTACAGTCAACACCCTACAATGACTATACATTGTATGCATAGCCCAGTGGAGTACCAGAGATGAAGAAAGCTAAGGTTTATCAGGGGGAAAACACTTTAAAATATTTTCTTTTAGATGAAGAAATACAAACTATAAGTACAAGCAAGTGATGAATCTTACCCATTTATTATTGGTTTCAATGTTTATTCAACAATTCAACAAACATTTATTAAGTAACCTCTCTGTGCAAAGAGCACTATTTGTTCGGTCATGTCAGACCCTTTGTGGCCCATTTACCCATTTATCTCTTGGCAGAGATACTAGAATGCTTTGTCATTTCCTTTTCCAGCTCATTTTACATTTAAGGAAACTAATGCAAACTGGGGTAAGTGACTTGCCCAGGGTCCCACAGTTAGTGTCTGGGGCTGGATTTGAACTCAGGTCTTCCTGACTCCAGGACAAGTACTCTATCCACTGTACTGCCTAGCACTGTGCTAGGCATTAAATGAGATAACAAAGATTAGAAAAGACATAGCCTCTGCCTTCTTGAAGTTTATAATTTAGTGCGAAATATGATACATACATAAATGATTGTAATGCACAATTAATATAAATGGAAAATAGATGACTACAAAAAATCTAAGAAGTGGAGGATGGAAGATAAAGAATCTCCCAACAGATTATTTTAATCTCAGTGAAGCAGGGGTTGTTACTATTAGCTAATTATCTGTATCTTCTCTGTTCTAGTCAATGTTCTTAAGATGCTAAGCTCCATTACACCTTTATTTACATATGAACATATTGTATCTCCCTCACTCTCTGGCAAAGAATGGAGGCGCTTTGAAGGCAGGGATTTTTCTATCCAACAGCATACATATAGCAGTTGCTCAGTATACATATTTTAGTTGGAAAAAAAGACTCAAACCCTCTGAATACAGGACAGCGATATATTAAAAAAAGGGGCAAAAGCATGGTTATAAACCAGAGAAAGCAGGATCTGGGATCTAATGGATAGTACCATTGACACTTAGGTTCCTTGAATCATTGGCTCAGTGGCTTGGCAGGGGTCATTCATTCATTCACCCAAGAAACAGTTATTAAATGCCTTGTTTAGTGTTAGAATGGATACAAGAGAGTCTAGTTCCTCCACTGAAGAAGCTTACATTTTGGCTGAGGAGACAAGATATACGTGCATGAAAATAATAGTTCATATTTATGTGACTTTAACATTTACAAAAGCCTTTCTACACAATTCTAATGCAAGTGTTGCATCCCCATTTTACAGGTGAAGATACTGAATCTCAGAATTGCCCAACACTACACAAATGATAGAGCCAGGATTCAAACCCAGATCTTGTGACTCTAAATTCTGTATTCTTTGTTATCTGCTAGTTATGAAAAAGATAACTAATACCAGGAAGTGGAAGATGTGTCCTGTGAACAACAGAGACTTCAAGTGTTGTGGGAATTCAGAACAGGAAGAGATCACTGAGGTTTGGAGTGGAAGGCTTTATGGAAAGGTGGGACATGAGCTAGGGTTAGAAGGATAGAATCTGAGTGAGGGGGTTTCTGAGAATTCCCTCTGTGGGCTTCATTCCCCCCTTTAAGTACCCCATCATTACATCAGTATTTCAAACTCAACGTGGCCAAAACAGGATTTATTGTATTACCTTGTTGTGTCACACCTCTCCTTCCCACATTTTATTCCTTCTCTCTGCTGATGTTGAGGGCATCACCAAGATTTGAAATCAGTGAATCATTCTTGATTTTTTCATCTCTACTTTCCTGTCCTGCTAATTAGTTGCCAAGTTTCAGCCATCCTCTCTCTTCTCCACACATCTGCTACAGTAGGCCAGGCGCTCATGGCCATAGCCTACAGCAATAGCCTCTTAATTGTTTCTGTCTCCATCATCCACAAAGCTGCCAAACTGATTTTCCTGAGATAAAGATCTGACCATCTTCTGATGATTCAAACCTCAGTCTCCTGACTACAGATTCAGTGCCTTCTGTGATCTGCTAGTTATGAAAAGATACCTACTACTGAGCAATGAATAGATGATGCTTCCCCACAATCAGTCTTGAAGTGCCAGAGGAGCTCAGAGGAGGGGGGAGGTCACTGATGTAGTGGGTGAAGTGGGAGCTGAATACAACCTTTGACCTTGACCCAGCTAGGGGCCAGAACAAACCAGACTCTCTGAACCCGTTTCCTCCGCTCTAAAATTGGGATAACAATAGCATCTCTTGGAATAGCAGTGAATAGAGAACCAGCCCTGGAGTCAGAAGGATTTGAGTTCAAATCCAGCCTCAGACACTTCATAACTTACTAGCTGTGTGACCACACTTAATCCCACTTGCCTTGCCTTCCCCCTCCAAAAAAAAAAAGAGAGAGAGAATAGCATCTCTCTCACCCAAGATAGCTGTTAATATCAAATTAAGCAGTTTGTAAAGTGCTTAGTAAAACCTTAAAATGCTATGTAAATAAACTTCTTTTTAATTTTTTTCAATGAACAAAAATTGGCCTTTCCCTCCTCCCTCTACTCCCTACCTCTCTTAAAAAAGAAAAACAAAACCCTTGTAACAAACGTGTAGTCAAGCAAAACAAATTCCCACATTGGCCATTGTCTAAAAAAAGTTTCACTCTCTACTGAGTGTATATAATCTTCTCCGGTTCCATTCACTTCACTCTGTATCAGTTCATCATGACTTAGAAATCATTAATGGCTCCCTATTACCTTCAAGATAGAATATAAAATCCTCAGTCTGGCATCTTAAAGCCTTCTAGAATATGGTTGCCACTTATCTGTTCAGTCTTATTTCATGTTTTTCTTCTTCACACACTCTCCATTCTACTACATTCAGCTGTCCTATTTGCTATTCCCCTTCCGTTCCATGTTTGGCCTTCCTCCCTTTCTGCTGGCTGTCACCAAGCCTGGAGTTTGATCCCTCCTCAATTCAGCCTCACAGAACCTCTGGCTTCCTTTGCAGCATAGCCAATTAATGAAGCATTCAATAAGCATTTATTAAGTATTAAGCATCAGTCCTCACCTTGTATGAAACCAACCAGAGAGAACACTTGGATGCCTTCAAAGCATAGCTCAGTATATCAGTACTTATTTATTAAGCACCACTCATGTGCGAAGAACTGAGTTGCTCAAAAAAAACCGAAACCTACCCTTCTCTCAAAGAACTCACTTACTGTGGGAATAAACAATGTGTACAATTATATATAAGTAAATGAAGGATCAATTAAAAATAAATATAAGGTAGTTTAGTGAGAGAGGCCCCAGGGAGATGTATGTGGGGGAAATCTGGTTTTTGAGTAAGTGGTTTCTGAGCTGAGCTTTAAAGGAGGTGAGGAATTCTGTGAGGTAGAGATGAGGTGGGAATAAACTCTGCAAGCATACAGCACAGACAATGCAAGGACATGCAGAGGAAGATGGAGTGCCTGGTTATGAAAAACAGCAAAAAAACAAGTATAGCTGGACCACAGAGGGGGAGGAAAAAGGAATATATGGTGAGGCTGGAAAAGTACAATGGGGTCAGGATGTGAAGGACTTTAAAAGTCAAACAAAGGAGTTCACATTTAATCCTAGAGGGAATATGGAATCCCTAGAATTTATTGCAGTGTGTGTATGTATGTGTGAGAGAGAGAGAGAAAAAGAGACATGGTCAGACCTTCATCTACAGAAATTCACTGGCAGCTGTGTGGATGATGTTTTGGAGAGAGAATGGCAAAAGCTGGCCACAAATTACATATGTGAGGTGAGGGAAAATAAAGATTTTAGGATAATGATAAGGTTGTTGAACCTAAGAGACTGAAAGAATGGTGGTGCCCACAACAGAAATAAGAAAGTTTGGAAGAGCATGGGTTTGGGGCAGGGCGGGGGGGGGGAAGTGGGTTCTGCTTCACAATGTGGTAAATTTGAGATGTCTATATGACACACTGTTTGAAATGTTCAAGTGATATCGGACTGGAGCTCAGGCAAGATTGTGGCTGGATATATAGATTTGGGATTCATTTGCATATCGATGATAATTAAGTCCATGGGAGTTCAAGATATCAAGTGGGAGTGTAGGTGTAGAGGAAAGAAGAGGGCCCCAAAGAGAGCATGGAATACACCCTCATTAATGGGTATCATATTGGTCAGAACCCAACAAAGGCAACTGAGGAAGGACCAGAAATGTAGAAGTAGGAGAGAATAGTGCTATGAAAACTCAAAGAAGAGAATATCTAGGAAAAAGGGTGGTCAACAGTGTCCAAGGTTGCAGAGAGGTTGAGAATGGAAAAAGACCATCAGATTTGGTAATTAAAAGATAACTGATGACTTTGAAGATATTTTCAGTTCAGCAATAAGCTTTTTTGTTGCTGTTGTACAGTCATTTCAGTCGTCTGACTCTTTGTGACCCCATTTGCGGTTTTCTTGACAGAAATACTGGAGTGGTTTGCCATTTCCTTCTCTAGCTCATTTTACAGATGAGGAAACAGGCAAACAGGGTGAAGTGACTTGCCTAGGGTCACAGAGCTAGGGTCTGAGACTGGATTTGAACTCAGGTCATCTTGACTTCAGGCCCCAGGCTCTATCCACTTCACCACCTAATGCCTAATTAATTTAGAAAGTCAGAGAGCAAAGGGTTAAGAAGTTTGTGAGGAGAAAGAATTGGTGAGGCAAGGTCACTTCATCCAAGCAGAGGACAGTGGAAAGGGACTTTGTGAGAAAAGAAGGTAGAGAAGAGGAAGCTGACAGCAAATGACTTCTTTTTCTCAGTATTTGAGAAAAATTGGTTTCCCTGGCCCTGAATGATCACTTCTCCCTGATTCGAGATGGCTGATATCCCACCCAACACTCTAGCTGAACCCTTTCCTCTTCAATCTTCTTTACCAAAACATTCATCTTAGCATGACACTTTACTATCAAAATAACTATAGGCTTACACCATTGCCACTTCTGTTGTCTGCAGTCTCAGCTCTGCTGGTGCCCATCCTAATCATTACAGATAGAGATCTGAATTGATGCCTGACCCTCAGAGCCTTCTGTTCATCTCTCTGGCAGCCAAAGCTTTATTTCCCCCAAAAGTATCTTTGTCCACTTCCTGAGCTGCATGGGCAACTAACTGCCCTAGAAGTCTCTCAAGTTAAAATAAGAAGGGGGAGAAAGGAGGGAGGGACTCCCCAGCACAAAACTCTTCCTACTTGAAATGTCTAAGACACACCTTAAGCAAGGGGAGGACACTCACCAGCCTTTTAGTGATCTAAAAAAGAAAACATTGCAGTGGTTCTTTCCTCAGTCCCCAAACCACTCTGAACTTTCCAGCAGATCCAAGCTCAGAATTAGGAGAATGGCTGTGGGTTCTCCTTTTATAATGTATCTTCATTACGTTTGTAGTTACAGTGATTTAAATAATTTAAATTTATTGAGTGATGCAATAATTCTTACAAAATTTTACATCTTTAATGTTTTTAATATATAATATACCCTCTTTTGCTGCAGTTATTTGTTTTACATGTTTCTGGACTGAGTTCACAAGATACTGACACATTCTCTATTTTAAAAGGAAGTCACACTTTTATCACACTGGATATTAGGCATAACTTTAACAAATAGCTCATTTCCCCAAGTCTAATCTTGATTACTGCTTATAGGGTTTTTTTTAAATTTTATTTTCATCTCTGAATTCACTCCCTCCTACACCATCACCCCCAATTCCTGCATTGATTGAGAAAGCACGAAAAATAAAACCTGTCAGATCATAGTCAAGCTAATAAGTTTTCAATAAGTTTTAAGTAAGTCAGTTTCAGGTCACTGAAACATGTTTATCTCTGTCTTGGATAAATTCCTTATCCTTTTGTGACATATATACAAGGTAAGTTTTCCTAATACTTCTGGAACAATTCAGCTTCTCAGTATGTTGAAACATTTGCCAGCATTCATCATTCCTACATTGGGGATAAGAATTTCACTCCCAATGAAGTAAAAAGATTTCCAAAACACTTTTTTTGGAGGAATGGATGGTTAACAGTCTGATGAAGATGCAGGTGTTTTACAAGCTTATCTGGACTTCTGGTATAAAATTTTGAATGAAAAAGATGAGTTTCATAAGAAAAAAATATTACCTTTTCTTAATCTTCATCTGTCTTTGTATTATCTTGCCCACCATGAGCAGTTTTTAATTCATAACAATAATTAGCAACTTACTTTGTTTTTGCTTTTCTTCCAACTTTCAAAAGCTTATTCCACCTTGTAAAGGAATCAGTAAAAACTCCCAAATCCGGGGTTCTCTGAAGGTCTGTGCTTATCTTCTGGGAATTAAGCTATTTTGTAGTAATACTTTGTCAGTTCTCTTGTGTTGTTTTCCTTTTTTTTTTTTTAAACCATCTTTTGTGCTTTAGTGCAACTGATCCTACTTCATTGGGACAGCTAGGTGGTGCAGTGGATAGAGTATCAGTGCAGGAGTCAGGAGGACCTGAGTTCAAATGTCACCTCAGACACTTGACACTTACTAGCTGTGTGGCCTTAGGCAAGTCACTTACCCCGCCATTGCCTCATCCTGAGTCATCTCCAGTCATTCTGATGAATATCTGGTCACTGGATTCAGATGGCTCTGGAGGAGAAGTGAGGCTGGTGACCTGCACAGCCAGCCCTCCCTCACTCCAAACAAAGTCCAGCGCAAGTCATGTCATCATTCCTCTGATGGCATAGACGAACACACACCACTCTGTTTCATTGGGCCTTGAATGATCATTGAAACACGATTTCTCCACACAAATAGCGTCTCAATACTTCCAAGAGTCACCGAAGTGTGCTTTTTAAGAACTACAACTTTTGCACGTTCCCATTAAAAACCACCACAACACAGAATTAAAAGCACAACGAGAGTCATGAAATACGGGTATGGGGCACCAAATCCAGGGCCCAACCAACGAGAAGTGGGGAGGGGGGGTCAACGTCCGAAGTTGTTAAGTCAGCCTGGCGCAAAGGCACAGCTCCACGGATCACAGTCCATATTACACCCTCCCAACAGAACGGAAGCTCCTTACGGGCAGAGGGAGTCTCTTTTGTCTTTAGACCACGGCCAAGTACGCAGAGCCTTGAACGTGGGTCCAACTGAAATGAGGTCCTCGCCCTTTAAGGCACCAACCCCCTCCACTTACCTTAGAAGGACAGCTTCATAATTCATGAGACCCAGATCCTCCTTCCCTCAACCAGAAGTCCCGCCCCCACGTCCCAAAGGCCCCCACGTCCCAAAGGCCCCCACGGGATAGTGAGTTCATTTCTGCCCTTACTTACCCCCGCTAGTTCCGGTTCACGTCACGTTCACCTCTGACCATTGAAATATTGCCCTTCGACGAAGCCACTTCCGCCCTCATTCATCCCCACTTCCGCCTCGGGGGGTGTCCGTCTCCCCAGGTGCCCGTACTACCAGATTCGCTCTAGTCGCTCCCGGAAGTGACTGGGCCTTTGCACCCTCCCCTCCTTCTCCTCCCACCCCAGTTCCCTCCTTTCCCCACCCCTCCTTCGTTTCCGGTGTTCCCGCCTTCTCGCCGCAGCGGCTCCTCTCCAGGCCTGTGGGGGGAGGGGGGAGGGAGGGGGGTGGGGAGGGGAGGAATCTGGGTTCTTCAGTGCAGGAGCGCCAGCAGCACTTCCGGGTGAGTGGAGGGGAGGGGGGGCGCCCAGTGCCTCGCGCCCCCGCCCTGCGGGTGTGTGGAGCGGGGCGTGTGTATGTATGTATGTGTGTGTGTGTGTCCGTCCGTCCGTCAGTGTGAGTACACACGCCTCCGGGGCGGGGGGCAGGAGGGTCCGTCGGTCCGCCCAGCGCCCCGAGTGCGCGCGCTCTCTCGAGCTCCACTTCCCCTCATCCCATCTTCCTCCCCCCACCCCTCGCCTCCTCCCGGCAAAAGGCACGCGCCGCCCCCTCCCGAGCCGCTCTCTGACTCTCGCGCCGCCGCTGCTGCCGCTGCAGCCGCTGGAGCCGGGTGAGTCTCGCGGCGCCGCCGCCGCCGCTGCCGGCACGCTCCGCGTTCCCTCCTCCCCGTCCCGAAGGGGGTGGGGGGGCTCTGTGTGTGTCTCTCCCCCCTCCCGGAACCGGAAGTGGTTGTGGAGTAGCGGGCGCAGGGGTGGGGGGCGGGGGGAATGGTGGGAGTGGGGGTGTAGGGGGTGGGTTTCTGGTGGGTGTTGGAGCTGGGCTCTTGGAGGGGAGGGATCCGATGTCCCAGAAGGGCTCAGAGGAAGGGGGCGTGAGCAAGTGGGGGGGGAGACTCTTAGCTGCTGCCTGGGGGGAAGAAGGGGTGTAGCAGAGCGGAGGGGGCCCTGTGGGGGGAGGGGCTTCCTGGGATGGGGCCCTTGACAGATGAGGGGCAAAGTCCTCCCAGGGGCTTGGGGTGGGGGGAAATGGCCCGTGGGAGTGGCTAGGCCTGCACTGGGCATTCTTCCTCCTGGCACGAGAACTTGGGGAGCCCCCGTCCTAGTTGTCCCCAGATTTGTCTTCTGTCCTCACAGGTGGGGGGTGACCAGACTGTCCCCTTCCCCCTTCCTTCCCAACCTCCTTTTTTCCTGGCTTCTGCCCCTTAGGTGCCTGTGAGAAGGAATTGAGTGTCAAAGCCTTGTGGGGGGGTGCCTTTCAGCCCATGCTTAAATGGTGAAGATAGTTCAACTTCTTTAGTAGGGATTAAATCTTTTCTTAGTGACCAAATTCCTGTGCTTGTAACCTTCCCTCTCTTGGATTAGAGGCAGGAATTTTGCTTTCCCTCCAGACTGACAGCTGACAGATTGGAAATCCTCAGAGGTCCCGACATCTCATTAATTGCATCCTTTTTGACCATTCTAACACAGACACTTTGTTTTCAGAAAGTTCGGGAGCCTTGAGAAGGAGGAGGAATAGGACAGAAGGAGGAGGAGAGAGAGGGTAAGAAACCTTTAACATAAAGAGGGGAAATTTTAGTTTGGGATAAGAGAAGGTCATTTTACCCAACTTGAATGCTTTTCTTTAGGTAAGGAGTTAATTATGGCATTTGTTGTTGCTGACACTTTATATGAAGTGTCCACCTGTAGTAGATCAATTTAGAACTTTCTCCAGTTTTGAAAATGGTATTCAGACTAGCTTTTGGAGATTCTCAGTATGTTGGTCTGGGTGGCTCTTATAGGCTGTTAGGGATGGGAACCCCAGGTTAAACCACACCTGGTAGTCACAGTGCCATTTAAAGAGATGCTATTTGTGTTCCCATGTGGCATTGCTCAGCAGTCATTTCCTGCTATTGGAGTGAGCACAGCTTAACATGAGCTTCTTTCCTTTGCTCTTAGGAGTGCAGAGGTTTAGGGTAAATCTTCTGATTGAGAGACTCTAGTGGTTAGTGTGTGACACTAGAGAATTGTAATTTGGGGACACAGACAACATCAGATACTTAGAGTTCAGAGTTGGGGCTCAGTTTGAAAGAAATTGAGAATTGAATTGTCTTGTGAGTTAGGTTTGGAATTAGGTATAGAACTAGCCAAAAACAAGATTCTTTCATAGTGAAAGAATTGTACAATTCTTTTTTATAATTGTTAGATCGTAAGATCGACAGGTAGAAAGAAGTAATGTTCTGAGATATCTTGGTAGAGTAAGCTAGTGACTGTTTTGTGGTAAAGGTGAACAAGATGTGTTTTTGCAGACAGAAAGGAATTTGAATACATAGCATCCATTACTGTAAGGTAACTACTGTGAACTAAGTTTAGGCTGGTATGGAGTAGTTTACTTAAAGTGAGCTTCTTTCCTTTGCTCTTAAGAGTGTGGAGGTTTAGGGTAAATCTTCTGATTGAGAGATTCTAATAACCGGTGTGTGTCACTAGAGAATTGTAATTTGGGGACACAGGCAACATCAGATGCTGAGAGTTCAGAGTTGGGGCTCAGTAAGGCTTACTTTCCTTAGGATCCTGAGTTAACAATGACTGTTAAGTTTGGGCTTTGTCTCTGTCAGGATGATTTTTCTCCCCACAGCCATTACTATCCTGTTTTCTAGAGACTCCAGACTTTCCAGGACCCAATTTCCCTTTTCCCTATGTGCCTTACCATTATTCTTAGTGAGAATGCCAGCACAAGGAGAAACTGTTTTGAAAGACACCTCTCCTAATTTAGAATCCCGAGGATGCTGGACCAGGAAACTGCTATTCTAGATGGCAGACTGTTCGTTGGGAATAATCTTTTTGTTTTGTTTGGACATAGAACAGTAGTTCCTGTTCAGCTCAGAGAGTAGGGACAGTTTTTGAGACATACATGAAAAATTCCTTCAATTCCATTTGCTTATTTGATTGTTCTTTGTAGTTCCTTGTGTGCTTGATGGCACTGAACTGAAGTGTATAGGCAGAAGCTCAAGCCTTATTTCTTTCTGTAGGACTTCTCAGTTTATGTGGTCTCTAGCCATTAGTCTTATTATAGCCCCCCAAACTCACTTGATTCTTACATTCTCATTAGTTCCCTCTATTGCTCTTCTGCTGGGGTGGGGGGAACAAAACCAAAAAACTTTTATCCTTGCTGACATATCTCTTAGCATCTTTTCTTCACAGGAATACTCCAAGCATGTTAAAGCCGTATGTTGAAATAAGAAGGTATAAATCTAGAACTCAAAAATTTTTTCTCATTCTCTTCTATCAAGTGGGCTGGGTTAAGGAAAATATTCCCCAATGCTTATCAGTGGGCTTTGCCCATACCAGATGCTTAATAAGTGGCTGTTGAATGGATTGATGAATAAGGGTTTCTTTCTAAAAGCTATATAAAAGGATTGTGTCTTCTTTGGGAAAAGAAATTGAGACTCTAATAATGTGTGACTATTATTTCTAATGGGGAAATCAAGGGAGATGGTCTCTCCACTTAGACTTTTGTGATAGGGTGATACTCTGGTGGCACTAGCATCATCATTTTATTTATCCCTTAGTAGCAGTATGGTAGGTTAGAATTCTGAGTTCTTATTTGTGTGTGACCTCAGACAAATTATTTATCTCTCTGCTTCAATTTCCTCCACTTCTGAAATGTAGTATAAATTTCCCCGGATCCTTTGCTTCCATATCTTTTGAGGATTAGTGAAGTAATATGTGTGTGTATGTAGCTCTTTGAGCCTTTTAAAAGAAAAATGCTGTCTAAATTCAAGGCTGTAGAAATGTTAAAATGTGTAATTCTCTTCCTTCTTAATGATGATATAGTTGATGTCTAAAGAGAGCCTTCTCCAAGGCCTTGCAGTGAAGAATTTGTCAATAGAATCCAGATTTTCTGAATCCAAGCTTCTTAAAAGTCCTTCAAATTCATTCAGCATAGTAAGATGCTCAGTACATATTAGTTGAGTGATTGGTATAGTTTTGTACTGTCATCTTGCTTTGACGTTATAAGCTTCCCTGTGTCTCCCTGGACTAGCGTAAGACCCTTAAGTTACAATTGATGATAGTAGTACAGCAGAAGAGCCAACTTTCTTTGGTTTGGAGCCAACTATTTGTGGGTACTTTAGGGGCTGCGCATCTTTTCCTCAGTATTGCAAATTAATATGTATCTTTGAGATGATGGCTTTGAGAAGGATGGTGATGTGTAAGAGGTGGTGAGGTGGAATATAATCTGTTGCTATGACTTTTGGGTGTTTTAAAGAGAGGTCTTTTCTGGTGAATCTGTCTTCAGCTTTCATTCCTCCTCTTAAACCATTCTCTTTTTATTTAGTAGTTTTTATTGGTAAAACCAAAAGAAAAAACCTTAGAGGATTAGCACATTTGTCATCCTTTCCCCCCGCTAAAAAAAATATTATTTGTGATCCTTAGATGCCTTTGCAGGGAGGAGATGATTGTTTGCCTGAAAGCTGACCACCACTGGCAGTCTACCAGTCACCATTTCTTATCTTGTCCCCAGACCTGTTACACGCTCTTTCTTTCTTAAGAGTTAGAGAAGAAAACCAGGCAGATGAATATGTAGAAGTTCCTTTTTTCCCATTACAGAATAAGGTTCCATCATTGTAAAATCCATTTACCTTGGTGGCCAAGACAGGATTTAAAAAAATAAGACAAGCTGCATTTACTCTCCAAAAGACTTGTTATGTCTCCACCTAGTAAATGAGAGTACCAGTGATACCACCAGAGAGCCATTCTCCAGGGTTCAAAACTCCCTGAATTGGATTGAATTGTTTTTGTTGCTTTTGTTCATCTTCAGGCATCCCTGTCTTTAGGTCCCTCTGTCCTCTATTATAGTGTAGTGTTCTTGTCAATGAGCTATATCCCTATTTTCATTTCAAAAGAAATTATAGCATGCCTTGATTGCTTTTTTAGGATTTACAAAGTATTCCCTCCTAACAACTCTTTGAGGTAGGTAGTACAAGTGTTAGTTTCCTCATTTTACAGATGGGGAAACTGGAGATAATGATTTACCCAAGGTCCTTCAGCAAAGAGTATATAGATGGCATTTGAACCCTGGTTTCTTGGCTTCAAGTCCAGTCCTCTTTTGTACATTAGAGGAAAAATGTACAGTAAGTACAGTGGATCCCTTTAAGCTTCTTCAAACCTAACTTCTAATTCCTAGTAGCTATCAATACTTTTATTCCTATGCATTTTCCCTACCACCCAGGAAATTGTACAGCAGGATGTTGCAGGTGGTAGGTCTGAGCTTTAACGCTGTTTTAGGAGTGTGTTTGCGTATGTATAGCAAACATTGTTTTTCAGTTTTTAAAATATTTAGTAAAAAAAAAACCTGTATGAGTAGAACCATACTACATGGGAGTCTAACATTGTTTTTTGGTTTAAAAAAAATATTTAGTTAAAAACTATAAGCAGAATACCATAGTAGGTAGGAGACCAGCACCTGGTGGGGTAGCAGGAAGAAATGTAGCTAAGCTCTCTTCCACAGCCAAACACCTAGAAAACACAAGACTGAGTCCTGACTGAGAAATACAAGGGAAAAAATCACAGAGTCATTTTTCCAACCCAGGTCTGCAGACACTGGGAATAGGAGTCTAACCAGGAACGCACCATATGAGTTGTCCATGGCTTTATATAATACACTTGGGCAAGGAGACGTCCCAGATCCAACTAGCAGCTCTGTTGCTAGTGCTGAGTCATGTAGATCCAGTACGTGACTGAAGGAGAGGGTCTGCATCTAGAGATAATGATCCAGGGCAGAGAGTGGTCATGGACTGTAGACTGTGTATTGTGTGAGGAGCAAGCTCGTAAGCAGGCAGCAGTTGCTTGAATTTGACCCTGAAAGCAATATAGGGTCTCAATTGCAGTTTCCATTCTAGTTTGAAATCTGAAGTGGAATAACCATGGAAGGAATCCAAGGCCAGAGGGGACCCTATAGTTCTAAACTTGCAGAACCTTCCAGCTAGCTAATAATGACTGAGTCTAGCAGCAGTCTTTTTGAACTCCAACCAAAGATAAGCCCACAGTTGTGTTGCTTAGACCTAAACCTAGGACAGAAACTCATAGAGCTCAGACCAGGAAGGTAGCAATCAAACTTTGTCCTGGATCTGAGTGCTTTGAGAGTACCTAAAGCTCGCAGGTCCCCAGCCAGAGCTGTCTCTGAGATGTGGAATGACACAACACTCAATACCCCAACAAAGTAATAGCAGAATTAAAGAGAACAGAAATATAGTCCAAATATTCCTTTCAAAAATTCACAAATTTTGACTCTAACATATAGTCTGAAATAATAGCTAGGTTAGAAGAATAATAAAAAAGAGACTCCCACCATAAATAGAGTTCTTCTGGTGGTATGGATGCTGAAAACACAAATCCAGGAGGAAAAGAGTGATTCCAAAATATCTACAAGCTAAACTTCAAAGAAAAACACAATTTGGTTACAAGTTGAATGAGAATTCTTGAAGATATGAAGCAAAGATTTTTTTAATTAAATAATTTTATAAATAAACTGAGAGCACAATAGGAAAAAATTGCGAAGGATCTAGGAAAGAAAGAAAATTAACATTTTGGCACAAGGGGTGATAAACTTTACTCAGCAACAAACTCTCTGAAAAATTAGAATGGACCAAATAGAAGACAATAACTTCAGAAGAGAAGATATAAAAACAGTTGAAAGTGAAACTGGAAAAAGTGGAAGAAAATTTAAACTCATGACAAAAGCAACTGACCTAGAAAAGAGATTGAGGACAGATAATATAAGGCTCATTGGACTGTTTGAAAGTCATGATGAAAAAAAGAGTCATTTCAAGAAATCATAAAAGAATCTCCCAGATGTCTTAGACCCAAAGGGCAGAGTGAGAATAGAAAGAATCTACTGTCCATTTCTTGAAGGAAACTCCCAAAAGAAAATTCTTAAGGAACATCATAGCCCAAGTCCAGAGCTTCCAGTGAAATAAAAAATGCAGCAAGCAAGCCAAAAAGGTAGAATTCAAATACTGAGGAGCCAGAATCAGGAATACACATGATTTAGTAGTACAACTTTAAGAGAGTGGAGAGCTTAAAATACAGCATTAAGAAAGACAAAGGCTATATATATATATAAGCTTACAACCAAGAATAACTTACTCAGCAAAATTGATTCAGGGGACAAATGACCCTTTAATGATGTAGAGGATTTACAAGCATTCTTGATGAAAAGACCAGCACAATGTTGAAACTTTGAAATATAAACAATGTCATCAAAAGAAACACAAGAAGGTAAACATAATTGAGCAGTCATAAGGACTAGAGGATAAACTTTGTACATTCTAAGTATCATCAGGGGTCATAGAGTCTAATAAGATGGAGAGCATCTTAGGGGCTTTATTATTTGATAGTCCTAAAAGAAGAAAGGGGAGGGTAAAGGAATAAAGTGGGGAATGAGAGCAGGGAGTGGGGCAGGATTGGAGGGAGAAGAGTGGGGAAAATTATCTGACATAAAAAGGTAAGTAAAAATCTATACAAAGATTTGAGGGGGGGAGCAGGTGTCATTTGAATCTCACTTTCCTCCGAACTAGTTAAAAGGAGGAAGAATAACACAGGACAAACACAGACATGACAAGAGGGTAGATCTCACAGATTTAAAAGTAGGGAAAAGAAAAATGACAACCTTTGATAGGACTCCAGGGAAGGATTAAGAGAAGAGAAGGGAATGGAAACAGATTTTGTCAAGCCTATAGCATTGGTGCTGAGCATGCTCCTTTCTCACCACCTCTGGAAGCTGGAGGAGGGGACAAAGAATGAAAAGCATAGGAGAATAGGATAGAGGGAAGTACACGGTTATCATGGTAACTGAATGTTCATGGAATAAACTCATCCATAAAACGGAAAAAGGATAGTGGAATGGATAGGAAAGTAGAATCCCACAATATGTTCTTTATGAGGAACGTACTTGAAACAAAAATTCACGTAGGGTTAAAATAAGTGGCTAGAGCAAAATCAATTATGCCACAGCTAGAGTAAAAATAAAAAAGCAATCATAATCTCAGACAGTGAAACAACAGTAATAGCTTTAATTAAAACAAGGAAACTACATTTTGCTGAAAGATACTATTGATGAATTAATAACAGTACTAAACATGTCTTAAATGGCATAGCATTCAAATACTTGAAGGATGAGCTACAGGGGAAAATAGATAATAAAACTATAATGTAGCCTTCCTAGACCTAGATAGGTTGAATTTTTTTTTTAATGAAGTTAAGAACCTGAATAGAATTTTAGAAAAGTTACCTATTATACCTCTGGAGCTTATAGAATGGGAATAGAAAGCACATTTCTCAGCTGTGCATGGCACCTTTATAAAAATTAACCATGTATTAGTACTTAAAAATCTCACAAATACAGAAAAAAGAAATATTAAACTCATCTTTCACAGTAATGCAAAATTATATTCATTAAAGGGTCACTAAAAAAATGATTAAAAATGAATTGGAAATTGACTTAATCCTCAAGAATGGATGAATCAAAGAACAAATCATAAAAATGACAGTTTCATTAAAGATAATGACAACAGTGAGACAGTATATCGGAATTTTGGGGATGCAGCTAAATCTGGCCTTAAGGGAAAATTTATATCTCTAAGCACTTTCATCAACAATAGAAAGAATAGGTCAATTAACTGGGCATGCAACTAAAACAAAATTAGAAAAACCAACAAAATACTAAAATAGAAATCCTGAAAATCATAGAAGAGTATAACAAAATTGAAAGCAAAAAAAAAAGTTAATAAAGCCAAGATTTAAAAGAAATAAATGGATGTCATTAACTGATTTGTTTTAAGAAAGAAGAAAATCAAATTATTAATAAAAAAATGAAATTTTCAGTTACCTGAATAACATGACCAAAAAGAGATAGTGGGGCTCACAGAAGATAAAAAGGACAAATTTATTGCAAAAATTAAGTGGTTTTTCCACCAGAAAATCCCCAATACAACTAATATAAGAGGAGAAGCAGGTAAGGGGGAGGGAAATCTTTATAGAAAGTTTCTCTGATAGAGTATCATTTCCAAAATAAATAGGGACCTGATTGAAATTTATAAGAATTATTCCCAATTGATAAGATTTAAAGAATAGGAACAGGCACTTTTTTAGAGGAATATTGTCATTAAAATAGCCACGTGAAAAAATGTTTCATATCACTAATAATTACAGAAATACAAGTTAAAACACTCCTGAGGTTCCACTTTATACCCATCAAATTGGTAAAGGTGACCCCCAAAAAATGACAAATGCTGGAAGAGCTGTTGGTGGAGATGTTAACTAGTCCAACCATTCTGGAAAGCAATTTGGAAATGCTGCACAAGTTACTAAACTGTGCGTGCCCTTTGAACCAGTGATACTACTTTGAGATTTGTACCCCATAGAGATTTTGTTTAAAAGGGGTGCAAGAAACATTATTGTTTATCAGACTTAGGGATAAGTGAACAGTTTATGAATATACAAGAGATAGAGAGCATAGTTAGGTATAAAATGGATAATGTTATTTACATTAAAGAATTATTGTACAAATAAAATAAATGTAGCCAAGATAAGACAAAAAGCAGAAAATTTATGGAAAAAAATTTATCGACAGTTAAGCCGATAAAGGTCTCATATCATATATATGTATGTATATATGCACACACCCACACATACATATGTGTATATAAAGAACTTTGTCAAATCTATAAGAATATGAGTTATTCCCCAATTGATGAATGGTTAAAGGATGTGAACAGGTAGTTTTCCAATGAAGAAATCAAAACACTTTATAGTCATATGAAAAAATGCTCTAAATGATTACTGATTAGAGAAATGCAAATTAAAACAACCTTGAGATATTTTATATCTAACAGATTGGCTAAGGTGATAGAAGGGAAAATGACAAATCTTGAAGGGGATTTAGAAAAATTAGGAGACTACCGATCCAGCCATTTTGGAGAGCTACCTGGAATTACACCCAAAGAGTGATTAAACTACCCTTTGATCCCGTAATACCATTACTTGATCTTTTTCCAAAGATGATTAGGGAAAAAGAAAAAGAACTTATATGTTATAAAATGTTTATAAGCAGTTCTCTTTGTGGTGGCAAAGAATTGGAAATTGCAGGGATACTCATCAGTTAGGGAATGGCTGAGCATGTTGTGGTATATGATTGTGATGGCATATTACTTTGTTATAAGAAATGAGCTCGATGATTTTAGAAAAAACATGGACAGACTTGACTTGCATGAAATAATAAGAAGTGAAATGAGCAGAACCAGGAGAACACTGTATACAGCAGCATTCTTTTAAGAAAGACTTTGAGAGAATAAGTTATTTTGACTATTATAAATACCCAAATTAACTTTAAAGGACATATGAAGAAAGATTCTACCTGTATCCAGAGAAAGTATATATAAAAGAATTTTACATATGTACCTATTTGTGTTTAATGGTAGCCATCTCTAGGGTGGGAGTGGAGGGAGGGGGAAAAAAAGAAACTTACATAATTTATTGTATATTTGAAAGGAAAAGCAAGTTGTGCATAGTAGATTTGCAGTTTCATGTGCAATCTTTTTTTATTGTACTCTTATGGAAATGCTTATTTTATTTCATTAAAATTTTCTTAAAAGAGAGAAAGGGAAGGATGCCTATGTACAAAAATAGTTATAGCTGTTTTTGTGTGTTGGCAAGAACTGGAAACTGAGTAGGTGACCATCAATTAGGGAATAGCTGAACAAGTTTGGCATATGAATGTAATGAAATACTCTTGTGAGGGGGACTTGTGAGGGGGATGATTTCAGAGAAACCTGGGAAGACTTGTATGAACAAAGTGAAGTGAGTAGAGCCAGGAGAACAGTTTATATACCATAACAACAATGAAGTAAAGACAAACAACTTTCAAAGACTTAAAAACTCTGAATACTACAATGACCAACCATGAATCCAGAAGACCTATGATGGAGCACTTGGCAGACAGGTGGTAGACTGCAAATTGAGACATAGAATTTTTTGAGGTTATGGTCAGTGTGTTGATTTTGCTTGACTGTGCATATTTATTAATAGGAGTTTTTTCCTTTTTCAGTGCAGATAAAGATGGAGGGTGGGGAGGAAAGAAGACAGTTTTTGTTAATTTCTTAAAAGTTAATTTGATTTTTAAAAATACCATGCTAGGTGATGTTGAAATGGATAGGAGTTTGGGGTGGGGGGTGGCAAATGCATAGCTCCTCCTCTTCAAAGGCTAGTTGGGATTGGTTTTTTTTGAATGCCCTTGGATTGTTGTGTGGTTGGTTGTTAAATATGATGCTTTCTAAATTGAATGTTAATATTAAGAGATAGAGTTAATACTTGCCTTTATTAAATTTAATTATGTTTCAGGAAATATTTAACTTTTAGTTTAAGTCATTTAAAAGAAAAACAAGAAGTTCTCCTATTTTCAGAGGTGTGTTGCATTTCTTTCTTCTATTTTCTAGCAGAAGATACCTTTATTACAAGGAAGGAGGGCAAAATTGGATGCTGTTTCACTTTTTATAAGAATTGGAAATCTTATTTAATATAGCCAGGAAAAGAACTAATAAGCTCTGTGAAGAAGAATGAGAAACTAGACTTCTGAGGGGACTGAGATGCATTTAGGGGAGATTTCACTGTTCTTTCCCTGCTGTGTTGCTGAATATCATTTCCAACTTCCCTAGTCATTGCCTGAAGCCATGTTTCTTTGGCCAGTCCACCCTTGGGTAAACTTCATCCAGACTCTTGGTATCTCAGCTCTCCCAGTTTTAAGACTACTAACCTCTCTGAGGCTTAATTTCTTATCTATAAAATAAGGACATTGCCCTAGATGACCTCTGAGGTTCCTTCTAACTATATGCATCTTTTTTTATATATATACTTCTTTGATTCTGTTGGTGGTATGGGAAAGAGTTGTATCTCATTGCTCCATGGACAACAGCTAAAGTTTAATAAATCAATACTTGATTCCTTCTGGCCTTTCCATTCTATTGTCTTAAACTTTTCAATTTTATCCCAGAACCCTTTCAGAATCTGTAAAGAAAACTGTAAACAGAAAGATTACGTGTATGTGGCAATAAGAAATTGAGGAAAAAGGCAAGAAAGACTTACTGATTGTTATCCTCAACTTTGCCACTTATTGTGTGGCTATAGGTCCATTCTTTCCCTTTTCTAGGGTTCAGGTTGTCTTTCTTTCATAAAGGGAAGGTAATACTAACTCTCTTAGTATTAGGAAAGGAGAGTGAATGAGATAGGTGTGGCATCTTCTCGTATTATTAACTCATTCAGCACTATAGTTGTGAAAGTTCCTAAATTTAGCTTTAGGAAACCACTGCCGGATGTACCCACCAAGAATTAGATCCTAAGGTCTGCTTCCCAGAAGAGGGCACCAAGAGCCTTCTGTGCTCCCTTTCCTTTTCGCATTGTTATTAACATCATGATTTATCCTCCATCTCTCTCCCTCTAGGTAGAATGGAAGAATCTCACTTCAATTCTTCCCCGTACTTCTGGCCAGCAGTTCCCACAGTCTCAGGACAGGTAGGTTATACTAATTTGTTTGGCACCCCATACACATGTCGTATAATAGGGAGGGCAGTGAACCCCAGAGGTCAGCTCTTTATTCTGCCAATTAGAAGCCAGATGTACTTGGGCAGGTCACTTCTGTGACTTGGTCCCTTTTCCATCTGTAAAATGAGAAGAATAGTGCCTGCTTACCTCACAGAATTGTGTAAGAATCAGCAGAGACAATTTGCATAAAAGTGTTTTGAAAACTTTAGAGCACTACCTTGCAAACACATGGTAGTATTTTTCTTAGTTAGCTCATCTCTGTTATTTGTTAAAGAAGGAGAAGTTAGGGAGAAGGGAAGAAAATAATCTTTACCCCTTTCTGATAACAGATTTTTCTTCCTTTAGATAGAAAACACAATGTTCATTAACAAGATGAAGGATCAGCTGCTGCCAGAGAAAGGCTGTGGTCTGGCTCCACCTCACTATCCCACCTTGCTAACAGTACCTGCCTCAGTACCCCTGCCATCAGGCATCAGTATGGATGCCGATACCAAGCCAGATCAACTGACACCACATAGTCAGGCTTCAGTCACTCAGAATATCACTGTGGTGCCTGTACCATCCACAGGACTAATGACTGCTGGTGAGTAACTCCATTTACTCCTCCCTAGGCTGTCTGAGGTCTTGAAAATCCATAGTCAGGATTACAAGATGTGATGGTTCAGATGTTACTGGGTAAAATGGGATATGTATGTCATTTCTCAGAAATGCTCTTATTAGGGGTCCATAGTATATTCAGCACTATAGTGTTCTTTTAAGTGGAGAACAGAAAGGATTCCAATCAAGGGATAAGTTTCACTTATCAGGTAAGGAGAGGGGGGTGGCAATGGAAACCTAGAGTAAGAGACTTTTTACCATAGGATTTAGGGTTTGCAAACACTGGGCTGAGTGGGGCAATTCAGTTCAGTAAAGTGATTGTATGATTCTCTGGGACCAAAATGAAATAAAGTATAAGGTACTAGGGCTAAGAAATGGTAACCCCATCTTTCTTTTACTCCTAGGTCCAGGCTTGGTGATCACATCCCCCTCAGGCTCTCTAGTGACTACAGCCTCCTCAGCTCAGACCTTCCCCATCTCAGCTCCCATGATTGTGTCAGCCCTTCCCCCTGGCTCCCAAGCCCTACAGGTGGTCCCTGACCTCTCCAAGAAGGTGGCATCAGCTCTGGCAGAAGAAGGGGGCGGGGGAGGTGGGGGTGGTGGGGGTGGTGGCACTGTGGCTTCCAAGCCTCCCCGGGGCCGAAAGAAGAAGAGGATGCAGGAATCAGGGCTGCCTGAGATGAATGACCCTTATGTGCTCTCCCCTGAGGATGACGAAGACCATCAGAAGGATGGCAAGACCTACAGGTGGGGGGCAGAGCCAGGGGGCCGGATGGGGTGAGGATCACTATTTCAGCCACTCCGTTTTGTGTCCTGCTTCAAACCAGGACTCTGTTGGGTGACTCACTCTTGTAGACTCAGATGCATGTCAGAGCTGTTTTGGGGTAGGAGGGTGGTAGGACTAGGACCAGGGTCGGGGGGGAAGGTATTTAACTTCCTCAGTTCTTTGTTCACCCTTTACCTCACCTTTCTATTTCTCCTACATTGAGGTATCTTAGCAGTGATCTGTTTGGGGTCATAGAGTGACATAGGGAAAATTCTACAAGTATTTTTGGAGTTTACTGCTCATTCTTTGGAGGTCTGAGTACCAATTTAGGATCTCTTGACTGTCCCAAGATATATTTTGAGGCATGAATTTTCCATCCCTGCTTTTCCAGGATATTTTTCTGACAATTATTGACCCAGCCTACATGCCTTCTTGTGGCTATAATGCCTGTTTGATCCCTGTACCTTCTTGCCCCTGCGTAATTGGGATGATGTTAGGGGCCTGCAAAGAAAAAAAATGAAAATAGCAGCTCATTCTGCCCTTTTTCCCTCCTTGACTTTTAAAAAGCCATATCTATTCAACGTAGATGTTTGCTCAGTGCCTCATTAACATAGATCAGATCTTCTGAGCCTGTCTTTTCCAGTGTTGTCCATCATAAAAAAGTATTTGTCAGATACTTGTTTGCATGTGGTATACTATATAGAGAGAGTAGTGAAGATAGTCCTTACTTTCTGGAAATGGCTTCTATGGTTTGGGGAAGCTTTGACCCTCATGTGCAAGGTGGATGTAACCTCAAAGCCTAGTCTTGGACAGAAGCAGACATGTTTGAGTGGGAGACTGGTTTCTCTCCTTAATATACCCCCATGGGCAATGTTGTTCCCATTTTAGGAGCCAGGGAAACTGCGGCACAGGAAATGGACAGAGCCCTGGGCTCATGGATTCAGGCTCCACCACCAACTTGCTGTGTGACCCTGGGCAAGTCCTTTTCCTCTCTCTGGGCCTCAGTTTCCTCATTTGTAAAATGGAGAGAGTTCTGTTTTATGTCTCCCTTCTAGTGGTATTAGGAGTATTTACCTAGGTAATATTTTCTAAAATAATTAGAGCTCACAAGAAAGGGATGAGAAATAGTGATTGTTAGTATTTATTGATTTATTTATTCTGTACAATTTCACCGTGAAGTGTGGTCCTGAGTGCCTTTTCCTCTACCTGGGAAAGTGTTACTGGGGACTTTATCATTCCACAATATTATGTATCATTGTTCTTCAGCCTCCTACCTCATTTTACACACAAATGTATTCTTGAACCGTTGTGACTCAGTCTTAATTTTTTTGATAAATTCTATCATTTTTAATGCACTCAACCTTATTTCTAAAAAGAATGAACATGAATCCTTTTGTAAAAATGAATAACCACTCTAATTGTTTTGTGTAAGTCTGGATACACATTGGATTAATTAAAGCAAGGTACCACCTATTAGATACAGTAGTCATGGGGATAGTCATTTTGACAAAGGTTCATCTATATCAAAAGCTCAGATTAGGATGGTGGTGTCTTGCTAGAATGCCACATACACCATAGTCTCAGCTGTATCCTAACTAGTTATGTGTGACCTTACCTAAGTCACTTTACCTCTCTGGACCCAAGTTTCCTCATCTGTAAAATGAAAAAGTTGGTCCATCTTTAAGGTCCTTTCTAGTTCTACCATCAGACCTCTTAATTTTTTTTTAGACAATTCAAGGTACTCTGCCTCAGCACATCTCTACTGATGTTATGTCTTATCTGCCATAGAGTTGACTCTGAGCATCAAAAACTACCAGCAAAGGGAAATGACAGGATTTATTATGTTATACCTCCTGATTTGGGGGGCACTGATTTTTCTGGAGCTAGAATTAGCTGGCTATTGTCACACAGAATCTGTGTACTATAAGAAAGGTAGAGTGAGCAGAATTAAATCCATTCAAGGTAATAAGAGGGAATTCCTACAGAAACAGAGAATTATGAACCATTTTGAGTCTCCCTTGTAGCAAAGGGGACCCTGTTAAATAGCAACAGATTTGCCATATCAAAGAACAAACTTTCCTGGGATATTGGCAAAACTAAAGACCTAGCTCCAACCTGACTTGCTATCTGACCTTGGGTAATTGACCTAGTATCTCAAGGCTTTGGTTTGCTCCTATGTAAAATGGGGGGTTAAGGGCAGTATCTTGAGTTCCTTAGAGCAGTGGTGTCGAACTCAAATAGAAACAATGGAAAACCACAAATTAGTATTATCTATGTTGTATTTTTATTTTGTTAAACATAATCCAATTACATTTTAATCTGGTTTTGGTCACACTGAGGAGTTTTGAGAGCCAGGAGTTTGACAGCTGTGCCTTAGAGTTCAGATGGTATAAGAGTAATAAGATATTTGCATTTGAGAATTTACATATATATATATATATATAAACAATTTTCTGTCTGATCTTTTTTATGAAATCAAATTTATAACCAAGAAACCAAATTTCATTATATTAGAATAGTGGTCTTTGCCTTTAGCAATGCCTTTAAGCTTTTCAACATTTTCTGCACCAGAAAAATGCATTGAAATGGATTGTCTATAATAACTCCAACAATAGGGGTGTGGTTGGTCTGTTTACTCTAAAAAACAACCAAAAAAACCTGAAGGAATTTTAACATAGATTCAGAATTGAGGTATTCCTCTGTCCTTTTTAGGAAAAAAAATTCGCCAACAGAGGGTAATATTGAACCCGTCAAATTAGAATGTTGAACAGTGTGAAATAAATAGCAAAACTGTCTTATTGCGGGCACTGCTTTCATTAATATAATGAATTCAATCTGGTGTTATTTGACACTTTCTATTGATAAAACCTATAATATTTTTACTGTGTACTGCTAGGCAGTAAATATTAACTTTCTCATCAGAAAAATGAGGTCTAGAGAAATGAGCAAGCTTATACTATCCCAGAGTTAGAACCTAGAACTCTTGAGTCCTTCAAGCGTCTGTTCATCATTATTCCTTTTTGAAAAGTACATTTCCTCTTCTCCCTCTCCTTTCCCCCTCTTCCCCCCAGAATTTGCAAAGGGGAATTGGACTAAAGTACTAGAATTTAAGTAAAAGCTTACGTAAGGGGAAGAGAGGTCCATAAACTAAAAACTAACAGCCATGATATTCCCTTTTGAAGAGCTCAGAGCCCTTGATAGTGTACTCTTAAAATGTACTTGAGGGAGGGAGATGGCAGTGATCATTCTCACATTTTACAGAAAGAGGAAAAGAGTAAAACCTGAGGCTCAGAAAAGAAACTTGTCCAAGTCTTGGCTTCCATTCTGTTACCCTTTTTTTTAGGCTATGTTGCCCTTTCTTGAATTGTTGAGGTAAAACAAGTCAATTCCAGCTGACATAGCCATTGCCCAGAGGCCAAATCTAAACGAATATGGCTGAAAACTTTTCATATGAGCCTATTCTAGCTGATGACACTGCAGAGCAGGAGAGAGGACTTTTATCTCAGTTAGATAATGAATAAAAGTGGAACCAGGTGGGGGTGACACTTTCTTCAACTTGATAGACTGGTATTAATACTCCGTATATCTGGGGAAAAGGAAAAGTTTAGAGCAGAATGAGAAGTTCCTTGAGATGGGGAAGAAATGAGATGGATGCTAAAACAAAGTTCTCTAAGAAGAGGGAAGGCCCCTTTTTAGGAATCCAACTCTTTACTACCTCCCTGGGGAACTGAGGAGTGCATGGGGTGCTTTTTCCAGTTAACAGTAAGGGGATACTACAGGGGGAGGAGAAAGAATTAAGAATCTGAGAGGAGCAGAAGAAATACATATCATGTCTCATATGGCTGAACTTCTTAATTGGGGCTGGTCTTAGCGTGGGAGGAGGGTATGGGATTGTCTAAGTTTTGGTAGGGGGTTGTGTCTAATTTGTTGCCCTGGCTGGGCCCAGGTGCCGGATGTGTTCGCTGACCTTCTATTCCAAGTCGGAGATGCAAATCCACTCCAAGTCACACACAGAGACCAAGCCCCACAAGTGCCCGCACTGTTCTAAGACCTTCGCCAACAGCTCCTACTTGGCACAACACATCCGTATTCACTCAGGGGCCAAGCCCTACACCTGTTCCTACTGCCAGAAGGCCTTCCGCCAGCTCTCTCACCTCCAGCAGCACACACGGTAAGGCAAGCAGCCCTAACTTATCCATCCCTTTATCCATGCCTGTACCCGGTCTGCTACGTCTATCCTTTCTCCCAGATAAGCTCTTGATTCTCTGTGTTTCTCTGGTTTACTCTACAAGAATCTTGTCTCTGTGAGGGATTCTCCTTAGCACTTTTGGGGGCATGGGAAATTTTGGGATCCTATTACAGAGTCTGTATTGCTGTCATAGGCTGTGCCTATGTGTGTATGTGTATAGCTTTTCTGCAGAGCAGGCCCTGCTTTTGTTTTATGCCTAAATTCAGAGCCAGGTATGATAAGGTATGGATCTGTCTTTTGGCCTTATGAATTGTCAGGAGTTTGTTCTTTGTGTAAATTACTGCCTTTGAAGAGGGTGTCCCTGGGAGCCATGTTGTATATGACCTTATAGGGGACCAAGGAATTCATAGTATTTTATAGATTGATAGCTTGAAGGAACCTTAATGGTCATCTAGTCCATGCCTCTCGTTTTACAGATGAGGTTAAGTTACTTGCCTAAGGTACTAAGTGGCAAAATTGAGATTCAAACTCAGGTCTTCTGACTCCAAATCCAGTATTCCCTGTACCATGAGCTTTGATTCCTACTGCGGGGTTACCTGGAGCCAAGAATAGCAGCTCTTCACCATTTCTCTACCATTCTTGCCACCAACTTATATCAAGCAACCATCTAGAACCGGGTCTCCTCTTCATTTAGTTCTAGTCAGGTCTGTGAGTGTCTTGGGAGGAGGGGGGCAGTACTTTCATCCGTCGAGCAACGTCATTTCACCCAGTGGAGAGCTCAGCCCGTGGTGTCGAACTGCTTCCCCCTCCTCCTTCCCCCTCCCCCTCTCCTCTCCGGCAGGATCCACTCCAAGCTGCACACGGAGACTGTCAAGCCCCACAAGTGCCCGCACTGCTCCAAGACCTTCGCCAACAGCTCCTACCTGGCCCAGCACCTCCGTATCCATTCGGGGGCCAAGCCTTACACCTGTTCCTACTGCCAGAAGGCCTTCCGCCAGCTCTCCCACCTTCAGCAGCACACACGGTAAGGGAGAGTGGCGGGCGACCGCCCCCCCGCTGGCATGCCCTCCCCACCCCCGCCCTGGACACACACAACAACCCGCATGCAGGGGTCAGGGGAGAGACCTGGCTGGAGGAGAGCATCACTGGCAGAACAGAGAGAGAGAGAGAGAGAGAGAGGACTGAGTAACAACGCTGGAAACATCAGTGGGTCCCAGGAGAGTTTGTGCGGGGCAGAGATGTACCAGGGAGATACAATGGCTATTATGCCTTACCCCTGATATATGGGAGATGGAGACAGACTTGGAGCAGAGACGACTTCTCCCCTCCCCCCAATACCCTCCCCTAAAATATACATACATGCACACACACTTTGCAAGATATTTCCCTTGCAGTGGAAATTGATTGGAAGAAACCAGATCAACATCCCATAGAGCACTGACTTTGTGGGACCCTCATTTCATCTCCCAAAGCAAAGGATTCTTGACCAAGATGATGGCTCCTGTAGTGAGGTACCAGTCTAGTGAAACCCAGCCCAGCCAGTGAGACTGCAAGGGAGACCAGAAGAAAGCCAGTTCCCAAATGGAACATAATACTGGAACATCACAGAAGCCTAAGAATCTTCAGCCATCTGAGAAACAGCTTCTTTGTCAGCTTCACAAGGGTGCCTAATGATTATATGCCATTTGAATGTGAATATGGGAAAGAGTGGAAGAACAGAGTTTGACAATCAGGAGGGTCTTGTAATCATGGATTCTCAAATCTGACCGAGGGACCACCTTCCAACCACCCTACCCCATGGTGCCTTTGACAGACCTGCCATGGATGTAAACTTCCTGCTTTTGTAGGTGCTCATACCTCTCAGTCTGAAAAGAGAAAAAACCTCAAGTATCCACTGTGGGAGATGACAAGTCCTTTGATGACAGTGGCTCTTTTTTTGCCATTATTTGGATGAGCTGACAAGCGTTTAGCTAAAGGGGTAGTCTCCAATTTCTGGATCAGAAGTGGGCATCAGCTTTCAGACATTCAAGAGTCTTCAACTCATACCCAGTGGGTGAACGATGGTATAAGAATGAAGTGGTCTAGTTAATACAAGCTAAGAATTTCTTGGCATTTCTTTGCCATTCTAGGTAAAGCCACAGGGTCTGTGCATTATCAGCTTTGCTCTCCAAGATGGAAATAATTCTGGGTTTTTCAGCAGTCTCCCTTGGTATCATTCAAGGCTTAGGGCATGATTCCTGGATGTTATGTGGGAGGTTGGACATGGAAAGTCCCTTTCTTACCATGGTCTAAGATATGAATGAGCATTGATTGGATGAAGTTTTTGTCAGAGTTGACATGCATGGAAAGTTACATGATGTCTGCCCGTGGGGGCATAGGTACTTAAGTACCTAGATCTTGGAAAGAAATAGCAATACTGACCTATGAAGAGTATACCCAAGCTTCCTGATGATAAGTAGTGACTATGACTGAAAAGAAGGGAAGAGAATTTGGAAAAGGGTTGGTTCTCCAAGAACCAGCTTTGAGTAACTTTGTTAATTTTCCTGCTTTTATGCTTTTCTCTCCTTGCAGAATCCATACTGGAGATAGACCATACAAATGTGCACACCCAGGCTGTGAAAAAGCCTTTACTCAACTCTCCAACTTGCAGGTAACTGCCCTACCAGTAGGGATACTTGAGCAGATCCAATCCTTAGGCCCAAACTGTCTTTAAGCATTAGCATTATAACTGTCAGAATCCTATTGTGGGTCATTTTATGTGTGACTTCCTGAATCTCCATTATAAACCATTTTATCTTGGCTCAGGTAGTGCCTAAGAGAGCAGGCACCTAAGTCTAGGCTTCTCCTTACTGAGAATGCTTCCCTTGGGAAAGGGCTTGGTAATAAGGTGTAGCTTGGCTGGAATTGGTAGCAGCAGAGCATTAAATACTGACCTTAGTTTGTCACCCCTCACCTAGTCCCACAGACGGCAGCACAACAAAGACAAACCCTTCAAGTGCCACAACTGTCATCGAGCGTATACAGATGCAGCCTCATTAGAGGTGCACCTGTCTACACATACAGTGAAGCATGCTAAAGTGTATACCTGTTCAATCTGCAGTCGTGCATACACATCGGTGAGTGCTCCTTTCTTTTCTACAGCCCCAAAAGACTATAACTTGCCTAACATGCCTTAGCGATGACCTAACCTTCAAGAAAAGGAAGTGTTTGTATTTACAGTGGAAGTATCTTAAGTGATAATGTAGTCTTTAAGAAAAGTGGATTATATGATAAACGATGAATAGTAATTCTCCATCTCACTTTTTAAATGACCTACTGTAGCATCATTTTAGAATTGTAGGATTTAAATTTATCTATTAAAAGAATTATTAGATCCCAGAAAGTAGTTATGGGATGGCTATCCTGCCTTCACAGTGCTGATATATTGCCATTCAGTTGTATCTGACTCTTCGTGACTCTGTGGCTCATGCTGTCCATGGGGTTTTCTTGGCAAAGATATTGGAGTGATTTGCCATTTCCTTCTCCAGTGGATTAAGACAAACAGAAGGTTAAGTGATTTGCCCAGTGTCACACAGCTAGTAAGTACCTGAGGCTGAATTTGAACTCAGATTTTCCTGACTCTAGGCCCAGTGGTCTATCCACTGAGCTGCCCAACATAGAGTAGGTATTTAATAAATATTTCTTGATTTGCCTTTATGCGGGGGAAAAACAGTACCAGCTCCTAAAGTCAGGAAGTGGACAAGATATCTTTTCAAGTTTTATTCTAATTTAATAAGAAATTGTTTTTAATGCCTCTATTTAGACTTAGTGAGTACATGGATAGAGAGTTTGCTATTAACTCTTATGTAATGGATCTGGGGTATCTTAGTATGAAGCACTTACCCAAACACTAAAAAGAAACTAGACTGTACATGCATTCTGTATCTTCCCCTTTTCTTCTCATAACCATTGTATGAAATCCATCAGGAGACATATCTGATGAAGCATATGCGAAAACACAATGCGCCAGATCTCCAGCAGCAGCAGGTATCAGCAGTGTCAGCAGCAGCTGCAGCAGCAGCAGCAGTGGCCCAAGCTCAGGCTCAGGCTCAAGCTTCCCAGGCCTCGCAGCAGCAGCAGCAGCAACAGCAACAGCAGCAACAGCACTTCCAGCCCCCTGGGGCAGCCCCCCAAGGTGGGGGAGGTGGGGACAGCAATCCTAATCCCCCACCCCAGTGTTCCTTTGACCTGACCTCCTACAAGACAGCTGAGCACCATAAGGACATTTGCCTCACAGTTACCACCAGCACCATCCAGGTGGAGCACCTGGCCAGCTCCTAGAGACTTGATTCCATCCAACTGAGGGAAGAGAAGAGGTCCCACCTCTGTCCCCCCGCAACCCGCACCCCCACCACCTCTCCCCTTCCTCTCTGGCATGTGGCAGGATTTGGCTCCACTTTCTTGGGCCTTTGCCTTCAGCTTCCCTCAAAGGATACCACTGTGCTCCTAGCCCTTTGCTCAAAGAGCAGCAACTCTTTGGATCTCAAAAGGAACTCTTGAGTTGCTGAGTGGGGCCCAACTGTATTCCCTACAATCACATGGTAAAAGGGCTATGAAAGTTGTAGTGGGGAAGGGGGTGGTAAGTATTTAAGGAAAAAGGCTTTTCTTGTGGCCTCCTTGAAATATGCCAAACCTGAAATCTTCCTTCCAGTACCCCCCACTTCAAAAGTTGGGTTAATTCCCAGCAAAAGGGAAAAGACCAAGAGGTTGACCTCTCCAAGCTACTAGAAAGGAGGGAACCCTAGACCCAGCCCCTTGCCCTGTTTTTACATACAGAAGGACAAGTTCATTTTGTTCTCTAACTTGGCCTCTGCTCTTACTCTGTCTAAAGCAATGGCAGGGAGATTTGTATTGGGAGGTAGAGGGCTGGAGTTAAGACCTCCTTATATGAATCTCTGGATTATTAAGGGACAGAGGCTGTGGTCCCCAAGGGGCCAGAAATTCCCCATATGGTTTAAAAAAAAAAAAAGGAGGGGAAGAGTTTTCCTTGGAGTATTGGTCCCTCTCCTTCCCCTTCCTCAGTCACTCTTTGGTCCCCCAACCAATCCTTTCCCCTTTTGGCCAAAGCCTTGCTCGCAGAGGCTTTCCCCATCCTTAGGCCCTGGGAGCCAGCTAGCCCCAAGGAGTTTTGGGACATTTGTGTTCTTTATGAAACCCAAAGCAGAGGGGACTATGGAGAAGGAAGAGTTTGGACTGGACTTAGATCCTTGAGGTCTTGGGGCCATTTGAATGGGACATGGATTTATATATAAATATATATATATATATAAATATATATATATACACCCACTTACCACGGCCATCTTTGTAACCGTTTCTTTGTTGTTTATAAATGCATTATCTCTGAGAATTTTCATTTTCAATTTTTTTTCATTATTTTATCTCATGTATTTTTTTTCTACTTTTTCTTTTCCCTTTTTCATCTCTGACCATGGTATTTTTATTTCATTTTGTCTTTTTAAAAAATCATGGCAAATTTCAGAGAAGAGAAGATGCAACAAATCAGGAAACCAGTTGTTATAAAGCAATTTAAACATGGGGGTGGGGGGAGAAAAACATGTACAAAACAAGGGGTGTTTTTAGAATATTGTATAGAAATAAATTCATGTAAAAGGATCAGAGGCAGTGGAGGTGCTGGTGTGAACAAGTATGGGGGAAAACCTGGAGTAGTTTGAAGGGATGTACTTTAGGAAGTATAAATACATATGTAGCTTAATGGGTGATATTTCAGAGATGCAAGGACCTATTTTTGATCCCTCCACTGTATGTACTGGTGGTATATGTGGATGAGGACCATTTTTCCTGTGTGTGAGAAATGCTGTGGGGATCGGAAAAAAATTAACAGTTAATGAGAACAGGGCTTTGTTACGTGTGTGGAAAAGTCTCCCTATTCGCTTGGTTAAGAGACAAGTGAAATGTGGTCACCAGAAGCATACATAGACTCTTGTCCAACCATCCAAAAGCGCAGCACCTGTCTATTCCTACCCAGCACTTGAGGCATATATGTGTGCCCATTAGAAAGAACAAAAGTTAAAAGTGAATTAAATTCAGTATTTTAGTTCTTGGTGCAAAGCACTCTTCTGGTTGATGATAATCTACGAAAACTCCCCAGCCTGTGGAAAAATGTATACAGGTAACTAAAAATTGAAGAGTGCATGAATTACAAAGTTCTATGAGAATTCTGAAAAAGTAAATTTCCAATATGAAGGTTAGAGACAACATGGTACAGTGCTGGCTTTTGAGTCAAGAAGGCCTAAAGTCAAGTTCTGCCTGTGACTACTAGCTGTTTAACCCTAGACAAATCACTTCATCTCCTAATGCTCCTAGGCAAATTCTTAGAACTTTAAGTTGCAAAGAAAATGGTCATCTATGTTAATAGGGACTTTTCTTCACATGGGAGATAACTTATACTAAGTTTCAGATTAAATCACAATAGGTCATAGAGGAAAAGGTGACATTTGAGATAATTTGAAGGATGGATAGAACTTCAACAAAGATGGTAATGACTAGTGCATAGTACTCAAAAGTTGACAAATTGCTTTGCCTACTTTTATCTCATTTCAGTCTCATAATCCTGTGAAATTGGTACTACAAGTACTTCATTTAAAAGATGAAACCAGTTAAGAGATTATAACTTGCTAGCATATGCTAGTAGTATTTAGATCCATGTTTTATGATGCTTAAGTCCAGCAAGTTATCTACTGTGATACAAAATCATAGAATCTGAGAGTTGGAAAGTGCTTGAGTGGCTGTCTAGTGCGGCTCATACCTAAGAGTCAGCAAGCATTTATTAAGTGCATATTATGTCCCAGGTATTGTGCAAAGCACAAAAGCAAAAATCTAGGCCTTGCCCTTAAGGTCACATTCTAAGAGGAGAAAGAACATGCTAAAAAAAATTGCACATAAGATAATATACAGTGTAAGTGAAAGTAATCTCAGAGGAAGTCTCCAGTGGTAGAAAGGGGAGGAAGGGGAGAGTCTTGAAAGAAAAAGGCAAAGATGATGAAGGAGAGAGCACTCCAGGCATAGGCGATAGTGAGTATTCAGGAACAGTAAGACCAGTGTTTCTGGACTGGAAGAGTCCATGGGAGAGAGTAAATACTGGAAAGGTAGGAAGGAATTAAAAGCTGAACAAGGTCCTGGAGGTAATAGGAAGCTATTGGACTTTATCGGATAGGGTTAGCATAAGACCTGCACTTCAGGAAATTCTTAATCACTTCAGCAGTTGAATGGTGCATGGATTGGAGTGGAGAAATAGCTTTGATAAGGAGTCCAGTTTAGCTACTGCAATAATCTAGGTGAGAGGTGGGGTGGCAGCTCTATGGTTAGAAAGAAGGGAACGACAAGGCTTGGCTGCAGATTAGATATATGGGGTAAAGAGTCAAGGAATATACCAGAGGCATATCTGGGTGCCTGAGAGGAACTTCTCAATGGTAATAGGGAAATTAGAAGGGGGGAAGTTTAGGGTGGGGGTGAAATATAATGAGTTCTGTTTTGGACATTCCAAATTTGAAATGTCCAAGTGACGAGAGAAGTGTGGATCAGATATATAAATTTGGGGATCATCTGCATGTAAATGATACTTGAATCCATCAGAACTGATGAGATCACCAAGCAGATAGTATGAGAGCCAGAAGAGAGGAACACCAGGACACAGCTCTGGTATATCCATGGTTGATGGACATTTTATATATATAGTACTTAAAAGTTTGCAAAATGCTTTGCATGCAGATGAGGATTCAGTAAAGGAGATTTTAAAAGGAGCCATCAGAGGAAAACAGACAGCAATGCCACAAAAATCCAGAGAGGAGATAGGATACCAAAGAGGGTTGACTAACAGTGTCAAGGCTACAGAGATGTCAAAGAGAATCAAGATTGAGATATGGCGTGTTTGGAGAGAAAGTTGAACGATTTGGTCAGAATTGAGGTTGCAGAGGAGTTAGAGCTGAGTGGGAGGAGAGGAAGTGGAGCCCTTGAGTAGAGAGCTTGGAGAATTTAGCTATGAATGAATGAAGAGATATGGTATGATAGCTCATAGGGATGGTAGGGTCACATGACAGGTTTTGTTTTGTTTTTTAAGGATGGAAGAAGCATGGGCATGTTTGTAGGGAGCAGGAAAGCAGCCAGTAGATAAGAAAATAAAGGAAGACAAAGGTAACAAGCAACTATTAAGCACCTACTACATGCTAGGCACTGTGCTAAGTGCTTTTACAAATATTTGATCCCCACAACCATGCAAGGTAATTGATGTTATTATCCTCATTTTACATTTGAGGAAACAAACAGGTTCTAGGGTCACATAACTAGTCAGTGGCTGAGGTAAAATTTGAACTCAAGCTTTCCTGACTCCAGGTCCAGTGCTCCACTGCACCACCCAAAAGATAATTGAGGGAGTAGGGATGATAAGGGAGCTATCTTCTGGAGAAAATGATAATGGAAAAGATTAAGGATACATGTAGAGGAATTTGCTTTGACAAGGAGAAAAATCATCTCATCTGAGAGAGGTAAGGGAAAAAGAGGGGGAAAGACATCTGAGTGATGAGATGAGAAAAGAGGGAGTTCTCAGCAAATGGCCTCATCTTATTTTTGATGAAACATGACTCCAGCTGAGAGGGTAGAGAAAGGGCTGCCATGGAAGGTTTGAGGAGGGATGAAAAGATTAGGAATAGCTACAGAGGTGACTGGGATAATGAATCAATTGAGGAGGTATAAACAGATTGCTTTGCTGCAGTGAGGGCTCAGTTAAGATAATGTAACATCAGTTTGAGTGTAGAGGAGAGTTGAACTGATTCACCAAGGAGTTAAGCCAGGGAAAAGAAAAGAGTTTAACCAGTCCATAAGTGTTAGCTTGGGAAAGAACCACGAAATGGAAAAATTGGAGGGCACAGTGAAGAAAAACACATTTAGGGGCTGTAAGGCAGAGAAAGATCATATTAGACAGGATTTTTGGCATTCATTAATATGGAAGTGGAACATTTGTAAATCTGGTAAGATTAAGGCAGTAACCAATCTATGTATAGCTAGACAACTAGGTGATGAAGTAGATAGAGTGCTGGGTCTGAAGTCAAGATGATCTGAGTTCAAATCTAGCCTCAGACACTGTGACCCTGGGCAAGTTGCTTGACATCTGTTTGCCTCAGTTTCCTCATTTGTAAAATGGTGATAATAATGATACCTACCTCCCAGGGTTGTTGTGAGGGTCCAATGATGACATTTGGTAGGCAAATAGTGCTATATGAATGTCAGCTATGCTTGAGATGGAGGCAAAAGCCAGTCTTTACCCTAAAGGAGTTTACCAATTAGGTTGAAGTAATCTAGAAGGAGTCTAGAAATGGCAGTAAGGCACAAGAAGTATGCTGACTCAACCCCCACCAGTGAGTCAGTGTGTACAGCCAATAATGGAAAGGGTGACCAGGGAAATGGTTACCCATCAGCAAGGGTCCAGGTGAGACCTAGCAGATTGTTGTTTGTCCTTCATTCTCGAAAGGGACCATGACATCAGGAAGGTGATGCTATGATTTGCAAATGAATTTAATTTAAGTGAGGAAGGGTTGTGCAAAGTCACCAGCCTCCGCAAGATATATATCAGGACAACTGGAGATGGCCTCCAATGATGGATGTAAGACACTATTGGAAGGAAGAGGAAAGGAGAGGTTGGGATATTGTGTTCTAGAGGATGGCAGATTCCAGCCCAATACTGTACTCAACACCATAGTCTTTGGTAGTCATTCAAGATCAACCATGTCAAGTACAGGAAATGCTTGTCTCAGCTCATCAACAGTAACTACATTTTTGAAACCCAAGTTCCAAGCATAGTCATGGACCATGCTAGAAGATGGAAACAGAAAAGAAAAGATTTAAGATGGAAAAATGAATTTGTTAATTATGAATCAGATTTTCCAGAGAGCACAGAGAAAAGAACAGATAGATTTGAAATGAAACATATGCAAGTGGAGAAGACAGTCAGGTTAAGGTGAAAGAAAGGCTGGTAAAGGAATAAAGAGCAGAAGATAAAGAACAGGGTTTGTACAGTAGCAACCAATTATCAAAACCATTGCGATAGGGAGCATATGAGAGGATAGAAGTATGATAATGATTGAGGAATGAATACAGACAGAATATTAGTGGCTGGGGAGAGGTCTGTTGAGGGGGGCAGGTGATTAGACTTGTTCAAGGTCCAACCTCATGTCAGGTGGTGGTGCTCTGTCTTGTAAAGTCCAGGGAACCCACCTCATAGCAGGGGAACTAGGCAATGGCATGGCCCTTGGGAAATCTGGACAGGAGGAAGGACTTGGCAGTTTAAGGTAAGTCTACTCTGGTAATGGTTTCCAGAATCTTGGAGAAAGTTCCTGATATGAAGACAGATGCTGGGAGGTAAGTAGGATCTGGGACTGACACATGGAGCTCACTGAGCCTGGATCAAAGAGATCAGAGGCAGGCAGTCTGGATCTAGGGCTGAGCATACCTGGAAAATGATCATCCAACTCCTATTAGAAGACTTCCAAGGAGAGAGAACCCATCATCTTCCTTTTTTTTTCTCTTCCAAATCACACAGCTGACATAGTGAGCCTACAGTCCCTTAAAACCTCCCAGATCTTTTTTCAGAACAACTATTGTCTAAATATGCCTCCCCTTTGTTGTGTTGACCTTTTGAACCCCGATATAAGCGTTTATATTTTTTCTGTTCAATTTAATCTTAGATTCAGCCCAATGCTCTAAATCCATCAAGATCTTTTAGGATTCTGGTGCTAACATCTTTTGTGCACACACCACCACCAAGCTCTAGGTCAGCGGTGGAGAACCTGCAGCCTCAAGGCCACATGTGGCCCTCTGGGTCTTCCAGTGCAGTTCAAATCCAAACTTGTTCTGTGAGGTGTGAATCTGGTCAAAGGGCTGCACTGAAAGACCCAGAGAGCCACATGTGGCCTCAAGTCTCAGGTTCCCCACCTCTGCTCTAGATCATTTGCAGATTTGATGAGTATGCCATCTTTGCCTTTATCCAAGTTAATGATAAAATTGTTAAAGAGCACAGGGTCAAGGACAGATCCCTGTGATACTCCAGTGGATACCTGCCAACTTGACAATGAATCATTAGTTTCTATTCTTTTGAGGTGGCTGTCCAATCAGTTCCAAACCATCTAATTATATCATTGTCTGGTCTATATCTCCATCTTGTCTACAAGAAGGGCATGACCCACTTTATCATGTGCTTTGCTAAAAACCTAAGTAACCTGTATCTACAGCATTCTTCTGAATTACCAGTTTAGGAACTGCCAAAAGGTTTAAAAAAGTTCAGGCATGACCTGGTCTTGCTGAAACCATAATGGTCTTTCTCAACAATTTCCCTTTCTTGATGTTCACTGACCATCTCTTTAATTATTCTTCCTAGAATTTTCCCAGGAATTTAAGTAAAGATCACTACCCTATAGTTTGAATGCTTTTTTGAAAATCAAGACATTTGTCCTTCTCCATACCTACAGTATTTCTCCCATTTTCCATAATCTTTCAGATATTACAAATGATGACTCAGCAATCACATCTAAAAGTTCTCTTAGTATCTGAGAATAAAGTTAGTTGCTTAAGGATGTAGTTCACCTGGGTCAGGGGACTTTAATTCATCAAGAGTAAAACTAGCTGGGGGCAACTAAGTGGCAGAGTGGATAGAGCACCAGTCCTGGGGTCAGGATTTCAAATTCAGCTTCACAGTAGCTGTGTGACCCTGGGCAAATTAACACAGATTACCTCAAAAAAACAAACAAAAAGGTAAAATAGCTGGAATCTTACTTTCTCCTTTTTTATCATAGGTATCAACTCCCTGTTAACTTTTCTGTTTTATTATTTCCGGTGCTTTTATCTGAATATACAAGAACATTTTTAAGTAAAGGAAATGGATTAAGACACAGGTGGGAAAGGTCTAGTTTGGTTAGGGCATATTAGATATTAGAGGGAGTGGGAAAAGTAGGGTAAGGTATAGTGGTTGGTAAAATAATGTGATTCATTGGAAAGAGTGTTTGATTTGTAGAAAAACAATTAATCAAGGACCAGTTAGGGATTCTTAACCTTTTTCTGTGTCATAAGACCCCTTCTCAGAACATTTTTTAAAGTGAATAACATAAAATATATAGGATTACAAAGGAAACCAATTATATTGAAATCATGGGGTTTTGTTTTGTTTTGTTTTGTTCTGTTTGCCCAAACAAGTTCATGTGTTTCCTGAAATGTATCCACAGACCCTTTTGGGATTCTGCGCACCCCAGATTTAAGAACCTCTGTGCCATGTATATGCTGGGCACCAGAGATACAAAACAAAAATGAAAGTTTCTGTCCTCAAGGAGTTTACATTGTATCAGGAGAGACCATAATTTATAGAAATAAGTATATACAATATACAAAATAAACAGGAAGAGTAGAAGGTGGCAGTTTTGCAGTTTTAAAGGAGACAAGAGATTCAATGAGGCAGAGCTGAGGAGGAAACACATCCTAGGCATTCTAGAAAGCCAATGAAAATGTACAAAAATGGCAAATGGAATATCTTGTGTAAGGAACAGCAAGAAAGTTAAGTTTATCTGGACCATATAAAGCATGGGAAGGGGAATAATACATAAAGTTGGAAAGGTAGATTGGAGCTTTGTAAAGGGCTTTTAAAGCCAAACAGAAGAACTTCTATTGGATTTGGCATGTGGGGACCACTAAAGTTTATTGAATAGAGGAGTGATCTGGATTGAAGTCTTAACTCTGACATTAGCTGTGCCAACCTTCAACAAGTCAATTCACATTTCTGAGCATTAGTTTTCTACTCTGTAAAATGGGAAGACTATACATTCCCTACTTCACAGGGTTATGAGAAAAATACTCTGTAACCTCAAAGGTGTTTGTAAATGTGTAATTTTTGCTAAGAGGACCTTGAATGCCAGACTGAGTTTATTCTGTAGTGGGATTATAGATTCCAAGTTAAAAAGGACCTTAGAGGCCATCTAATCGAACCTAAGGCCCCAAAAGGTTATATGACTTATTCAAGGTCACACAGATAGTGTATAGAGGTGGGATTGTTCTCCAGTCCTGATTCCAAATCCACAACTTTTTCTAACAGAGTTTATGAAGGCTTTTTTTTTTAATTGGAAAAGTGAAAATTAGATCCACACATTAGGAGAATTAAATAAGCAGTGATATGAGGCAGGATTTTCACTGGAGGGGGAAGAAAGAAGACAAAATGAGGTGGGAAGACTGTCCTAGGGGCTATTTCAATAATATTTCGGCAAGAAGCAATGCAGAATTGAGCTAGGGTCAGGGCAGAGGAATGGAATGAGAAGGGGTACTTGGCTGGGCATAAACTAGTGAGATGCATACCTGTTTACTGGATACAGTATAAGGGCTCTGGCATGGTGACTACTGGATATTTATGGAACATGGAAGTGCAAGATTTCTAAGTACAAAATATCCTTTGGTAGCTGGTAATAAGAATTTTGTGCTAGTGTCGCTTCCTATGGGAAAACAACAGCTAACAGGACCCCTTACTTAGTACTAGTAGATATTTAATCAAACAGTGCCCCCTTTAGTTTGAAACTAGGTGCTTAAAATCTCTGTCCTTGGGATTTTTCTTAGCTTGTCCCTTCTTTGGAACACAAGAGAGTGTATGTGAGATAATTGGATGCAAGCTCTATATACTGATCAACTAGGCAACTAGGCCAAAATAATGCCTTAGCACGGGCAGTAGAAATAGATTTCTTACTTGGGTCTTCAGTTCTTTCATGGTCCAGAAAGATTATGTAGCCTCATGATTACTAGAGTTTGGAGCATTATCCCTGCATCTGCCCAAAGGATGTTTAGTCCTTAGATTTCTGCACTGCTCTGGTCTGTGATGTCAGTAATAATTTTTATTTCAATTGGGAAGTGGATTTATTACTGATTTTTGTTGGGGGAAATGTGCTAATTAAAAATACTGTCAAAGGTGATGTTGTTGACTGACCTGCCATCAGCAGATGATGTGGATTCTTTCATGCCCTGGCAGTTGGTCATGGACCAGGAGTTACTATGGGCAAAAGCCGGACTGGGTGATGGATGCAAGTGTGCATCCGGGTGACAGTCTGCTTAGACGGACTTTCCTATAGAAGTGCACTTGAGCCAGAAGAGCCAGCTAGCCGGGCTTACTAGCCAGAGTGCGAGGGGAAGTCTGCTCTTTGATCACGTCTTAGGTCCTGCAGGGACTGGAGCCGGGCAGCCTCCCAGCGATGGGCGATGCCACTGCAACCACGATGACACGTTTGTTTAAGGCTTTAAGGTTTGCAAAGTGCTGCTGTCCTCGCAACCATCCTGTGAGGTGGGTGCTAGTCTACCTCACTTTACAGATGGGGAAGTTGAGGCGGAGGGGTTTAGTGGCACTCTACAGATGGCATTCCCACACCTGGCCCTGCAGCCGCTGCACTACCTGGTCGCTTTGGAGGCCTGGGCATCGGCGCGGCCAACACGGGTGGTCAGCCCCCCCTCCACCATCCCCGGGTTAGGACCGCCCCCTCCCCCCATTTCCTCTGGTTGCCCCATCCTACAGCTAGACGACAGCGAGAAATAAAAAGGATACGACTCCACACACATACACACACACACGTACTAATGAGAAGTTGGGTGCGAAATTTTTTTTTTAAAGCAACTACCAAGGAAGTGCATATTTGGGACTTTCTAAAAGTATATTGTTTTAGGAATTGGACAGGGAGCCAGGGAACTTAATTCAAGATGGCGCGGGTGACGCTATTCCTCTTCCTCCAGTCCCAAACCCAGGGGCACAAGCAGGTGAGGGCGGAACCGAAGCTGACAGCACCCCGCTAAGTGCGACAGGGAGGTCTCGCCTCCTAAAGGAAGGTGAAGATAAGGGGCGGAAGCGTCCGGGCTGGAAACTCACTAAGGGCGGAATTTCCCCCCTTTTAAGGGCGGAAGAGGCCTTGTCTCCGGGATATGCGCGAGGCCTGGAGGGTCTTCGATCACTTCCGGGAACAGACCGGAAGTTGCTTTGTTTTGCTTCAAGATGGCGGCGGGAATGTACTTGGAGCATTATCTGGACAGTAAGAGGTTGCGGGTGTTGGGTCGGCAGCCTTAGCGCGGGTGCGGGGCCAGGCCGAGATGGGACATGCGCACATCGGTGGGCCCGCGGGGGGGAGAGAGACGACGGAGCAGAAAGGGAAGGAGGGGAGGAGTGGGGGCGGGGGGCGGGGTCTGCCCCAGCTGGCGGATGTCAGCCCCGGGAGGGGCCGCTGAGGTGGGCTCGATCGGCTCGGGTTTGGGAGAAGTAGAGGAGTGGCGCCCGGGGAGCGGGGCAGGGGGTCGTCCTAGCCCCTGACCGCCGGGGGACACTTAATCCCAGGCTGCGGGGCGCCGTGCCAACCCGGCCTGGCCAGGTGTCCCACCTGTCAGCAGGTCTGTAACCATGAAATTCACTGATCTCCTTTTTCTTAGAGGAATAGACCCTCCAGTGGCTCCTCCCTCCAGCCTGTCCACCCTCCCCCTTAAGTGACTGAAGGGAGGACAGTAACTACCCAACAAGAAAGGGCTGAAACTCCTTTCCTCATGGATCTGAGACCCTGTTCCCACCAAAAAGGATCTGGTGCTAGTCAGGTTTGATTGATAGGGTTTTTTGTAACTAATCCTTTGCGGCCAGGTTTGGACCACTGCTATTATTGACCTAGTTCAAGGTCCTGTTGAGGTTTGGTAGACTGTGGGGGGTCCAGTGGAACCCTGTGACCTCCAGCCATTCACAGCCTCCTCTTCCCCTCAGGTATTGAAAACCTCCCCTTTGAGCTCCAGAGAAACTTCCAGCTCATGCGGGACCTAGACCAGAGAACAGAGGGTGCGTACAGACCAAGGTGTCCATTTATCTGTGTCTAGAGTGAATGGTTGCTTATTCTTCAGTTTGGTGTTTGCTTGTACAGTCTGATGTACAGGGTACTGTTGCTTCTCTGTTCACTTTACCTGCTGAAGTTTATGAAGGGAGGGTAATGGTAGCCTAGATATCGGCACAAATTTTTTCCTCGACAAAGGAAGTATTGAGGAAAGAGCTAAAGAGTTCAAAGACACTAATCCTCATTACCATCCTCAAGAAGAAAGTCAGAAAATCTTATGGTTTCAACTCTAGTTGCATCTCTTTGGGGGTATAGCCCTTTCCAGAATACTTCTGCTACTTCATTATCAGTCATACTGCCACAGAATTCACAGTATGGCTTTGACTGCAACTCATGTTGGCAGACATAATCTTTGCTTCATGGCAAATACTGAAAAAAATACACAGAGATTAACAACAAGACCTCTACACTGTATTCTTCGACCTTACAGAAGTATTAGATATCATCTGTGGACCTGCACTCTGGCAACTCTTGAGCAAGTTTGGCTGCCCTGAGAAATTCACTTGGAACCTGAGGCTACTCCCCGATGGTCAGGTTGGTCTCATCAGAGTTGATAGTGCCTTATCAGGTCCATTTCCCCCTCATCACTAGAGGATTGTGTAATAGGTACAGTCTTTTCTCTTTTATATAGTCCTGCTCAAAGAAATAACCACAAGTCTTCTGCAAGCTGGTGACCGATTCCCATTGGGAAGGTCATCTTAGTAAATTCATCACAAAATCAAAAGTCCTGGAAATGGTCATCCAGGAGCAGCCGAATGCTGAGGACTGACTTGTTTTCTCTGTAATCCAGTCCCGACTTTTGAAGTGCACACAACAAGAAGAGATATCAGAGAACATGTCATTGTTTGCATGCCTTATAATTTGTTTTTTGGGAAACTGGCAGATGAAATGTAGTGCAAACATAGAATGAATCACCGTACCAAACTGAAGATCTACAGAGCCGTGGTTCCGCCCAGCTTTGTACAAGACCTGGACCTGTTATAGTCAACACAGCCAATCTCATGAGCAGTTTCATGAACAGTTTCAATGAGCTCTACCAAGCAACGTGGCAAACCAGGATCATCAGTAATAAGTTGGAATGCCTCCAATCTCCAAGCCAATTTGCTTTAACACATTGTAGTTGGTCTAGGTGATAGGGTTACAGTAGAAAGTCTAACCAGGTCACTGAAAGGTTAGCTGAAGTAATGTGGGAAGCAGGTTGAGCAGAAGGTATGTATCCAATGAGGCCCAGACATCACTGAAGGGAATATTAGTGGATGAATCAGTAACAACTTGACACAGGGTGGGTAGTTTTTGAGAAAAGACACAAGGTAGCCTTTGAGGCATGCAAACAGTGACAGGCCTTGTGAACAGCATCTACAGCTACCAAAAACTCACAAATATGCTTAGGCTATGGAATCTGTGGAAAGGGAGATACCTTCATATTTAATTTCAGCTTGTGCTATACATGGTGGGTAGAAATGCTGATGGCATCAACTTTGGTTATCAGTGAAATGGAGTATTACATACTCACACATCTTGACTATGTAACTCTGGGAAGGTCACAACTTTCCAGTGCTCTACTTGCTGACCTGCATTGGTAGAGAGAGTCTCCTCATGTGGGAGTTCCCAGTACTAGTACAGCCACAAGACTAGTCCATGTAGCTTTTCCACCCCTCTTGAATATTCTGTGCATTTTAATTTGATGGGGGTCTAGGAGGAATATGTTCAATCATCTATTTGGGGGGTGGGAGGGCATTGTGACCAGGCCTCTGTCTCTATTGTAGACCTGAAAGCAGAGATTGACAAGCTGGCCACTGAGTATATGAGTAGCGCCCGCAACCTCAACTCAGAGGAAAAGCTGGCATTACTTAAGCAGATCCAGGAAGCCTATGGCAAGTGCAAGGAATTTGGGGATGACAAAGTGCAGCTCGCCATGCAGACCTACGAGATGGTATGACCAGGATCCACATGTTCCTCTACCCTTCTGCTTATTCCCATGAGGCTTAAGTATGCTCAACTGTGTTGGGAGTTATCATAGGTTTGGGGACTTTGTAGAGTCTGTTTTGGGTCTATAATTTTCCTTATGATTAGTTTCGTCTTTCCTACTCTCTCATCTCCCTGCCTTGTCTTCTCCCCTGCCCTTCTCCCAGGTGGATAAGCATATTCGAAGACTGGACACAGATCTAGCCCGTTTTGAGGCTGATCTGAAAGAGAAACAGATTGAATCAAGTGACTATGACAGCTCTTCAAGCAAAGGAAAAAAAAGTGAGGAGGATGAGACAGGGCTCTGGGAGGTAGGGTAAATCTTCAGAGGGAGGAGTAAGGCTTAATAGAGGCAGCATATTATAATGAATTTGGAGTCAGAAGACCTAGGGTCAGATACTACCTGCTACTTACCACCTATGTGACCTTAAGCCTCAGTTTCCCTGTTAGAAAAACTGGGGTAAGGGGATTGGGTTGAAGAAGATTATTTTTTTCTTCTACCTCTAAATTCTATGACTAAAAGAATAAGGAGCAGGATAGTTGGGTCAGAAGGAACAGAAAAGCCAAATAGGGCTTAACCCATCTTTTGGTCTCCTTGCCCTCTGGCTTTTCCCCTCCTTCCTAGAAGGCCGGGTTCAGAAGGAGAAAAAAGCTGCCCGTGCTCGTTCCAAGGGTAAGAACTCAGATGAAGAGGCTCCCAAGGCTGCCCAGAAGAAGCTGAAATTTGTGCGCACGTGAGTTAGTCTTAGCAAAATCCATACCTCCATTTCTCCATGTCATGTACCATTTTTTATTAGGAACCCAATACTTGTGACTAGAAAGAAGAATAACTTCTCCCTAACTCCAACCCTGTCCCTAAATACCCCCCTTATATTTGGAGGTCTTAACATATGTCACTACCTCTGTTTTTTAGAAGCCCTGAGTATGGTATGCCTTCAGTGACTTTTGGCAGTGTCCACCCTTCGGATGTGCTGGATATGCCAGTGGATCCCAATGAACCTACATACTGTCTTTGCCACCAGGTTTCCTACGGGGAGATGATTGGCTGTGATAACCCTGATGTGAGAGCTGGTTTGCCTGTGGGATGGGTTGCTGTGGAGGGAGGGAATGAGAAGAAGGCTTTGACTTCTTCCCCACACACTGAAACAGACCTTGTTAGGAAAGCATGCTCTTTATCTGCCATTTCCTTTTTGGAGGATCTTATTTTCTAAAAGGGTGAGGAAGGTACTGATTAGATGAGGGAAAAGACAAGGATAACCTGAACTCTGAGGTAGTTGAGTGCATGAAATGTAGTCAGAATCAGCCTATCCCTCTGCAGGTTTTTTGAGGATCTTTTGCAGGAGAGGAGGATGGTAGGAGAGAGGTGTGGAATAAGTGAAGGGAATTCTAAGTCTTTCCCTCTAATTTTGCTTCCTCTTTCTACCTTCTTTCAGTGTTCCATTGAGTGGTTCCACTTTGCTTGTGTTGGATTAACAACCAAGCCTCGAGGAAAATGGTGAGTATATGGATAAATGCAGCCTGAGTCCGAGCCTTGGATTCAATTTGAGGGAAAGTTTCTCCCCAGATTCCTTTAACCTATCTGCCCCTTTGTCACTTCCTCCCTAGGTTCTGCCCTCGGTGCTCCCAGGAACGGAAGAAGAAATAAACAAAGGCCTTGGATGCATCATCACAGTTTCATCTCTTCTCCTCTCCTGGGCTGGGACATGGGGTGGAGACCCCTGTGTTGGGGTGTTGGAACTCAGGGGGAGAAGGGGACTGGTACAGAGAAGTCACTCCCTTCTCCCCCTGCCTTCCCCACACACATACACACTCTTGGTGCTGAGGCTGCATCTGAACTGCAGTAGGGCAGGTGGTATGTGCCCTCCTTTAGAACATCACCTCCTACTTGGGGTTGGTGGAGGAGGGGTCATTCCCACTTCCCCTTTGCCTCCATGCTGAGGTTGGTGCTGTATCTTGGAGGGATATCTTTTGACTTCCCTCACTGTATATAGGGGCTGGGGCAGCAGTATGGGGTGCCTCCCCATACTGCCATGGTGGGGGCCATGGTATGTTGATCTTCCTTCTCCCCCTGGATTTCATCTTTTTGTAGAGCTCTTTCTGTAGGGTCGCCTTCTACCCTGTGGCAGGGGAGTTTTTAGGCGTGTGTATTGGAGAGAGGTAGAGACCTCCTTTGTAGGGGAGGAGTGGGTGGGAGAATAAAAGTCATGAAATCTGGTCTGCTATATTTATTGAGGAGAAATTAAGAATATGGGCCACTGTGACACCTGACTCCCTCCTTCATTTATTGCCCCAAATGCTTTTCCAGGTCCTGCATTTTTGCCCTTTTTTTAACCTTGATTTTACCCTTTTTCATACCATTAAGCCACAGAAGGAGGAGGAACATGGCTTCACATTCCTGGGGTTTGCTGTCCTCAAACCTTACGTTTATTTAGTGCCTTGCAATTTTATTGATAAGGAAACTGAGGCTTAGTGATTTGCCCAAGATCTGCCAGCAACTGACACAGCCTCAAGATATGAACTCAGGCCTCCTGATGTAGTTCAGTTCCCTTCTCACTACATTAGACTCCTGTTCTGTAGCTTAGTTTTATGATGTGTTTAGCCCAGTTCTAGCTCCCTAAGGCTAGGGCAGATCCCTTCCAAAGTACCACATAAATGTGTTATTCAATAGAGGCATCATGGTAAGGTCTTGGGAAGACCCGAGTTCAAATCTCCTTCTGAGACTTGTTAGCTCAGTGATCCCAGATGCTTCTTTTCCTTGAATAACTTCTCAGGCCTTCTGCTAAATCATAAACTGTTCATGATATGGGTTGGTGGAGGGGAATACATAAGTGTTTCCTTCAACACACTACTAGGCTTGGGGGACACAATGGGCATATGAAACTGCCTCTGCTCACAAGGAATTGTATGTACTGGGGGTGGGGGGCAGAATTAATTATAGCTAGCAGTTCTAGAATACATATATATATATATACATAGGTATATTATTTCAGATCCTCACAACCATGAAGTAAGCACTGTTGTCCTCATTCCACAGATCATTTTGCAGATAATTTTGGATTAATCAGCTTGCCCAGAGTCAGAGCTGGTAAATGTGAGGCAGGATATGAAATCAGGTCTTCATGCATCCAAGTCCATTATTCTAACCACCTAACTGCCTGTATATAAATATATTTTGAAGAATAAGAAACTAACTGGGAATCACACCCTCCACTGAGGTGGTAGCACCAGAACTGAGCTTTGAAATAAATAAAAGTTGATGACAAATTAATAGCTATTGTGTACCAAACATCGGGAATATTTGCAAATACCCAGAAGTCTATTAAATGCCTCAGAATATGTGTGTTCATCCTTCGTTGCCAAAGACCATGCTGTCAGGGAAACGATGACATTACTTGCAGTTGACTTTGTTCTGAGGGAGGGAGGGAGGGTTGTGCAGGTCACCAGCCTCACTTCTCCTCCAGAGCCTTCTGGATCCAGTGATCAGGATGCCTGGAGATGACCCAGGATGAGGCAATTGGGGCAACTAAGCAGTGTGGTGGATAGAACCAATGCAGGAGTCCGGAGGCCCTGAGTTCAAATCTCACATCAGACACGACACTCACTAGCTGTGTGGCCTTGAGCAAGTCACTTAACCTCAAAATACAGTGTGAAGGAGATTAATGCAACAAGAGGGAAGGCTGGAAAGATCGTTTGGGGTCAGACTGTGAAAGTCTTTAAATGTCAGGCCACGAGGTACTTTATCCTGGACGCACATGTGTCCTGCGGAAGACTTTTGGGCCGGGAACGAAAGAGTCCGACCGTGCCTTACGAAGATTGTTTTAAAGGTAGCTGTATGCAGCATCCTTTGGAGAGGAAAGGCCACAGCAGGAAGGGCAGGGCCTCGACAAGCGCCCTGGGGGCTGGGGAAGGCTGCATCCCAGAGGCCCGGCCGGGACCCGAGGTCCGCGGGGCTCCCCGCCCCGAGAGAATCCCTGCCTCCCTGCCCCCCTGCCCCGCATTGCTCTCGTTCCCATGGCCTTCGGGCTCCACCCCATACGGTGAAGCCTGCTTCCTTCTCTTACACGAAACTGTGCTGGGCTTCTGTCCTCGACCCCTCAGTGCCGGTCCACGCCCTAGGAAGGCCTAAGGCCCGGGCCTTCCCGCCCTCCTCCATCTTCTCCAGGCCCGGCCCAGCCCCTTCGTTCTTTCTCCTTTCGATCCGCCCCCGGGAGGGGCACTTACACTCCAGAGGCCACGCCCCCTTCCGACCTGCCCACTCTCCAGACTCTCCCTTTCTCCGTCTCCTGGGCCACGCCTCTGGTTCTCCTAGGCCCCGCCCCGCCCCTGCTCGGCCCCGCCCCGCCCCTGCTCGGCCCCGCCCCCTCTCCGTCTCGGTTAGGGACCGGTTGACTACTGGCGGGTGAGGCAGGAGGCTGGCGTGGGCGTCAGGCCGCCCGGCCTCCAGGGCCATGAGCAGCCAGGCTTCCGGCCTTCCCCTCCCACTGCTGGCAGGTGAGGCCTCCTCTCTCCGGTAGGAGAGCCTCCCTCCGGGAGTGATCAGCCGACACCACCCGGCCCCTCCGGCCCCCTCTGGAATATGCCCCGACAGAGCTCTGCCCCTGGACCCGCGGCGTCCTCGCAGAGGTCCCGTCATCTCCCCGTTTGCACTTGATACCCAGGTCTCTAGTGTCAACTTTGGGGTTACTTTCTCTCCCCGAAGGGCGAGGCCCAGGTCCCCCTTGCTAGGCCTAGACTAGGGTGGGTCCTGGGGGCAGTATGGAGGAGTCCTGGGATACCGCCTCTCCTCCGTCCATCCTCCTGTCATCTCCCATTCCATCCATCTTGCCACAGAGTCCCTCCGTCCACCGTCCGTCCCATCATTCATTCATCCGTCTGTCCACCCAGCATCCACCCAACCGTCTGTGTGTCCCTGCCCGCAGCGCTCCTGCTGGCCCCGACCCCCGCCGCATTCCCGGCCCCGCACCGCGTTGTCCCTGGCACCCCGCTTTCTCCGGACGAATACGAGCGCTTCTTCTCAGCGCTGACCCCAACCTGGAAAGCAGAGACTGCCTGCCGCCTCCGGGCCACCCAGGGCTGCCAGAACCACAAACTCGTTCAGCTGGACCAGTATGAGAACCACGGCACCCTGCCCCAGGGTGAGCCCCTGCTTGGCCTCCAAGCAGATGAAGATGAGGGAAACTGAGGCACCGGGGGCAAGGGAGGGCTGGGGACTTTACCCTGAGACGAGGGGCCCTCCTGAGGCGGGCAGGAATGGCATTTTCCTCTTCTGTTCACCACTTCCACCCCCCTCTGTTTCCTAACCCCCAAACCCTAAATCCCCAGGCTCTGTCTGCACAGACCTACCTTATGCTTCCTGGTTTGAGTCCTTCTGTCAGTTTACCCAGTACCGCTGCTCCAACCGACTCTACTATGCCAAGGTGAGTTTGGAGGCTGGGAAAGTCTTTGTGTCCAGGGGTGTCCTTAAGAGCAGAGGCAGAAGTCAAGGTGGGAGTTAGAACTCAGTGGTGGGGGGGGCAAATCTGGGAAAAGGTATACTTTCATAGGCTGATATTTTGCAAATTGCTTACACAGTGTGAAAATACAGTGGTATTTCTTGTGTATTCAAGCTGCATTCAATATCCCTGTTAACTTGATAGTATCAGAGATGGTGGAAAGTGAAGCAGAAATAGGGAGGGAGAGAGTGGGCCCAGACAGTCATTTTTTTTTCTGTTTTTCTTGTTGAAAGAGATCCCAGTGATCTAATTAAAATGATAAGCTACAGAATATATAGATGTAGCTCAGACATACCTCTACACTAACAGCAGCGAATCCCTTCAGAGGATTCTGCCTTCTGAAAGGATCCCCTCTTATTTATCACAGCCTAGGACCTGTTGGGGGGACATATTGAGAAGGGACTGAGGAATAAGAATGGGGTGGGGCACCCAGTTTGGGGAAGCCATCCCCAATCTTCTACAGAGTCTTGTGCTCCCCATCACTCCCCTTCTTTTCCATCTGCAGAGGGTCTTGTGCTCCCCGTCACCCCCATCTCTCTCATCCCCTGAGACCTTTACCAAGATGGACACCACAACAGTCCCTCTTAGCCTGCCCCATGTTACAACAGGTGAGCTCCCTCAAGCAGCCATGAAGATTTTGATCTCATCCCCAGTAAGGGAGCAGGATTGTGTGTCTGCTGGTAGGGCTGCTGTGGAACTCTACTCTCATCAGACTTTCTTTGAGACTCTTTTTGAGTCTTTTTGGGTTCTGTGGTGGTTTTGAGTGCTTCTGGCCTCCAATTTCAAGAGAGAAGATGGACAGTGCCAAACTCTGCTTCGGGTTGCTGAATAAGACTCTGGAAAGAAGCTGACATAAGAGGAGCTAGCAATCTCCATCATGTCCTTATCCCTAACTTACTACACTTGAGACTTCAGGAAATTTCCCCTTGGGTGAGGTCTGAAATTCTCTCTCTTGATTGAGCTGAATTACCTTGCTCCCAATGGAAGAGCTCCTTCACTCAGTATTATCTGGTATATTTTCTCATGTATACTTTCTTTGATTTCTGTGTTGTTCTCAACTTGGATAAGTGAGTTTCTTTGCTAGTAACTATGTATGTTTATTGTGGAAATGATATTTGGTGAGAAATGGGTCAAACCTTGGATATAAAGCTTGGGGGTCCTACTTTTCCCCATTATACTAATCAGAAGTTTAGCTTGAACCTGAAAACCACATCTCCTAGATTAATAAAATTTAAGGGAGCAGATAGACATAATTCTAGCCCAGTATATGAGGAAAACAAAGTGGCCAGACTTTCAACTCCAACCTCCTACTTCTCCTGGCAGAAAATAAAGTTTCCCTTGAAGAAGAGCTGGAGGAAAAGAGGCTAGAGATGTTTATTCTGCCTCCCTTCAAGACACACAATGATACCATATATGTGTGTGTGTGTATATATACATACATACATATACCCCATGTGTGTGGTATGTGTATATGGCTTGCCTTGTGGCAACAGCTATCCCCAAAGTCTTTCTCCTTCACCTGCACATTCTACCTTTGGGAAGTAAGCTAACACCTTCTCTTTGATTCTTTGCTTTGTTTTTGTTTTATAATTTTTTTTTCAGTTAACAAAAATATGTTTTCTTCTTTCCACACACAAACTTTTAAAAAGAAAGAAAAACAAAATCTTTGTAACAAACATTCATAGTCAAGCAAAACCAATTCCCACATTGGTCATGTCCAAAAAATATTTTCCTTGTTCTGCACCCTGAGTCTATCACCTTTCTGCCAGGAAGTGGGTAATTTATTCATTCCATCATAAGTCCTTTGAAAACCTAGTTGGTCAGTGCATTGTTGTGGTTTGTCCTTCGAACCATGATCACAGGAAGATGTTATGACTTGCAATTGAATTGGATTAAAGTGAGGGAGGTCTGTGCAAACTTAGCAGCCTCACTTTCCCTTCCACAACCATCTGGGTCCAGTGGCCAGATATAGAGCAGGACAACTGGAGATGGCCCCAGAGTGCAGTGATCAGAATTCTAAAATCCTTCAGAGTTGTTTGTCCTCACAAGATTGTTGTGTAAATTATTCCCCTGGTTCTGCTCACTTCACTTTGTATCAGTTTATATAACAGTTCTTAGGTTTCTCTAAAATCATCCCTCTATCATTTCTTGCAGCTTAATAGTATTCCATCACATTCATATGCCATAACTTGTTCAATCATTCTCCAATTAATGGATGCTCCCTCAGTTTCCAGGTCTTTGCCAATGCAAAAAGATGGATCCTTTTCCACTTTCTTTGATCTCTGTGTTTATAGACTAAGGAGTGGTAATGCTGAGTCAAAGATTATACATGGTATAATAATATTTGGGCATATAGTTCCAGATTGCTTTCCAGAATGGCTTCACCAATTCACAGTGCCACTAAGACTGTATTAATGTACTTGTTTTCCCAAGGTCCCTCAGCATTTGTAATTTTCCTTTTTGGGGGGTCAACTTTGCCAGTCTTGTGGGTGTGAAATAGAATCCCACAGTTGCTTTAATTTTCATTTCTGTACTTTAATGATTTAAGGCATTTAAAAATTTGGCTATTAATAGCTTGGATTTCTTCCTCTGAAAACTACTTGTTCCTATTCTTTCATCATACTCTTATTCTTATAAATTTCCATCTGCTCCCAATATATCTTGGATATAAAATCTTTAACAGAGAAATGTAACAAAAGTTTTTGTTTACTTCTATTTTCCCCAGTTCCCTTCTTCCCTCCTAATTTTAAGTGGATCTTTGAACTTCAGTTTCCTCTTCTGGGTTAAACTAGATAGTCTGAAGTTCCTATAATTCCAACATACTTTAATTTAAATATGGTGATGGGAGTGGTGATGGTGATAAGGAAGCAGGAATTAAGGAACAAAGAGGGGAATGGTGTGAGGGGTGGTGGGATGGTGTCAAAGACAGTACTTCCCTCTCACCACCAGTTTGCCATGTCCTACGTGGAATGTGTATTTTTAAATTATTTTAATGATAGTATTTGTTTCTGTGCTTAACACATTTCTGAATCCATTTTTTTGTATCTATGAATATCCATATCTGATTCAGTCTATGTTTATTTCTGCCTCTCTATGTAGCTGTACACCTATATGCGCATGGAAATGTTCAGTATAGCCAATAGCATAATAAGGGAGAGAGAGCTACAGAGGCAGCCCTGCCTGATAGTCCCCTCCCTTCCATTCTTTTCTCATCTCTTTCTTTCTCCATGGCAGAAGAGATACTGACCCCTGAAACCTATCTGCCCTGGAGTGAGCAGCCTTCCATTGACATGGAGGAGCTACTGAAGTCCTCCCTCTCCTTGAAAAGGGAGAAAAGTAAGGCTCACACAAAATCCCCCAATCCACCTTTCACCAGCGAGGTGAGGGAGGAGGATCCTAGCCCTGCAGTGATCGAGGGCATCAGGGAACTCATTCGATCAGCCCAGGCCCTGGGAGGCCAAAACAAGACCACCCAGTATGATGAAGATGTTTCTTCTGTAAGGTAAAAGATAATGAGAGGCTCCCTCAAATACTACTCTGTGAACTTATGTAGCAGTCTCAGCTCAGGTCAAGACTGAGCTCTTACAGATCCACCAGGACTTCTGTGGCTGATTTATTGTCCCACCCTTACTCTGCCGATTTCAGGATCTGATTTTATAGGCACTGTTGGCATGGGCAGGAGGGAGAGGAGTCATGTGTCCATTCATTTCAGTGGAAGATACACTGAACTTGAAAACCTGAAAATCTGGGTTCTCGTTCTGGTTCTGCAACCTACTCACCTCTCATATCCTCAGTTTCCTCATCTGTAAAACAAGAGAGTTAGATTAAATAATTTCTAAGGCTCTTTTCAAGGAGTTAGGCTTGTGGCCCTGTGTTGGGTAGCTAATGGAAGGAGAAATATGGGTATATATATTTTACTTTTTATTTTGTAATTGCCTCATTGCTTCCTTTTGTCTTTATGTCATGGTGCATGTCTTTCTACCTACAGCATTCTCCCCACCCCTCCTCAAACATCTTCCCCAAGTCTTCTCTCTCTGCCTGGGGAGAAGGCCCTGTTGCTGTTGTGTTACGCAATCCTTTCGAGCAGCTGCCCTGCCATCCCTGTGACCAAAGCTTGGCAGCATATTGAAGAACAGCTTTATGGCTTCGGGAACACGGTATTCAATTCAGCTTGATACAGCAGGAATGTATTTAGTATGCCCAGTACTGTAAAATGTACAGTGGGCCTCCCATTGAATATGGCCTCTGTCAATTAACTCCTACCCATTCTGCCTATCCTATTATGCCCTCTCCAATGTGGCATCCAATTTTTTAAATTGCATTCAACAAATACCATTTTTAGTGCCTGTTATGTACAATGCATTGTGCTAGGCTATGAATGAATTCATTTCTGATTCTTCCTTTTTTCTGTAAAAGATTTTTCCTTTGATACCTTTCTTCACCTGAAATTCATTCCAGAATTTTCAGGGACTTAAATTTGGTTGTTCAGATCCCTAAATTGATGAGAGCAAAGTCTAGTCCTAGAATCCAGCTCTGCACATTTCCTTGGCATTTTCCAATCCAATTCTCCTCTTTTCCTCCTCTTAGGATAAACCTTACCTCTGATACCCAGAGAACCTGAATCCCATTCCAGGGAACCTGAGACCTGGATCTAGTTTTATTGTCTCCTTGTCCTTGTCCATTTAGCTGCATATTTTCTTCCTCTTTTGTAAGGTCTAGAACCTCTAGAACCAATTCCCAGAGGTTGCTCTTGGGAGGAGAAGACTCCAACCCAGCATTTCTCCTTTTATAACCTTCTCTGCCTACAGGTGTGTGATAGCCTCGGGCGACGACACATGGACACTTGCCAGTTTTGTGCATTCTGCTCCCTGAAGCTAGAGCAATGCCAGTCAGAGGCACCTCTGAAGCGGCAGCGCTGCGGTGAAACCCACAGTGAAGAGTTTCTCAGCCCCCTGCTCTCTGCCCAGGCTACTACCACTGGTACACAGGTACCTAATTTAGGCAGCCATGACCATAGGGAACTCATTGCTGGGGGTAATGATAGCTCTGGGGCTCTTGTGGGAAGGAAGGTCGTGATCTTGGGGCAGTGCTAAGGGGAAGTTTTAAGGTTGGAGAACTATACATTTACACTGTATTGCAGGTGGGCCCGAAAATGGAGGGCCAGTTCTATGGTCTGGAGTTGTATGGGGGGCTTCGCGTGGACTTCTGGTGTGGTCGGCTGGCCACAAAGGGCTGTGAGGACACTCGAGTCTCTAGCTGGCTGCAGACTGAGTTCCTTTCTTTCCAGGAGGGAGATTACCCCTCCAAGGTCAGTGTGACCTTCCTGCAACCCATCCTTCTCTGACTTCTTCACCTTCCAACCATTCTGTTTCAAGTCATACTTAGATCATAGGTCTTTGAAAGGTACCTTAGGGATCATCTGGTTTAGACTCTTGATTTTTTGAGAAAAAAGATCCACTGAGGAAATAAGTCCCAGATAAGTTAAGTGATTTGCCCACTGTCATAGAGTAACAGAGGTAGCTTCAGACCCAAGGCATTTCCTAATTTAGAGCATTTCCAATAGGCTTACAATTTAGAGAAGGAGCTGAGATTTGGGTTCTATATCCAGCCCTCACAATGTCACCTTATTATTTTTCACTTGGGTCAATAACCTTGGAAATGAAAGAGCTGCTCTTTCTTCACTTCACCCAATCTCCCTTTCCCAAAGGAATGGGAAAATTAATTCCTGTACTTAAAAGGAGAGTCACTCATACAGTAGTAGAAAGTTTACTGAATTTTGGACTTTTACCAGCTGTGACATTAGCTGTTTCACCTTAGACAAGTCACTCAGCTACCCTGGGCCTCAGTTTCCACATCTGGAAAATGAATGATTTGGACTAGGTGATTTCAAAGGTCTCTTTTGGTTCTAAAACCCTGTTATACAGATTCCTAAGATCATAAATTTAGAGTTGAAAGGGACCATCAAGGCCCACAAGGCAGTCAAGTCCAATCTCCTTATTTTACAAATGAGGAAATGGAGGCGTCAAGAAGTTGTGACCTTCCCAGAGTCACACAGCTAGCAGATGTCTGAGGCAGGGTTTGAAACTGGTTCTTCCTGACTACAGATCTAGTTTTCAGTTTGCTATACCATGTTCTGCCTTCTTTCCTTTTCCCTTTCTTCTTCTAGTGTTCTGTTTCCTCATCTCACTGACCCAACCCTCACCCTACTTTCTGAAATCATCCCTTTTTTCCACCAGGCATATTAATCCTATCATATGGATACTTCCCCTTTCCCTCCTACTATGAATTCAGTAAGAGAAAGAGAAGCTTAAGGAAAAATAGGGAGGCCAAGAGCGAATTAGTAGTTGCCCATTTTACTCAGTTCTTAGTTATTAATCAGAAACACTGAACACCTTCCACCTTCTCATCATCTCCAGAAAGATATGCTGTCTCCTCTCCAGTACGTACTGTGAAACCCTCTCATGGATGGGTCAACATTCTCTCACAACATTCTCTCACAACATTCTCTCACCAAACTCCACTTGGTCATTTTTTGGGTCCTGATTGATTCAGAGTCAATGTAAGTAGGAATTATTTCTGTTTTTGCCAGAACACCTGAGGATCTTCCCCTCCCTTGATTTTTTTTTTCCAGACTAGGTTAAAGAGACCATTTTTTGCCTCATTTTTTTTCACCCAGCCTTAATCATTGAATGGGTGTTGCCTCAGTCAAACTGAGACGTGATAAAGACTTTGGCTTTAAAATTCTTCCACTGCATCTGGGGCCATCTCCAATTGTCCAGATGTGTATGTGGCCACTGGATCCAGATGGTTCTGGAGGAGAAAGTGAGGCTGGTGACTTTGCACAGCCCTCCCTCACTTAGATCCAATTCACTTGCATGTCATGGCATCACCTTCCTGATGCCATGGTCCTCTGGGAGAATGAAGGAGAGACAAGAACAAGAACTCTGAAGCACCCCAACACCCCTATCCCCTTACTGGAGACCTGTCACCATCACCAGTTCTGTTCCCAATCCCTACTTCCCATATCCACTCTACCCACTTCCCCAATAAGAGTATCCCCAAGTAGCCACTTGTCACCTTGGCTTCTGGTTCTTCCCCTTAGCAATTCAACTGTCAGTGAGAAGGAGCGAGTACAATGGAAAGAGCATTAGACTTGGAAACAGATCACTGACTCTTCTGCCCACCACCCCTTTAATTTGAGACAAGTTTATTCACCTGTAAAATGGGAGTAATAGTAACTAGTGCTATCCCCCTCACAAGCTCTTTGGGAGATTCAAATGAGATCGTGTATGAGAAGGACTCATTATTATTACTGGGACCTGGAAACTGAGAGATAGGTGAGAGAAGAGAAGGCACTCTGGAACTCTGGTCTTTTGGAGTGCGTGCAAGGGTATCTGTTGAATTAGAGGAGGATCACTTTTGGTGAAGGTCCATTTCTCAAGTGCCTCATAAGCAGCTTCCTGTGACACTTTCGGGGGACAATGTTCTAAGAAAATGGGAGTATATTTAGGTGGATTTGAAACTGGTTAAGTGACCAGTGGTAATCAATGAATTAGGGTCAAAATTAAGAGGCCATTAGGTAAGTGTGCTGCTGGGTTCTGTGCTATTCAATGGTGTGTTTTCAGTTATGTACATGCTGGAATGGGTGCCGTTCTTTATTTATCAAATATGAAGATGAAAGGGAGCAATAGCTAATAATAGCTCACATTTGAAAAATTTTAAGCTTTATTCAGCACTTTCCTGGTGAATAGAGTACAGGACTTGAATCCCACTTTGGAGACTTTGTAACGGTGAAATCATAATCAAGTCACTGAATCTCAGTTTCTTCTTCCGCAAAATGGGATAATAGTACCTATCTCACAATGATGTTATGTGAAGCTTAAAAGAGATGACAGATAAGTAAACAAACAAAAAAATTTTTTCAAGATTTGAGAGAGGCTACCCCGCTCAAGCAGACCTTTCTACCTCTGTTGAGGGAAGGAGTTCCTACATTGAGGGTTTCCAGATTCTTTCCAAAGATGATAGAATTGAGAATTCAATTAATATTGAATATGAATTCAATTGAATATGAATTCAGTGATAGAATTCAATATCTCAATGTTGACATATTGAATTTGCAGTGCACTAGAAAACCCAACTCATTTTCATGTAAATGATTTTCTAGCCCCATGTTTCCTTATTCTTTATCCACACAACTGATGCCAAACCAAAGGTAGGACTTTATAATTATCTCTACCACTATATTAGTCTAATATGTTAGTGCTATCAATTAGATTTGACCCATTTCTTAAGTTCCTCAAGATCTTTTTGGATTCTTTTTCTGTCATTTATGTTATCTAGAGCCTCTGTATTGACAGGCAACAGTGGTGAAATGAGAAAAGGACTAGACTTGGAGTCAGGGGACAGAGGTTTGATTGTAAAACTTACCTAACTTCTCTGAGTCTCAGTGTCTTTATCTGTAAAATGGAAGTAATCTTATTGACCTTGGCTGCCTCACAGGGTTCAGAGATCCTAATAGCTGATATATAAGAAAGCACTTCATATGCATCATCTTCTTTGGTCCCTACAACAACCCTTTGAAGTTGGTACCATCCCTGACCTCGTTTTACAGATGAATAGACTAGGACTCAGGAAAGGTTAAATGACTTGCTATGGGTCACCCATTTTCTATGTGTCATTGTCAGGACTCAGACCCAGATTGTCCTGACTCCAAGTCCAGCATTCTAACCATTAAACCAGATTAGGCAAAACTCCTGCCAAGGGTGGGGAATCTGCAGTCTTGAGGCCACATGTGACCTTCTAGGTCCTTGGGTGTGGACTTCTGACTGAATCTAAGTTTTACAGAACAATTCCTTTTATTAAGGGGATTTGTTCTGTAAAGTTTGGATTCAGTCAAAGGACTGTACTTGAGGACCTAAAGGACCACATGTGGCCATGAGGCTGCAGGTTCCCCACACCTGTCCTAGGCAGAGTAAGGAGATCAATTGGAAGACATGTCATAAGCATCATTTAAAGGAACTGGGTATGGTTACTCTGGAGAAGTGAAGACTTAGAAGGGACATGAGTAGCCTCTTCAAATATTTGAAGAGCTGTGGTTAAAAACAAGGAATTAAGCTTGCTATACTTAAACCCTAATAGATGACGAAACCAGAAGTCATGAGAAGTTATGGAGAGGCAGTTCTTGCTTAATATAAGGAAGAAATTTCTAATAGGTTTGTTGAGTTGTTTCAGTCATATCCAATTCTTCATGATCCCATTTGAGGTTTTCTTGACAAAGATAGGGAGTGGATTGTCATTTCCTTTCCAGCTCCTTTTACAGATGAGGAAACTGAGGCAAACAGTGTTGAGTGACTTGCCCAGATCACACAGCAAGTAAATGTCTGAGGTCAGACTTGAACTCAGGTTTTTCTCACTCCAGGCCCAGCACTCTGTCCACTGTGCCACCTACAATTAGAACTATTCAAAAGTGAAATGGACTGTTCCATTTCAGAGCACCAATCCAAGTCTTCAAGGAGAGGCTAGACATCAGGGATGTTTTAAAGGGATTTATCCTTTAGGTATGGATTAAACTAGATCACCATCGAATTCCCTTTCCACTTTGGCAGTATGATAATGTAGAAAAAGCATAGGATTTGGAATCAGATATCAGGGAATCAGAGTATAAGCCCTGGTTCTGACAATTATTATTGGAATGACCATGGATGAGCAAGTTATCTCCACTTTCTTTATCTCAGTTTCATCATCTGCGATTTTTATAATGGAATGTGAATTGTCATTTGTATTCTGCCCCCTTACCTTCCGATCTCTAAATCCTGGTCTAGATCTGTGACTCAGACTACGTGCAGTACCCCAACTACTGTGCTTTTAAAAGTCACCAATGTCTGCTTCGTAGCCAGGACAAGAAGGTGAGCTCATTCCGTATTTGCCCTATCCTGATGTAGGTCGCATCCCTAAACTGAAGCCCCCACCGCACCCCAAGCAGGCTAGTCTCTTGTGAGCTCTTCTGAGAGCAGCTAAAAAGCAGAGAATAGCTTTCTCCACCCATACCTCCTTTTTCTTTTTTTGTTCTAAGCCTCCATCCACAGCTTCTTCACTGACTCCCTAATTTTTAGGAAAAACAAGGTGTTCTCTAAGTGAGAAATGGGATGAGATAATAGAGGGCATTGGTGGAGGCAGTTAAGTGCAGTGGTAAAAGCATTAAATTGGGAGTTAAGTAACCTTGTTCTAATCGTGGTCCTTTGACTATTATCTATGTGACCTTGGGCAAGTCAGGGCCTTAGTGTCCTCATCTGGAAGATGACCAGATAGATGATCTCAAAGATGCCTTACAGTTTAAGCATTCTGTGAGTTTCCCTCCATCTTGCATCCTGCTGTCCCTTCCTTCCAATAATATCCACAAAGGTGTTCCGCCTGAGATGTATGAAGAATGAGACATATTCAGTACTGAACATAGCCAAAGGCGAGGAGGTTATACTGCTCTGGAGCCAGGAGTTCAACAATGTAACCCTGGGCCATGGGTGATGAACTTGGAAACCAAAGAGATATCAGAGGTTATTGTCCCTTGGATCCATCCCACTGTTCTTCATTCACTAAGCTTTGCTCACTCCCGACCCCTTTTCCAGCCTCACTCCTTTAAATACACTATTCCTCTTGGACCCCTTGGTAAGATCCTTGTCCCTCAGTCTGGCCTCAGCCAGTCCAGCCCTCCCAGCCTCTTGTCACCTAGCCCCTGTCCCCTCTCTTACATTGTTCCTGGGAGTGGGGCAACAGAAAAGGACATTTACTATTGTGATGAGGAAATCTACCTGCCTTATACCTGTGCTCCTCAAAAAGGTTCCTGTAAATAAAACATTTATTTCAATCTTGGATCCCATTTTGTCTGTGATCCCTTTGTCCTAGAAGTGCACAGAAATCCTAGGAAACCTATACCCCATGTTCCATAATTAGGTTTTAGAGGAAAAACCTGTTTCACCTAAGGGATATAAAGGAAAAAATCTCCTGCTATTGGAAATTGAAGGTCTAAGCAAATTTGAAGGTTGTGATTAAAGTAGATCTTGGATCCCATTGATCCAGTGGTTGGGAATGTGGCACATCTCTGATGCCTAAAGGTGTCCCTACATCTGGGCAGCCCAAGAGTCTAATGTCTTCTGTGTAATCAATCCATCAATCAAGAAGTGTTTTTTAAGCATTTACTATATAAACCAGGCATTAGGTCAAGCATGAGGGATACAAAGAAAAGGGGGACACAGTCCTATTCCCCAACGAGTTTATATCCTAAAAGGGGAGACAATCTGTAAATCATTCCATATGAGATAAATACATAATATATGTCTGAGAGAGGAAGGCATTAGCTGCTGTGGGAATTGAGGAAGGCCTCCTGAAGGAGGTGTCTCTTAAACTGAGTCTTAAAGGAATCCTTTAAGGGGGGTGGGGCTGGAGAATGGGACCTTGGGGCTGGAGATGGAGTGTCTTCTGTGAGGAACAATAAGTCACAGAGTATGGCTGGATTGTGGCGATATGTCAAAAGTCTAGAAAGATGGAAAGGGATTAGGTTGTAAACAGTTTTAAAAGCCAAACAGAGGAGTCTCTATCTGATTCTGAGAAAACAGGAAGACCCTGCAATTTAGTGAGTGGTGAGAGGAAAGGGAGACAGCATAGTTAGTTAGATTTGCGCTTTAGGAAGGAGGGATTAAAATGAGCTGCGACTTGAAGCAGATAGTCCACTACAGGAATCCGGCTGAAAAATGATTAGGGTCTAACCCAGCCGTTAGCCAGTAACAGCGTGAGTGGCCAGAAGTACGCAGAGGGCTGGTCATGGCGGCAGGCACCTATAATCCCAGCGCTCAACACTGGCGGATCTTAGCTGCAGGAAACTGTATTGATAGACAATCTGAATTAAGTTCACCAGCGAGTCCTCTGCAGCTGAGGATCACCAAGTTGCTCGAGAGCTGGTTGTAAATGGACCAGATCAAAACTTAAAAGTAGGACCCTGCCCTGAGCTTCCAGCATGGACGAGATAGGGAAACTATTTCTTTCTCTCTCTCTTTTTGGTGAGAATAAAAGGGACAGATATCAGAGACATGTGTTGGCAATAGACTAAAATTACATGAGACATGGGTTTGAAGGGGAAATTATGAGTTTTGTTTTGGAGATGCCTGTCTTGTGAGACATCTGGTTTGAAACATACATTAGGCAGTTGGGAATGAAAGACTGGACAGGAGCTCAGAACAGAAAGAATTGGCTGGATAAATATATCTGGGAATCATTTAAATAAAGACATGATTGAATCCATGGGAGCTGATGCAGGGGTCAAAGGGACGTTGGTCCCATTTACCTCGTAGGGAACTCCTATTTTACCCCTTCCCCAAGGAGAAGAAAGCCCTGCTTTAAGAAACTCTGTTCTGATATTTGCCCAGCCTTCCCAATGGACAGTTGTACCACCTTCACTGTGTGTATATTGGTGTGACACTTTTTATTAACCTTTGACATTGCCTGAGTACTGATAGTCTAAGAGCCACTGGATAGATGTGAGTCCTACTCAAGTTCTAAGCCATCTTACAGATTCAAAGAAAGGAGGAGATGCTGTCAGAGGAGAAATGGTGTGAGGGCAACTGCAAAGAGAAGCAGAAATGATATTATTCATTTGGTGCCTGCAAAGTGGGTATGTCAGGAAGTCTTCCCAGGAAAAGAATTCATTTACGTGGAGGAGTTATCGGAAGATAGGGAAAGTCTTCGTTTGATGGGCAGGGAGAGGCAAGTCTATGTGTGCATATCTCTTTCTGTGTGTGTCTATTCCTTTGTTTGCATGTATCTGTTCCCGTGTGTGCCTGTATCTATTCCTGTGTGTGAATGTATCTATTCCTGTGTGTGCATCTAAATATGTCTGTGTGTGTGTGTGTGTCTCCCCCCGCCCCTGCTTGGGATTGGTTATGTGCTGGAAACAGGAAAAGGACATGCCAGGATATGCTAGGGTAGGTGTGTTTAAACTTGCTTCCAGAGCAGGTCCTACCGGCTCAGCTTGGAGTGTACATCGGAAGCAAGCACCACCTAGGTATCGGCAGAGCAGTGGTGAATACAGGTATGGGGTTGTCACTGGCTGGGGTGGGCTGAACCCCATAGTAGTACACACAGACCCTCTAGGAATGGGAGTGAGTGGAGAAGTTGACGATGGCCTCTGGTCCCTGGGAATGTAGAATGAAATGTGACTCAAAAGAAAACCTCTGTTCATCGATGAGTAGAGTCAGCCAGGCCCTAAAGTTTTGAGACCTTTATCCAGGAAACTCGTCCCTAGGAAAGACCCCTCTGTGGCCCAGGGGTCTCTCTTGGGTCTCTTACCTAGGCGTAGTTCTTTTAAGTTCCCTGTCCCAACTCCCTACTTCTATGTTCTTCTCGATGCCCATGGTCTTTAGCAGCCTTCTTAAGTTGTTCAGAGTTTGCCACTAGCATTGCCCCACCTACTTTCATTTTCCTGGGTCAGTGCCTTATACTTGGATACTTTCCCACCATGTCTGTCTTATTCCCCTAAGATCCTTGTGGTCACCTGGGTTGACAGCAATATACTACCCCTCTAGGGTAACTACGGTGCAACAGAAGGCTTCTCAAAGTACTGGCTTACCTCAAAGGTAGCTAACAGAGGAAGTTCTATGAGAACGAGACTTTGGGGTAGAAACATGGTTTTATGGCACTTGTCCAAGCTGACATGTAGGCAGTTTTCTATCTTGTCTATTCATAGGGCTAGTCTCTTTTTAATGCAATCTGTGCCCTTAACCACTTTGTTCCTGAACTCTGACCTTGGGGAAAATGGAGATAAAGACAGGTAGGGAAACCCAGACAAAGACCAGTCACAATGGTTCATATTTATATTTCACTTTACTATATTTGCAGAGTGTTTTTTGCATAACAACCGTATGAGCTAGGTAGGATAAATATTATAAACCAATTTACAGATAAGGAAACTAAGACTCAAAGATATGAAGGGACTTGTCTATAGTCACAGGACTAGTAATGGACAGGACTCAAATTCAGATCTTCAAGGTTCAAATTCTTTGCTCTTTCCATTATACGATGTAACTCTTGTACTCACAGACTAATTCACCAATCTTAGGGACACTCTTCCTCATACTATATGGAAACATTGGGACTTAGATCCGTCTCTAGACATAGACTCTTCCCCTTCCTCCCTTCAAATTTCCAAGGTCATAGTTTATCCTCGAAGACTTTTTACATTCACTCATATCAGGGAGAAAGAACCATGTGAGATGGGAGTGCTGAGCCAGGGGAATAAGGGCAGAGGGGAGCCACCAAAAGTTTCATTGAATAGCTGAGACCTGAGTTGGGCCTTTTATGTGGGCTGACTTGACCTGACAGTTACTAACGGCATCATATCAAACACATTCTCATAAAGGTCACACTTCATGAATCAAAATAGCCATTCCTCTTGGTTGATTACTTGTTGTCTGAGCTGTTAAAAATAGGGAGTTAGGAAGTGTGTATAACATCCAGAGAATTGGCAGGTGAAGCCAATCCTCAGAGGGCTGAGCCATGGGCCATGTCCAAGGTGGCCAGAAGGGAGGTCAGAATAGCTAGGAACTCAAAAACTTTCTCTGGAAGAGACCTAAGAGATCACCATGTCCAAAATCTTCATTTTATACATTAGGAAACAGAGGCCTAAAAACATTAAGTGACTTATCCAAGGTAAGTGCCAGGGCTAAGATTCAGACTCAGATCCTCTGAATCACTCTTTCTGTTGCCTCTTGAAAAAAAAAAAAAAGACCTGGCCTCAGGTCTCAGACTAGCTCTAAGACCCCATGGAATGAAGAATACAGTAATAAAGAGGTTGTTTAAGTGACAGAAAGAAATCAATGGATTTTAGGAAGGGCAGAGAAGGACTAAAATAGAACTTCAGGTTGGAGAGAACAGAGGGGCCTGGGATAGGGAGAGTGATGTGGTAGAAACTAGACTTAGCTATACTAGGAGTCAGCTAGTTATTATAGTACATAAAACACTAGAACTGGAGTAAGGAAGACGAGTTCAAATCCTGTTTTCTTCACTGACTAGTTGTATGACCCTGGGCAAGTCACATCTTCTGTTATCTCATCTGTAAAATGAGGTAGATGGATTTGTCATATATATATATATATATATATATATATATATATATATATATATATAGAGAGAGAGAGAGAGAGAGAGAGAGAGAGAGAGAGACAGAGAGACAGAGAGAGAGAGACAGAGAGAGAGAGACAATCATATGTCTATAACTCATAGGGCCTTCAGAGGTCAGTTCAGCCACCTCATTTTACAGATAAAAGAAACAGAAGTTGTGACTTGCCCCATGTCACACAGTTCCCAGGTAGGAAAGTTGAATCCAGGCCCCCAAACTGCAGACTTAGCACACTTTGTACTGCTTCATCCTGCCTCTCATTTTTCCCGTAATCCTTCCCCAGCCTGTCTGTACCTCTCTATCCCATGGAAAGGGTCACCTCCATCATTCTGAAAGACCCCTCCTTGGAAGAAGGCAAGTGGATTGCTCTTCGTGCAAGATGCTGAATGTGATTTATGGGTGCTTTCTAGAAGTGCTGGAACAAAGGTTTGCAGAAAATCTGTGTCTCTACTGTGAGCCAAACCTCCTGTTGCAGAGCACCGTGGTGCCTGAGACCTGGATATTCTGGGGGCCAGACAGGTAGCTTTTAGTTAACACCAGCCAGAGTGGATAGACAACTGTGTATTGTCTAATTCCTTTGAACCCAAACCAGAGGGAATAGTTTCAGTTTACTAGAGTTTGAGGACGGGCAGAATAAAGAATTTCCTGACTGTCCGAGTGGTGAGATAGATACCAGCAAGCAATCAAGACTTTTAAATCTTTGGATTCCTTAACTTCCCTCCTTCCTAAAGCCAATCCAGCATGGAGAGAGGGTAGCTGTCTCCGAACTCAATTACCAGGAGGGTAATCCTTCGCATAATATGCTAATTATAACAATAATTCACATTTATATAATACTTTAAGGGTTATAAAACATTTTCTCAAACCACTGAAATCCAGAAATTTGTGGGGTAGAAGGGTGTAAATCCTGAAGCTATGGGAAGGAGAGTCCTTGTAGCACCTATGGATGGGAGGTGGTGATTATGAATTTTGGAGAGGAAGCCAAGGAGCTGAGATTTTGTGCCAGTAGGAGCTAAGATGGTGGCCCTTCTATTAGAAATGAGGAAGTTGGGCAAAGTGATTTTCTATTTCTCCCTGACACATACGCACATCTTCTTGCTTCTCACTTCAGCCCAGAAACTTTTTCCTTTTCCTTCCCTCCCCACCAACACCACCAACCAATAACCATCGACCAATGGGATACCTAATGTAGGGGGGCAGGGTGGAATGGAGGAATTCTTGAGTCTGTGCTATCTCCCTCATACTTCCTGTCTGCTGCATAGGACAACCCTGCCCTCTTCGCTTATCTCAGCAATGTGCAGAGCCCAGCCCAGCTCAGAGGGCACTGAGATGGAGCACAGGGACCTACAGGACAGGTGAGGAGACTGTGCCTGGGGCTGGGGTAAAAGTGGGAGATGTAGAAGGGAGAGAACAAGGGAGATTCAAAGGAAGGTTGCTGCATGCTGGAATCTGTGTGGGTGATGTGGGAGAACATTGTTCAGGAGGACTGAGTATGCCCAATGATGTAAATCTATCTTACTGTATAAGATATGGATTAGCTGCATTTTCTGTGTATATTTGTTCGTATGAGTACGTGTATGTATGTATGTATGTACTTGTATTTGTACGCTCCTTGAGGGCAGGGTCCAGGTTCTAGCACAATATCGGCTACAGGGTAAGCACTCAATAAATACTTGCTAACTGATCATTTCTGTGTCCCCTGTTTAATGTGTCTATACATTTGACTAGGTTTATGAGTTTAAGTGCACATTTCCTTGTTACTGGGCCTGCGTCTCTCTCCCTTTGTATTCTCGTTCTTCGTACCTGTGCCAGTTTTCTCCCTATAGTTTCAGATGTGTCTGGTGAAGTGAGGCCCCAGAACTGGGCAAGCTGTTCTGTCTCTGATCCCTGGCCCATTTTCTCCTACTTGCACCCTCCCCCCTTCTTCCCTCATACCTTCTCTTTTCTCCAGATGTGTTGGTTAGAGAGGGGAGATTTCAGCTGCTCCCAACCTATTCCCTTCTCCTCCCCCACCCATTTCAGTTTTCCTTCCCTTTCCCATTTGGCTTGGCACAGTGCCCACCTGCCCCACTGCAGGGCCCTAGGGACTAATCAAGTCAGAGAAAGGGATGGGGAGGCTGACTGGGGAACTGGGGGAGGTTGGGAAAGGGGCAGAACTCAGAAAATCCAGAGAATTCCAATATACAAAAAAGATGAGTCAAGGGTCAAAGGTTTGGCTTTGCTGTACCAGTTATATTGGGGGGTAAAATTAGTTTTGTTTTTAAAATAGTAGTTTCCCTAGTTCATTTATGTGTTTAATCAACTAGCATTTGTTAAGTGCCTACTATGTGCCAAGTACTGTGTTTGCAGATCATTAATGACTTGATGGGGAGGGCCTATGGAGACCCTAGCAGAATATAATAATATGATAATAATAGCTAACATTTATATAGCAAAAACTATGTGCTAGGCACTATGCTAAGCACTTTACAATCATTATCTAACCTTTAAAAGTGTTAGAAGTTGTAACATTGTAGAGCTGCCCTATAGGAAAGGCCCTAAAGCCCTCTCAATTAGAATGGAAGTTAGAAGGAAAATTGGATTTATAAGAAGCATTTCAGGAACTCAATCTTCTACATACTTGTGACATAGCAATTGTGAAGGTGAGAGGATGTGGTTAAGGGACAGGATATGTCTCTGAGAGGATGTGACAATTGTGTCCTGATGTTTTGATAAACCTAGCACATTCCATCAAATACCCACTAAGAGCAGAGAACTGGATTAGGGGCTATGGAAATGGGAAGGGTAGGAAAGTAGAAGATGAACCCCTCAGAGCTTACCATCTAATTGGAGAGACTTTATGGAGAGGTAATGGGAAGAATGCTCATCAACCTGTCAGACTGCAAACTGAGCACTTAAGTGCTCAGAGGACTTCATAAATAAGGGACAAAATTGTGGACTGGCTTGAACTAAGAGGAAAAAGGGGAAGTAGGATGGTTTATGTGTAATTTCAATTAGAGAAAGGAGGAAGTCAACTCATTTATATCTGGGTACAGATTTAGTATAACCTAAAAAAGTAGTGGGATGGTTTCAGAACTTTCTGAAAAAAGAAAGATAAAAAGAAGTCCTACTTCCTGCACTCGCTTCAGGTATTAAGTATGTCATGCTATGCATATGTGTATGTTCTTTCTGGCTATTGAACCTGGGCTTCCTTTCACATTTCAGGTCCCCATTGTAACAAAAGAGGAGCACTGGAATATCTGGCTTCTCCCTGTTCCCTATACTCCATCTTGGTTGTACCTGGCCCTTCCTGCCCAGCGTGAGGGATAATGTCCTTAGCTTAGCCCATCTATTGGGGAAATGTTGGCCAACAACGCCTCCAATGCCACCATCCCCATGTGTCCTGACTACCGAGTTTACCATCGCCTACACCTGGTGGGTTATAGTGTGGTGCTTGCTGCTGGTCTACCGCTCAATGCCTTGGCACTATGGGTTTTCCTCCGAGCCCTGCAGGTCCACTCAGTGGTCAGTGTCTACATGTGTAACCTGGCAGCTAGCGACCTGCTTTTTACACTTTCTTTGCCCCTACGTCTCTCCTACTATGCCCTTCATCACTGGCCCTTCCCAGACCTCCTATGCCAGACAGCAGGAGCTGCCTTCCAGATAAATATGTATGGCAGCTGCATTTTCTTGGCCCTCATCAATATGGACCGCTATATTGCAATTGTCCATCCACTGCGGCTCCGCCACCTACGTCGGCCTATGGTGGCAAGACTCCTCTGCCTGGGTGTCTGGGCCCTGATCCTGGTGTGTGCTGTGCCTGCTGTTCGGGTCCATGCCCCCTCACCCTGCTATTACAAGAACATCACTATCAACCTGTGTTTTGAGAGCTTCAGTGAGAACTTGTGGCAGGGAAAACTGTTGCCTTTGGTACTTCTAGCTGAAGGACTGGGTTTCATACTGCCCTTGATAACTATGGTCTACTCTTCTAGTCGGGTCTTCTGGACATTGGCCCGGCCCAGTACCACCAGGAATGAACGCCGTAGGAAAACAGTGCACCTTCTACTGGCTAACCTGGTCATTTTCCTCCTGTGCTTTGTGCCCTACAATACCACCCTGGCTGTGTATGGACTACTTCGGGGAAAGCTGGTAGATGCCAGCTCTGATGCCCGGCACAGGGTGCGCCAGGTATTGGTGGTGATGGTAGTGTTGGCTAGTGCCAACTGCGTCTTAGATCCTCTTGTATACTATTTTAGTGCAGAGGGCTTCCGAAATACCCTTCGAAGCCTGAGAACTAAACGATGGGTAAAAGTGAGCACTTCCAAAGGGCCTCGAGGACTACCTGGACTTCGGGAAAGTGGTACAGCCTCCACTAATGTCGAGGATGCCTCTCACAGTGAGCTGCTCTCCCTTACACCTCTGGAGAAGTCTTTCAGCCAGTCCATCAAGGATTCAACCACCTGAGCAGAAACCCTGGGTAACTTCTCTCTTCAGCTCCTTTCTCATCCCCATTATAAGACTACAAATAAGCCAGGCATGTGGGGAAGAGATCAAGTACTCAGACTCAGATTTCCATCTTAGCCTTTATTTTCAGGAACAAAATATATAAGGAAGAATTGCTATGGAAGCATCTTTCTTGAAGAAGAGGAAGAATCCTTCCCTCCTCTGCCCAAAGATAGGAAACCCTGGATGCCCATGTTCTCAATTTGGCCCACTTGAAGTTATCTAGTTGGACAACCTACTGAAAAGTCTAGAATACTTTTCTGTAAGTGGTGCTTCCTCATGCCACTGAGCCTAGGACCCCTTTGTTCTGTTTTGGAGGGGTATGGTGGTAGGGAAGGGTGGGGTGGTCATAAGGACTAATAAATTGGAGGTAGGAAGTAGCTCTCCTCTTCTACAGTCAGTTTCCTTTTTGTTGTGTGGCCCAGAATAATCTAAGCTCTGACATGGAGCAATGGGACAAGGTCAGCCTTGGTTTGTGTGCAAAATATTGTCAAGTAGATAAGTTGTCTTCAGAGTTCCTAATCTCCTGTCATTCACATCCAACACAAATACCCTATGCCTTCATCTACCATGTTTCTTCTTCCTTTAAGAACAAAATGGACCTGCTCAACTCATTTACCTTACCTTCCCCCAACACCAAACTTAAGGTACTGTGTTAAAGATAAAAAAAGGGATTACAGGGAGAGGGCAATGCTTAACACAAAGGAATGTGGCCATAACAGTAGAATCTCCTGCATCACTGGGGAGATGTTTGGAGGTGGGAGCAGGAGAGTGGGGCTTGTTGGCTACCCCAACACAGAGAGAAGGGAGAACCAGAGGGGAACAAAAGGGAGAAATGTCGGATGTCAGAAGCTTCTCCCGAAGGCTTCAGTGGGGAGAGGGAAAGGGGGTGGCAGGAGGTGGAGGGCCTCCCATAGGCAGGAGTTGGCTGGGCTCCTTAGATTGGCATGCTCCCTGCCCCCACTGCCACACCACCCACACACTAACACCCACCCACGAAAAGATTCCAACCAGAGGAGCAAGGGGAGGTGCTGCATGTATCATCTGCCTCTGTGTCACTGTCTCTCTTTCTTTATATGTTTTTTTTCTATGTACATATTACCCAGTATGTGTGTATTTCTGACTTTCTGTGTCATTGTTCCTTAACAAGGGTCTTCTGCGTGTCCTTTCGAGGTCATTCCAAACTGTGTGATTTTTAAGGGTAAAGTGACCCCTGGTGGCCAGACTGAGGAATTGGCTCAAATTCCTCTGCCCGCTCTCTCCTCCTGTTAAACTAGGAGCTTGACTGCTGGTTGGTGCCCTTAAGGGCTCTCATCCTGCCACAGGGAAACAGGTTTGGCACCCTTCCTGGGACAGTGCAAGCTCCTACAACAAAAATGCGGGCCCCTTTTGCTATATGGGCTCCTTTCCATAGTTTCTATGATACTCACTGACAGAACAGAAAAGGAATGTCCACAAATCTAGGGAAATGGACGGGGCACTGGGAGCCCCTCAACCTCTGAGCTGGCCCTATTGGTGGGAGGCAACCTCATTTTTTCATGGAGAAACTGAGACACTGAGTGACCACCCTTGAATCCTCTGACTGCTCACTGCCTTCAGGTGCTCTGGGCTTTGAGTTCCTTTTTAAAGGACCTTAATTTCCTTCCCTAATTCCAGGTCAGAAATCAATTATATTGCTGTCTTTCTGTCCTCTCCTCTTCCACAGGCATCCTGATGTCATTGAAAAGACATTTGTCCTCATTGGCCTATTTCTGTCACTCCCTATATAACTCTTGGGGTCTCAGCTTCCTCATCTGTAAAATGAGAAGTGGAAAGGGGGCTCTTTTACAATTCTTACCAGGTCTAACTATGATCCTATGATTCTTACATCTCAATCTCTGGATTGCATCTGGAAAAAAATCAGAGGAAGAAAAATAGTCTCGACTATGATACCTGTATCATATCTATTGTCTGATGCACCGCTTCCATGCTGTGCTCTGGCTGCCATTACATTTTTTCCCCAACTTGTGTGCTTGAAATAACCTTCCTGTGCATCCATCTCCAACCCTGCCCCCAATTTCACCTTCACTTTCGTATTAACATAGCTCTTTATGTACATAAGTATGTGCAAGCTCTCTGGAGCACCATCACCCACATATACATACACACCAACACCCTGCTTTCTCTTCCCTGTTTCATAAAGGTAGTCTCATCATGAATTATGTGAAGTCCATTTACATGAGGACTGCAGTTTTCTGAGTTTCTCTAGAGTTTAGGAAAATAGTGGGCTCAGACAGGATCAATCTAAATTAGCATGCCAGACATTTCATTTTCAGGGCTTGTTGGGTCACCTCCCTCCTCCCTGAAAAGATTCATCAAAAGTATATATTTAGTCCACAGAACACAGGAAGAATGCTCTGGGATGGTCCCACATTGAAAGAAAGGGGAAAGAAACCTCTCCTGAACGCTGGCCAAAAAATCTGCCTCGACTCGTGTTCATTTACCAATTATGTTCTCTAAAATAAGGAAAGAATAAAAGCATCTTTTTAAAGTAATAATTGAGGAAAATTATTTCTCCATTAATTCATTCAACAAATGTTTAAATATATTCTGTATGCAGACAACAATGTTAGATACTAGAGAATATGCAAAGTTCAGTAAAAACAGTCTGTCTTCAGGAAACTTACAATGTAATAACATGTAAGACATACATACACAGACAACTGTAACACACTAGAAGTGCATTTGAAAGAGGCAAAACCAAATCAAGAATTGTGAGATGGGAAGAAGCTTCAAAGAGGAGGAGCCATCTGAACTGGATTTTAAAATCGAGATGGAACCACTCAATAGGTAAAAGGGGAAAGGAACACATTACAAGTATTAGTAACAGGCTCAACAAAGGCTTGTGGAAAGGATTACTTAGTGGTCCAGTCATGTGTAAGATGATTCATTGAAGGAATGTGTTCTTTAAAGATTCTTCCAAAACTGAGATTCTGTGAGCTGTGATTGAAAAGATATAGTGACACCAAATTGCGAAAGGCCTTGAATGCCTGACAAAGAAGTCTGAACTTCACTGAAGCTAATCCCTGTTCATGTTTATTGAGCAGTTTTCCCTAAATTATCTCACCTGATTCTCACAATGATCCTATGGATTATCACAGCCCATTTCACAGATAAGGAAACTAAGGCTTATAAAAGTTAAGCAATTTGCCCAAGGCCACACAGGTAGTGACTGAGGTGAGATTCAAAGCCAGGTCTTCTGACCCTAAGCCCCAGGCTCATTCCATTACAACAGGTCTTTCTACCCCAAGAGGTATCTATGCATCATAAACAACTGATACCCTACAGAAGTGATGGCCTTGTATTTCACTGGGGTGTGAAGCTGACTTGGGCATCCAAGAAAAACTAGATTGCAAAAGGATGGGAATCTTAAAGGTACCCATGCTTAATACCTCACAACTTGGGGATGATGAAGCAAGTATTTCTGGAAGATGTACTAGAACTTCCTCTGTTTAAAAAGGGGGTATCTGATATTGGGGATTCAGGCTTGGGGAACAGAGTGTACAATACGAAGCAGGCCAAGCAAATTATTGCCATGTCAGGTCATTGGGGAAAGTTTCAGAAAACCCTGAAATGCAGGTGATTCCATGACCCACAAGATGAATGCCCTGTTGCCCCTCTGGTGTAATTTTACCTTCCTGAGGCTTCCAGGAAATATATATACACACACACATACACATATACACACACTATATATATGAAGCACACATATGAAAAGGAGAGGACAAAAAATGTGGGAGGGACCAGATTAGGGAGAAAGGGCGATGAAGGACATTAGAGCTGCATCCAGGACCAAGGCGCCGAGATAGGTTAAGCGTTGAGGGGAGAGGGGGGAAGCAGTCTGGGACAAAAGAATTGGAAACAGTATGGAAAAGGGTGAGCTAGACTGAGGGAAGACGGAAGGGAGGGAGAGAGAAAGAGAGAGACCAGTGCTGACACAGCTGAGATGTGTGGAACAGACTTGGGATCTGGCCCACAGGTCAGGCTTCTGGCAACGTTATGGGATGGAGAGGCCTTAGGAGACATGGAGAGTATTATGGGCTGGAGCAGCCTTAGGAGACTGGCCAATATTATGGGCTGGTGAGGCTCAGATCCAACTGGAGGCAGGAGGAAGGGGTGCGGGGTGGGAAGGGGGGAGGAAGGGGGGAGGAGGGAGTATTATGGGCTGGCAAGGCCTTTGGTGGCCAGAGGGGGGAGCAGGGGGGAGTTGGCACCGACTGCATGTGACCGAGGGGGGGGTAGCCTGGTGAGTGAAATGGGTGGGGTAGGGAAGCTTATTATGGGATGCTTCTTTGTACCTACTGCAGGACTGCCTCTCTGGGAAATATTATGGGATGGTGTGTGTGTGGGAGGGGGAGTGGGGTTGAAGGATTATTATGGGATGATGGTTCATTGGGGAGGATAAGAGAGCTCTTTTTTGCCCCTCCCCCCTCGCTCTCTAAGGTCAACCCTTTCACTCAAACCATTGTCTTCCTGGGGGAACACCTGATAACCAATCCCCCTCCCCCGAACACCTCGGTTTTTCTTCCTTTTTTGAGGTGGACCAGCAGTTTCCCTGACAGGTCGCCACCTCTAGGGTGGGGGGGGAAGGGTCCCACTCCAGCGTGATGGGGGACAGCATGTCGCTCCCCACACCTGGGCACCTCTCCCCTCTACCTGTCACCACCCCCGGCCACCCCAGGGCAGACCCCTGCTCCTTTCCCCCCCTCCCCTGCCCTCCCCTTCCTCTCCAGCTCCCTTCTCAGCAGTAACCAGTAAAACAGGCAGACAACTATTATGGGATGGCGGCTCCCGGCAGCTCCGCAGGGAGGGGGCGGTCACCGCGGAATGTCTCCTGTGGGTGGCTATTATGGGATGACCGCCTCTTTTTGGAGGTGGGGAGGACCGGGGGAGAAGGCTGACTATTATGGGATGTGCCCGGCACAGCTGGGTGGGGCTGCTCAGGGTAGGTGAAGCTTAGGAGGGAAAGGGGAAATTGAGAGAGAAGGACCAGAGAGCTGAAAAGTTGAAAACACGAGTGGGCGGGGAGACCCCTAGAGTCAGACCTAGGATCCGGGCCGGAGGGATTGAGTAGAGGGGTTCCTAGGAGAAGGGCTGTTCCGAAAGAGGCCCCCGCCCCCGCCCAGCTCCCTCCCCTCCCCTCCAGGCTCGGGCTGTTGCAGTCCAAGTGCAGACTCCTGGGTCCTGTGCCTAGCTCGGCAGAGGGCCTGGGGAGGACCAGTTCTGGAAGGCTCCCAGAGCGATCGCGTCACTCTCCTCTTCTCTCCCATCCACCCTCTCCCAGCTCAGCCTAGGTTTTGCATGATGAGCTTCGGGGCACCTGTGGGGCAAGTTACTTGTGGAGGGAAGCGTCTCCACTGAGCTGCCATTTATGCTGAAAGAGCTTGACGCTGCTAGGACTGGGTCGGCCCCCTGCCTGCCCATCAAGCCTGTCCCTCAGCAGACTGCCCATCCCCATGACCTCACAAGGGTGCAAGGAGACAGGGACCCCAAGTCAATTTACTGATGGGGAGGTCCCTTGAGACCTCTAAAGGAAAATTTTAGAGGATGAGTATTACAAGGTATATGAGTTCTAGATCCCACGCTCAACCTTTTCTAAGTGTTCTCCTGAGACCTTTTTCTCTCCTCATTCCATTCTCCTCTGTCCCATGGGAAGAAGACAGAACTCTAAGGTAACCAACTAGAGGAACTACTTGACTGGGTATATTAAACAGAGGGCTATCCTACTCTCTGTCTCTAGGGACCAATCACACTGGTGATTTATTTATAATTTATCCTAAAGGGTATCATGGAGTAAGGATAACAAGGGGGAAACAAGGAGGATAAATAGAAATCCCAGATACTCAATCAACAAATGTATATACATACACACCCTTTGACCCTTTTACACTCGCTACATTTAAGCCAAATGAGACTACAGCCCACCTGCCAGTCCATCTCCCCCTCACTCTTTTCCTTTGCAAAGGCTCCCTTCCATTTCTGGAATGCCCTTCCTTCTTCTCACTTCCCACTCAATCTCCTTCCCTTCCTTCAAGCAGCAGCTCAGGTGCCATTCTTCTTTGAAGGCTTTTCTCAACCCTGTATTTGTGCGTGCTCACTTACTTCCTCCTCAAATTATATTATATTTACTTATCCATGAACATGTATCTCCCCAGGAGAATATAGTCTTCTTGATGGCAATTAGCCAGCCAGTCAACAGACTTTTATTAAACACCTAGTATATAGCAGGCTCTGTGCTAAGCACTGGAGATAGATAAAGAGGCAAAAGATCATCCCTGACTCAAGGAGGTCACAATCTAATGGGAGACAACAAACGAACAAACAAATATGTACAGACAAGTTATTTATAAAATAAATAGGAAATAACTAAAAGAGGGAAGGCACTAGGGTTAGGAAAGACTTCCTGTGGAAGATGAGATTTTAGTTGGGACTTGAAGCAAACTAGGGAAGCCAGTAGGTGGGGATGAGGAAAGAGGGCATCACAGAACATACCGAGAACTGGAGAGTACAAAATGGAAGAGTAAGACTGGAAAGGTAGAAAGGGACTAGGTTATGAAGAATGCCAAACAAAGGATTTTGCGTTTGATCCTGGAGGTAACAGAGAGCCACTAGAGTTTATTGAGAGTATGTGTAGGAAGGGGAGCAGTGACGTGATCTGACCGATTTAGGAAAACCACTTTGTTGACTGAATGTAGGATGGATCGGAGTGGGGAGACACTTGAGAAAGGCAGACCTACAAATAGACTATTGCAGTAGTCCAGATGTGAGGTAATGAACGTCTGTACAAGAGTGTCAAAGAGAAGGGGATATATTCAAGAGATGTTGCAAAGGTGAAATTGACAGACTTTGGCAACAGATTCAATATGAGGAATGAGACATAGTGAGAAATTGAGGATAACGGGTTGGGAGGATAGTGTTGCTCTCAACAGTAATAGGAAAGTAAGAAAAGAGGTGGGGAAGATTTAGAGGGAAAGAGGATAAGTTCAGTTTTGGACATGTTGAGTTTCAATGTCTGACAACCAGTTCAAGATGTCAGAAAGTCAGCTGGAAATGTTGAGATCAGAGGTCCGCAGGGAGGCTAGGGCAGGATAGGTAGATTTGAGAATCATCAGCATAGAGATGGTAATTATATTTCAAGGAAGGTGATGAGATCCTCAAGTCAATAGAGGGAGAAGACAGCCCAAGACAAGGACCCTGAGGGACACCTATGATTAGAAGATGTGACAGAAGGAGGTATCCAGTGAAGGAGTCAAAGAAGGCATGGTCAGATAGGTAGGAGGAGAAATAGTGTCCTGAAAACCTTAAGAGAAGAGTGTATCAAGGAGAAGGGTGTGACCAACAGAGTCAAAGGCTGAAGAGAGGTCAAGGAGAATGGTAATATTTCTGTTTTGTCTTTGTTTCACTAGCACCTACCAGAGTTCATTGCTTATTATTGAACTGTATGAAAGAAGATATTTGACAACAAAAGGAAGGCCTGCAAAGTGAAGCGTGGATGTTCTCTTACTTGCTTTATTTTTTCCAAACTTCCTTAGGAACCAGCAGCATAGGAAGGAAGAACAATTTTCCTATTAGGAAGTTATTTTGCAGTAGGCCAAGTTAGAGTTCATAGGGGCCTAAAGTAGGGTAGTGACAATGTGCATATACAGAAAGGGACTGATAGGAAAAGTGTGGCTATAGAATCAAGGAGAGTTGGCAATAGTTGGACATGGAGTAGGAAAGGAGAGGAAAAGAATGATAATAGTAACTTCATCAGAAATAGAGAAGTTTTAAAGAGGGAACAGTTTAGGGGGGAAGACAGTGAGTACCATTTTAGACATGCTGAGTTTGAAATTCTGATGGGATATTCAGGTGAGAATATAGTTGGTGCTGCAGGACTGGAGCACAGGAGAGAGATTTGGGCTGGTTATATAGATTCGGAAATCATCAGTAAAGAGATGATAATGCAATATTTGGAAACGGATGAGATCACTAAGAAAGTGTAGAAAGGAAAGAGTAAGCATAGCACTAAGGAAGAGACAAAAGAATAGTGGGGGTAACCTGAATTGAAGGTTCAGCAATCTGTGAGCAGTAAATGACGAAAAGACAAAGCATTCAAGGACAGAGAACAACATAGAACTAAATTGGTTAACTAGTATAGGGCCAAGATCAGAGACATAACTAGCTATTTTGGCTCGTAGGACTAACAACACAAAATATACATATTTTGCAAGCAGTAAAACACAATCAGTTGATCAAGGGGGAATGATGACAAATCTCAAACTGAAGAAACAAAGTCTAGTGAATGGAGCCCAGAAATACTTTGAAGCTGCTGCTAAGAGATGAGAAGGGTGTCTGCTACCCATGAAGGAAACAAAATGGAGCTAGACCAAAAAAGAGTGTTGGGATAAGGAGAGGGAAAGGAAGTATCTGATTTTAATTAATTAGTCTTTTAACTAGGTACTAAATTCAGTTATGTTTTAACATAGAATTCTCTGTGAGGTATTCTCTTCAACTCATACTCAAAGTTTGGGTTCCCCAGAGTTGCTGATCAATGGAAGTTGCCTGTGTTCAGTCACTTGCCTTCATCCAATGACCAATGCCCAGTCAGACTGAGAGACTTCTTCTCTTTTTGTGGTCAATTTAGGTAACTTCTTTACATTTTATAATTGAGTTGTTTGGGAAAACTAACCCCTTCCTTTCAAAGTAAGTATTGACAAAATTTTGGTGCATCATATCTAGAAAACCCTAGTTCCCTTTCCTAGGTATAATTCTGGTCAGGAATATCAAGGAAGGAAAGTGAAACTGAATAAGGAGTAATGGACTGCTGAAATAGGGAGAAGACTTGAGGTCTTAGTGAGAATGAAGAATAAGCTTGGCGGGGGGAATGAGGCAGAAGGAGGAATATAAGGAAGAAATTTCAGTCTAAGACCATAGAAATAGGACAGTTATAAGTAATCATGAAATCTCAGATATGATAACCCCAGTGGATGGCTGAGGTGGTCTGAAGGTGTAGGCCAGGGAATTTAAGAGGTAGATGAATGTGTTAGGGTGTTCCAGTTAACATCAATATAAATCTGGAGGTCCCCAAGTATGAAGGTAGGTATCTAGGTAGAAAGGAAGATTGTGAATCAGGTATTGAGCTCCTTGAAAAGGATAATGTCCTGGGGCCTGATGGATGATGTGGCAAAGCATAAGCATTTGACTTTATATAAACAGATAGAAGGTACCTCAAAGGAGAGGAGTCTGCTGAGTGATGCTAGAAACAATATATGTAAATGCAGTGAAGAATGGGGAGAATGTTCCTGTAATGTGTTTTACCATAGTATATGGGGCTTAGGATCACAGGGATGACATGAGCAGGAGATAGGAGTTTTCCAACTATAGGATGTAGGAATGACTAGGGGTTCTGCTAGGCTGGTCACATTCTTCAAAATGCAAACCGTAAGCTTGCCAAAAAGACTATTGTATGGAGAACTCCTCTAGGGCAAGCATTCACATGGTGATCAGAAGAAGTGAGTACTCTCTGTCTTAGATACTTTGGAATTGATTATGTGACTTGGGAGATCCTGGCGCAGGACCACTCAGCATGGCGTGCCCACCTCAGAAAAGGTACTGTGCTCAATGAGCAAAGCAGAATTGAAGTAGCTCAAAGGAAACATGATGTGCAAATGTTCACATTGACCTGTGGTAGAATATTCTGAGCTCATATTGGTCTGATCAGCCACAGTCAGACACACTGTAATTTCACTTTAGCACAGTGATGTCATTTTGGTCCTCTCTGAGAATAAAGGACAACAACCAACCAGGTTGCTCAATGGATAGAGTCCTGGAGTTAGGAAGACCTGAGTTCAAATGTGCCCTCAGACGCTTATTAGCTATATGATTCTAGGCAAATCCTTTAATCTCTATTTGCCGTAATCCACTGGAAAAGGAAATGGCAAACCATTCCAGTATCTTTGCCAAGAAAATCACATGGACAGCATTGACAAGTTATGATCCATCGGGTTACAAAGAGTTAGAACAACAAGAACAAGGGAACTCTACTTCCAGGGTCCTGTGATATCTGTATCAATAAGTACCTCTATAGAGCTTCCTTTAACTTAAGGTTAGAATGGTAGTGGGGCTGAGGAGTACTCAGAAAATTGTCTAGGTGGAAGAAGTACCAGTCCTCTTGTTAGCACCCCACCATAAGTCCTTTTGTGCCTCTAGCTCCCTAAGATTCATAATCTTTTATGGTTCTGAGACCCCAGATGGCAGCAGGTGAAGACTGGGATATGTGAAAAGATGAATGAGGGCAAAAACTCAAAAACAGCAGCAACAATGATCTGTTTAAAGAGAGCCTGAATATTTAATAAAGGATAGAAAAGTAAAACGACTACAGGATTACTTACATAGTTATGTGTGTGGAATTAGTGGGAGAAGGTTAGTCTATAGTAGCACTTGCTAATTTTTTTACTCATAAGCAAAGGGTTCAAGGATATTCCAGGTAAAAATCTCTTGGTCTGGTCAGAATACTGAGTCAACCACTTGACTGAAATTGCTTTCTCCAAGATTATTGACTTTTTGTTCCCTTCCCCTCCCCCAATCAAGTTCAGTCAATATTTATTAAACACCCACCACGTACAAGGTACTGCCCTAAGGGATACAAAGACAGAACAAGAAATCTCTGCCCTCAGTCAAGCATTTCTTAACTGCTCAACTTCTCTGCAGTTTCTGACCTTGGTGATCATCACTTTTTGATACTTTTCCTTTTCCCTCTTTAGCTTCCATGACACTACTCTTTCCTGGTTTTTCTTCTACCTGTTTGGCTTAATTCTTCTCAGTCTCATTTGCATCTCCTGACCTGTTCCCTTTACTTTGGGAGTCCTCAGAACTCTATCCTAAGTCATTTTTTCTTCACTTTCCATACTCTCTTGGTTTTCAGATTTCATCTTCTCTCATGGGATAATTTACCATCTCTTTAACAGATGACTCCCATATCTGTATATCCAGACCTCATTTCTTTCCTGAATTCAAGGCTTGAATCATTAATTGCCTGTTGGGCATTGCTACATGAATATCCTATCAGCATTTCAAACTCAATATATCAAAAATGGAACTCTTATTTGACTGCTACCCCTAAACATATCCTTCTTTCTATATTTTCCAATTTTTGTATTATGTACCCCAATCACCCAGGATTCATCTACTCTGCCTTCTCTCTTACCTTCCATATTCAATCACTTCTCAAGGGTCTTTTTTTTTTCAGTCCTGCTTCCACATCTCAATAAATCCACTGTTCATCAACCTCCCTAATTCAGTCCCCCTTTTCCTGTGGCCTGGACAACTACAATAGTCTCCAAATTGGTATTTCTTCTTCCAGTCTCTACCATTACATTTGGGGCAGCTAGGTGGTGCAGTGGATAGAGCACCAGTGCAGGAGTCAGGAGGACCTGAGTTCAAATCTCATCTCAGACACTTGACACTCACTAACTGTGTGACCTTGGGCAAGTCACTTAACCCCAATTGCCTCATCCAGTCATCCTGATGAATATCTGGTCACTGGATTCAGATGGTTCTGGAGGAGAAGTGAGGTTGGTGACCTGCACAGCTCTCCCTCACTCAAAGTCAAGTGCAAGTCATGTCATTATTTCTCTGATGGCATGGTCTTCTTTGGCAACAAAGGACAAACACACATACCCTCTTTGAATCATCTAAATAAATATTCCTAAAGCACATATCTGACCATGTCATTACCCTACCAAAAGTCTTCAATGGGTATCTTTCTTTCCTGTACAATGAAATGACAAGCCCTTTAGCATGGCATTTAAGACCTTCTATAATTTGGCTCCCAATTAACTTTCAAACTCTTTATATGTTCCTCTTCTTCATGTACTTTCTGTTTTAGCCAAACAAGAATTTGACTTTCCATCTCCTCTTTCAGAACCAGCCCTCAAGCCTGGAATGCTCTTCCTTCTCATCTCGGTTTTTTCTTATGCTTATCTTCTTTCAGGGCACCATCTACTTGTTCTCTGAGGCCTCTCCTAATGTATCCTTCTAGTTGGTGTTCTCTTCCTCCTCAAATTATTCTGTATTTACATGTTTTATCTTTCCAAGAGGACATAAGATCCTTGAGGGCAGAGACAATTTTTTTCTCTATATCCCAAGCAATGAGCATAGTATCTTAAAATACCTTAAACACCAGGTGCTTAATGAATGTCCTTTTAACTGAATTAAACACTGAAAGAACAATCCTGTATCTTAGATATACGGGAGGGAATGGGATGGCTGTGGTGATATTGGGGGGGCGGGAATTGAAGCCTTGAGAGAAACAGGGTTACTTAGGGATCCAGGATAAGGGAAAGAATGGTTTTTGGTGAAGGTATTTGACAATCTCTCATATTACTTTAGTGGACAAGCTGAATAAGATATGGTTAAATGAGTATGGTGAGGCAGATTCAGCACTGGTTGAATGACTAAAACCAAACAGTCAAAAGTTGCAATGAACCCAATGATTTAATGATTTGAAAATAGACCTCTAGTGGAACATCCCAGACACCTGTCTTTGGCTCTGTGCTATTTAATATTTTTATCAGTCACTTGAAAAAAGGCATAGATGGCATGCTCATCAAATTTATATGTGATACAAAGCTGGAAGGAGTAGTTAACACATTATATGACAATTGGGATCCCAAAATATCTCAATAGACAAGAATATTACGCTGAATCAATAAGACACAATTGAATATGATACATTATTAAACAGAATTTATTATAAACAATATCGTGCATCAATACAACTATTTAAATATGCCTTTGGACTAATATTTAAATAAGTTGATTCCAGTGTATAAAATATCATTATAACTTTTCGGTTACTCCCATAGTCCATTTACTCTCTTTCACTTTTCCTCTTATATCATCTGGTCATTATGTGTGTTCTCTATTCTTCCGGTTCTGCTTTTTGTCACTTTGCATTATTTTATAAAGATCTTTCCAGATTTCTTTGTATTCTTCACACTTGTCAGTTTTAATGGCACTATAGTATTCCATTACATTAATGTTCCACAGTTTATTCAACTCTTCAATTAATAGGAATAAATCTAAAATCTTAGACTTGAGTTTTTTAAAAATGAGTTCACAAATACAAGACAAAAGATACTTGACTAGTCAGCAGTTCATTTGAAAAAGAGCTAGAAGTCTTAAAGGACTGCAGGCTCAACATGGCTTGTAAGTGTGACAAATAAGCATAAAAGCTAATGCTATCCTTGCTGCATTAAGGAGGCATAGAGTTCAGAAAAAAGGAAGTAGTTGGTACTGTCCTAGTTAGAAGACATCTGGACTATTGTGCATCACATTTTCAAATGGATCTAGACAAACAGGAGAGCATCTCGAAGCAGGGTGATTTTGATGTTGAGAAGACTGGAGACTATGCCATAAGAAAATTGGTTTAAGGAACTACCAGTATTTAGCCTGAAGAAGAGAAAATTTGGTTAGGCAGGGTGAGATATAATAACTGTTTTGGGGTGTCATGCGAAAGGATTAAAATTCTTCTGCTTGGCCCCAGACGATAGAAATAGGAGCAATGGGTGTATGTTAGAGAGAGCGATTTAGGCTTTCTGTAAGAAAAGGCTTCCTAAAAATTAGAGCTACCTAAAAATGGATTGGTCAGTCTTGACACGTAGTGGGTTCCCCCTTACTTGTAAAGGCAGAACATTGACCTGCCAGGTCTGGTGCAGAAGGGGTTTGTGTTCAAGTGCTGATTGGATTAAAGATCTGTGGAGGTTCCTTTTAACTATGAGATTCTGTGACTGCTCTGTCTTTGTGAAGAAGAAATTGGCACAGAGAGAGGTAGGGAGGAAGGAAAGGAGGGAGGAGAGAGACAGAGAGAGACGAGTGACAGAGAGAGAGAGAGAGAGAGAGAGAGAGAGAGAGAGAGAGAGAGAGAGAGAGAGAGAGAGAGAGAGAATGAGACCTTGTGGTTTGAGGGGCTTAGAAGAGATATAAGTGAAAGTTGTGGGAATGGAAAATAGTTTTGTTAGTCTTCTCTCAATTCTCAGATTGGATAAGAATACCTGTGTGTGGGAAAATGAGTTTGGAATTAAAGGAAAGGCTATATGAATTAACAGCCCATTATGAGAATGCATTTTGGTAAAGTAAGCCCTGCTTCTAACCATTAATATCTTCCACAGAATTTAAATTCCAGAGGGCAGACTTTCTGAAGTCAATATAGGGGTTGAGAAAAAAGTGTTTGTTTAGAGTGCAAAACTACTGAAAGCTCATTGAAGACAAGAAATCCAGACCCTGTTTATTTAGGGCTGTTGGGGGTCAGGGGGGTGAGGTTTTTCAGACAGAAAGGAAAAGGTTTGATGAAGTATGGAAGAGAGGCCCATGGGCAAAGGGAACTGGGGGTGGGGGTGAGGAAGAGGCCTCACAGATCTTCTAGGCACAGCTTTCAGGGCAGAGGGTGGGGACTGTCTGATGACAAAGATGGCCACTTTGTATAGTAGGTAGAAGTGTCACTTGTTACAATAGCTCTAGGGTGAGAAAGTTTGATGGGATGTTGGCGGTGGTTGGTGCATGTGAAGAAAAGGATGGAGAGTAACAGAATATCCTGGGAAGTCAGCGACAGATAGATAGGTCTGGAGGATGGACAAGCTGAATGGGAATAATGGAGCACTATGGGATATCAAAAAGGGAAAGTCACTGAAAAAGCATTAAAGATGTAATGTGTAATGGGACAATATAGCATGTTATGGGATTTTGGGGAGTGTCCTGAGGAAAATGTTAATATTTTAGGATTCAGGGGAGATGAATATTTCTATAGTAGAAGGTGTTTCTTAACATCGCTGACAGGCTACCTTAACCCAACTGTAGATGAGGCCACTCTGGCACCTCCCTTGGATGACAGCCATCAGGAACTTGTTACTGGAGATCGAGACATTGTCCAGAATAGCTGAGACTGGTTTATGTGATATTGGAAATCTCCGCTGAGTAGTGAAGTTATCTCTTTCTCTGAACTCCTACAGTGTTTTGTACCTCTCTGGTATAAATTTTGTCACATGTATTATAGCTATTTATGTGCCTTTCTTAACCTCTACTAGATTTTCAGCTTTTTGAGGACAAGCAAGGCCTTTTGGTGATCCTCCCAGGGCCTAGACAATGTCACAGCAAGCACTCAATAAATGTCAGATGAATGACTTAGTAAGTGCACCATGGGATGCGGGTGAGCAGTTAAGCACCTACTCCTGGAGGTGGGGGGCCAGTCCGCATAACGTATAGGAGCTGCTTGAGCATGTTGATGAACAAGTTCCCAGGGCTTGAGGGTGGGAAAGAGAGCTAAGTGGAGCTTCATAGGACAGCTTTTGCACCGAGCCTGAGAAAGAGTAAGCTTCCATGAAAACGGTCCGTCCACCTGAGGCGGCATCATGGCTTGGGAGTGGAAGCTAAGCATTTGGCATCTCCAATTTCCAATACGTCTGGGTGGGGCTCCAGGTGGTCTCCATAGGAGCCGAGTCAGGAGGCCAGGATCTGGGACTCCAGGATCCACCTCTGGCTCAGGATGGGGCGAGGTAGGTGTGTGTGTGTGTGGGCAGACTGGACAGTGTGGGTAGCCTTGCCTCGCCCTCCCTGTTCCTGATGATTAGTATGGACTGTGTGTCTGGAGATGGGGGAGGTATGAATGTGAGTATTATGGGCTGCCTGGCTGGAAGGGTATGGGGGGAGAATGAGATATTATGGGATGTGACACTAGGTTGTTTCTGGGAGTATTATGGGATGTCTGGCTGCCCAGCTGCCCCTGGTGTTTATTATGGGATATCTGGGTTGGAGTGGGAGAGTTGTATTATTATGGGATGTCTTGAGGGAAGAGGTGATTAGATGTCCATCTGTGGGGTGACAGTGAGGGTGTTGATCATTATGGGACATCTGCATATAGGGGAGGGGTGATTATTATGGGCTGCCAGACTACAGAGTGAGTGTGTAAAGGATGAGGGTGGTGGTGAGACTATCAAAGGATACTAGCCTGGAGGGGCTGGGGGGAGCTACCAGGGGGTTGGTTATTATGGGATGTCTATGTAGAAAGGGGGAGACTGGTTATTATGGGATGTTGTGTGGGAAGGGGCCCTGAATGGCCGTTGTTGCAGAGGGCGAGGGTGGATATTATGGGATGTCAAACTGGGGGTGGATGGAGGGTGGTTATTATGGGATGTCTGTTGGGGGATGGGGGGTGAGTATTATGGGATGTAAGGCTGAAGTGCTGGGAGGGGTGGTTATTATGGGATGGCCATGGAGAGGGAGGGGTGAGAGATCATTATGGGATGTCAATCCTGGGGGGTTAGAGTGGGGAAGTTGGCAGGAGAATGGTTATTATGGGATGTTTGGGGAGAAAGGGTTGAGTTGCAAAGGAACTGAGTATTATGGGATGCCCCTAACTCTGGCATACATGTATATGGAAGTGGGGGAGTCCACGAGTATTATGGGATGTCCGGGAGGTGGGCGGTTGCTCCGGTGACACGCGCGCGCGAGCGATGAAGGGGCGGGGCCAATGGTTGCTGGGGCGACGAGGGGGCGGGCGTTGCCGGGGAGATCCAGGGAGGAAGGTGGAGGGTGGGGGGAAGGGGACTGGGGAGGGTTGGAGTTGGTTGGGGTTATTATGGGCTGTCCGCGGGGGGGGGGGGGGGGCGGGGCTTGGGCTGTGGGATTTCCCGGCCGGTGTTTCGGGCCCTTTAAGAGGCGAAGCCGGAGCCGGAGCCATTTTCCCCCCTTCGGCCGCGGCGAGGAGGAGCTGGAGTGGGAGCGAGAGCTACAAGAGCTGGACCCCGCGGCTCCGGGGTGAGGAGGGGGCGGGGTCCCCGAGGAAAGACCCCCTTCCCGAGAAACTCCCCCGGGGGTCCCCTCCGCTATCCCGCAGAAAGCTCGTTCACACCTGGCTGGCGGCCCCCCCCGACCCCCCGAGGGCCCGAGGAGAGCAGAGCCCTCCCCCACCCAGGGCTTGGAGACGCCTCCTCGGGGCTCAGCGGGCCCTTTCGGTCCCCTCAGGACAGCGGGGAGGGGGCGGCTTCCTAGAGTGTTAGGCGCCTGCCACCCCCCCGCTGCCCTTTGCGGGCTTGTTCCCCGGGACACGTGGCCTGGCCCCCCCTCCCCAGGTTAGCCTGCAGACCCTTCTCCACCCCCGGCCCCCCCTCCCGCTCCGGACCGGGCTCTTCTGGAGACTCCACCCGCCCCCTTCCCTTGGCTCCCTGGAAAACCTGAAGCGCTCCCGAGATCAGCTGCCCTCAGTGGGCACTGACCCCTCCGGGCGTCCGGGAGCTGGCCCTTCCCGCCCCCCCCACTGACCTTCCGCCTCCGAGAATCGCCCCTCTCGCAGCCCGCCCAGCCCTGGCCCCTTCTCCCCACGGCCCTCAGCTGCCCTCCCACAATGCCCGCTTGGCCCTGGAGGAGGGAAGGGCCCCTTCCTTCCTGCCCCTGCCCCACCTCTGGCCTTAGCCTTCCTCACGGGGAGCGAGGCCCATACCGGACCCTTCCCCCGAAACGCTGAAGAATGAAGTTCAGCCCAAGTGGGTTTTGTCGTCTGGCCCAAGTGGCAAGGGGGGGGTTGGTGGGGTGGTGGGTGGAAAGAATAGGTGGGGGTGGGGTGGGGGAGGGGGACAGGGACAGTGCACGTCACTGACTGTTCTCTCTCTTTCTCTGTCTCTTCCCCCCTCCCCCCTCCTCTGCACAGTGACTCGGGCCAGCACAGAGGGCCCCAGGCCGGAGGCAGGAGCAGCTGGGCCAATTCCCTGGCCAGGAGTGGAAGGGGATGGCTTCAGTCCTGGGCTCCCCATCCCCCTGCTCAGCGGGCAGTGAGGAAGAGGACATGGAGGTGCTTCTAAATAGCCTTCCCCCACCCCACCCAGGTAAGTGCTCGGAAGGGGCCACAGGCTGGGAAAGAGGAGGCTTTGGGGCCTTCCCCTAGTGATTGTTGGGGCAGGGTTGGGTAATGCCTCTCTTTGCAGGATTTGAGGTGGGAGGGTATCTAGAGGGAGTGGTTCAATTCTTCTGAGCTCTCCTGTAAAAAGGGTGATGGCAGCCATGTGTTTCTGCCTTGGGCATCATGGATTGAGGTGTCTTGGAGATGACGTTTAGTGCCCATCTGTGCCCATTTGTAGGGTCTGAGCTCATGGTGAGATGAGAATATTGCTCTAGGTGAAGCTTAGAATGAATAGGGTAGCAGTAAGCTTAGGTTATGGTCAGCCAGTGCTTTGTGGCTTGGCCTTAGGGTTTTGGGGGAGAGTGGCCAAGCTTCCCTGAAATCTAGTGGGGTCTTGGGGGTAGGGGTCAGTGATGACTTGAAAAGTATAAACAGGAATTGCTGGGTTCTCTTATTCAGTTTATTTTTAGCCAGTGATCAGTTACCGGTTTTCTGTTCTCTCTGCTGACTGAACTGTGCAAAGTTTGAATCTCGCTCACAGCCGGGATATGGAGCACTTGCAGCCAGGCAAATTGCTGGAGTGTTTTGGTTGGGGAATGAAAGCTGAGGGAATATGTTAATGATCTAGAAGACAAGGTTTGAGGGATTGGGGAGCAGAGGAGCTCCCCCAATCATTTGAGTAGGAAGGAATTTTTTTAAAGACTCTCCATCATTCTTTTTAGGGAAGGAATGTTTAACCAGAAGACTTTGTGTCTGGGAAAGTATGTTTATCTTGGTGAAGGGAGAGAAGTGTGTTATATGTGTTTGGGGTGGGACTTTGCACCAGGCAAATTGAAGTAGTCTGATTTATCCTGTGCTTTCCGGAGATGGTACTGACCAGTCCTGAGGAGCAGAGCTTTGGTTCATTGCTCAGATGGAGAGATGCTGTATGCTTGTCTTGTCTTCTCTCCTGCCCCTAAACTGGCCTTTTTGTTCTCCTACTTGTTTTCTTTTTTCCCCATCTCAGATTTTCTTATCCTCCCAGTTGTCTGTTCATGAGAACTTAGTTCTTGTATTGGATCTTGAAGTATCAGAGAGACAGTGTAGTCCTGGATTCAGATTCTGTTGTTAGCTGTGTGTCCGTTAGCCAGCCAAGAAACCTCTCTGAGCCTCAGTTTGGTCTTCAGTTAAATGGAGAAAATAGATGTGTAGAACCTACTTCACAAAGTTATTGTAAAGTTCAAATGAGAAAATGTATGGAAAGTACTTTGTAAACCTTAAAAGTGCTATATAAATGTTAACTACTGCTTTTGTTATCTGAGCCAGCAGTTCTTTTATTCCAAAGGCTACTGATGTTGCTTAGGTTCCCCAGTAACTATCTTTTTTATTTTTAATTTTCTTTACTTTTGACGACAAGAACTGGGCTGCCTTAGAAAGGCTTCTCGATTTGGGGCTTTCTAAGTTGGGGTCACAGATGTGTGTAGTGGAGCCTCTGTTATACCCTTCATAGTTGTTTGGGTAGATGTTAATCCTTGTCTTCCCCTGTCCTTTGCTTTAGTCTGGTATAGTGGAGGGCCAAATTTTGAACTCTTTTGGTTCATATAGGCTAGGAGTTGTCCTGTTGTCCAAGGAGGCAGGGTGGTCCTATCCTCTTCTTGACTAACTGTAGAGTTGCCCTGTGGTCTTGGCCCAGAGGCTAGGTGAACTATTGGCAATTATTCTCTTTTCCCCCTCTGTTGGCCCCCAGGGCTAGGGTTGTTCCTGTCCTAGCTGGAAGCTGTATAGACTCCCAAGATGAACTCTGCCCCAAGCTGTTCTATGACCCAGTTTTTCCACTCTGCCACACCCCGTTCCTGTCCCTTTCCCAAATCTTCCTCCAGATCTCAACTAGTATGATGTTGGCCAGGTCAGCACATTCTTTGCCTGAGAGGTTGGGGGGCTATTTGTGGGTGGACTAGGGTATACCTCTTGCTTCATGCCCCTTGCCTTCCTGTCAGGATTCTTTATAGGGGTTCTAAAAAGGAGGAACTGGGGTGTTGTTGATCATGGAATAACATGGGAGTGTTCAGAAGAGGCCTTCCAGAAAATTTTCTTCCTGGTGAGATGTAGGCCGGGTGTCCTATTCCCTTGGGAGTGGGAGGGGTTGCCTTGAGCCTAGCCTGATCTTGGGCTAAGTAGGCTAGGGGCCTGATGGGGCTTTGTCTGTTTTCTAATGTCTTGTCCTTCGAGGGAGGAGCCAGGGGCTGCTCAGGGTGTAGGTCTCCAGGGATTAGAAGGTAGAAGCTTGTATAGAATTAGAAGAAGAATGTTGTTTATATTCCTTGGGCCAGGTGTGTGAATCTCTGAAACTTGAGGGAAATGAGGGACTTTATTGAGTAGCTACTCAAATGAAAGTGGCATTGTAGGGTTTGTTGCCATGGATTCTCACCACAACCAATGAAATATTAACTATTAGAAGTATGGCAAGGGGGTTATGTGTTTGGACCACTCTCAATTTCTTAGCTATGTTCTGCTCTTTAAAACATTTTTTTATGTGTGTGGTGTAACTCAACCTCTTGTTATCAATTGTCCCCTGTGCATTTATACTGGGTTTCATTATCTTAAGGTCTCTCAAGAAGAATGTCAACCTTAAACTGGGTAAGAGACCTGGATCTGGGGCCCTTTTGAAGGGGAAAAGGATAAGAAAGTTCTCAATGAGGGCAATTTCTTTCCCCTTTCAAATCTCCCAGCCACTTCCTGTCTGCCCTATGTTGGCAAGCTGGGTGCCCTGGGTGCCTTCTGTGGTCAGGAGCCATTTTCCCTCTCCTTAGTTGGTGAGGTACCTCCCTTACCATCCCTATGATGGGTGAGGGTGGCCAGAGAAGAGGGAGTAAGTGAGCTGACATGGATTTCTGTTTAAAAAGAAGCAACATCTGTCCTTTCCTCCTCCTCAATGCCCCCCTCCCACCTAGCCCAGCCCAATAGCCCTGTATATAACCCTAGGCTTTGTGCTAGTGTGCCCAGAGCCAAGGGGGAGGGGGAAGCCAGATGGGAGAAGGCTGGGTTAGAGGGAGTAGTAACAGCTGATTTGACTTGGGCCCAGGGGAGGGTAAAGCCACTGACCCCAGGGGAGACCAGAGAGAAGCTTGGGGTAGGAAAGAAGTAGGGGAGTAAACTTCTGGGGAAGGAGCGGGGTAGAGAGAGGAGTAGGAGTATGGGGGAAGCTGTCTTGGAGATAGTGTTGGCAGCTGAGCCTAGGATCCAGAGGCTCTGGTTGCCCTGAGTATCAGTGACCCGAAGGGGCTGGTTAGAGGTGTGTCTATGGGAAACCCTGGAGCTGAATTGTTATCCATATTTTCAGAATATTATTGAAAGAAGTATGTTGCCATATTTCCTCGCAGCTGGTCTAATTCCCCAGGTTAGGGATGTATTGTCAATTACAGTGTATCCAATGCACTGTAATATTAGAACTGAATGACTGAATATTAGAACTTACTTCTCCTACCCTGTTAGTTAGCTTAATTCAGAAGCTGTGTAAGTGGAGATAAAGACGATTGCTCTTAAGGAGTGGTTCTGGGGCTCTGTGATAGGCCAGAGATGGCTGACCTGCTATAGTGGCTCTATGCATATGCATATAGCTTTTCCTTGGACTTTTTCTCTTCTGAGTACCAATTTCTTTTAGTCTCCTGGAGAAGAGTGTAGACGGCAGATTCCTCTCAGAATCTGGAGAAATTGTAGGTTGAAGACTCGGCATTGGGTCCTCACGTTTCCCTATCTTTCCTCTCCTCTACATCCTACCCTAATGAACATACTTAAGAGAATGAAGAAGACCCAGAGGAAGACTTATCAGAGGCAGAGACACCTAAACTCAAAAAGAAGAAGAAGCCTAAGAAACCCCGGGACCCTAAAATCCCGAAGAGCAAGCGACAAAAAAAGGAGGTGAGTGAGGTTGGCTAAGGTATGAATGGAGGGAGGGTGGGAAGGAGTCAAAATGTGAGAATTAGGAATAGAGAAGATGTGTGTAGGAAAGGTCCTGGGATAAGCCAGGTGGCTGTCCCAAGGCAAGCATGTGTGTAGCATGTGTGTGTCTGTCTCCCTTTCCCTTTCCCCTCTCCCTGTTCTAGCGTGTGCTCTTATGCCGGCAGCTGGGAGACAGTTCTGGGGAGGGGCCTGAGTTTGTGGAGGAAGAAGATGAGATGGTTTTGCGATCAGACAGCGAGGGCAGTGACTATACTCCTGGCAAGAAAAAGAAGAAGAAGCTTGGACCTAAGAAAGAGAAGAAAAGCAAGTCTAAGAGGAAGGAGGAGGAAGAAGAGGATGATGATGATGATGATTCAAAGGTGCCCACATCCCTCATGTTCTTTTTTCTTTCTCATTCCTTTTGTTTCTCATTCCAAAATGCTCACTGCCCCTTAGAAGAGTTTTTCTTGTAAAATACCTATTTTCAATTCAGTCCACTTGTAGTAGTATCCTGATCTAATAATTCTCAACTTCTCAAAGTTCTTTGTTACTCCTTCGGATGTACCATTGAAAGGACTGCCAGGGCTTTGACTGTCTTCCCTTGGCCTTCTGTAGGAACCCAAGTCATCAGGTCAGCTACTGGAGGACTGGGGCATGGAGGACATTGACCACGTGTTCTCAGAAGAAGATTACCGCACCCTTACCAACTATAAGGCCTTCAGCCAGTTTGTCCGGTATTGAAGCTAAGGCTCAAGGGTCTTTAGAAAGGGAAGGGCCATATACCTCCTTTTTTCAGTTTCTAGTCCTGCTGTGTCTTGTGTTTATCAACCAGTTTTTCTTTCTTTCTTCCCCAGACCTCTCATTGCTGCTAAGAACCCCAAGATTGCAGTTTCTAAGATGATGATGGTTCTAGGGGCCAAGTGGCGAGAGTTCAGTACCAACAACCCCTTCAAGGGCAGTTCTGGGGCTTCAGTGGCAGCTGCAGCAGCTGCTGCTGTGGCTGTAGTGGAGAGTATGGTAACTGCAACTGAAGTTGCTCCACCTCCACCCCCTGTGGAAGTACCCATCCGAAAGGCTAAAACCAAGGAGGGCAAAGGTTAGTGAGATAGAAGTTTGTAGACAAGTCTGGTCCAAGGATGTCTTTTCTTACCTCTGAAGTTGAATTTGGATTTCAATTTTAGGTTAGGGGAGTTTAGGGGAAATTTATATTGGCAAAAGTAGTTTAGGAAGTATTGTAAAGAGGATTGTTTTCTTTTTTCAAACTTGTTGCCCAATGAGAAATTCAGTTCAACAAATTTGTGTTAAGTGCCACATGTGAAAGGCACTGTACTTGGCTCGGGATGACTTAGAAAAACAAATGATAAATGATATCGAAGGAGCTTATGTTCTCATGGGGAGGGAGTAAGTAAGGGAAGATATGTTCTATATGGCAGTATGAGGAAGGAAGGCGCGCTGACATTTGGGAGTATCAGGACAGACTTCAAGGAAGAAGGGCCAGCTAAACTGATCCTTAAAGGGAGATCAGGATTCTGAGAAGCAGGGATGGAAAGATAGCATTTCAGGAATGAGGGATATTGAGTTTGGGAAGCAATTTAATCAAATTGTGCTAGAGCATAAAGTGTGAAGGGGAGTAATTTGATAAGACTGGAGTCGGATCATAGTGGGCCCTATTGTCAGGCTGAGGAGGTAGAACTTTTGTCCTAAAAACAGTAAGGATTTTGAGTAGTAAAGGGAGTGGGACATATGATCAGATGTGTTCTAGGAATATTAATTTGTCAACTGTGGGCAGCAGTGCTGGCGAGGGGAAGGTTTGGAAGTAGACACAGCAGTATGTTAGGATAGCTTATGTGAGATTTTGATGGCTGGAACTAGAATGGTTGCTCTGTGACTGGACAGAAGAGAATGGGTGAATTGATAGGACTGAGTAATTCATTGGACCAGTTGAGTCTGAGGTGCTGATAGAATATCTAGGTGGAAGTGTTGTAGAAACAGAATCTGTAGGTTGTCATTGATTAGATTTGGGAGGAGAAAATAGAAGAGGTAAGGATAATTTCTAGGTTTCTAGAATAAACAGGGAAGTATAGAACTGGGGTTTTTCAGTGGGGCGAAGATCATAAACTCTATTTTAGACTTGCTTTTTTTTGGAATGCTGTTGGAATTTCCACATGGAGATGTCTAGCAGGCAAACTGATGATGCTAGACTGAGAACTTAGGAAAGAGTTGAGTGGATATATAGATTTGTGAGTCATCTTTATACATATAATAGAACTCATGGGAGCAGATGAAATGATCAAGAAAGAAGGTGCAAACAGAAAAGGGCTGAGGACAGAGTCTTGGGGGGCATGCACTCTATGAAGTTAGGAGATGAAAGATGGGCTAGTAAAGAATCCTGAGAAAGACTGATGAAGTAGATAGGAAAAATCAGGAGAGGAAGAAAGAGTATCCAGGTACATAGGATGATGAGAGGGGAGAGTGGGGTCCGCAGTGACAAAAACTGTAGAAAGGGATGGAAAATGCCATTGAATTTAGCAGTTAAATGGTTGGCAACTTTGTAGAGAAAAAGTTAAGAGTTAGTGGGTCAAAACCCAGGTGGGATAAGAGTTAGAGAATTGTCAGTGGGTGGTGAGAAAGTAGAGGCAGCGAGTGAGCATAGATGATTTCTTTCCTAAAAGTTTGGCAGTGAAAGGGAAGAAAGGGATAATTAGTAGCTTGATGGGGTATGACAGGATAGGGTTAAGTGAAGTGTGTGTGGTTTTTTTTTTAAAGGATGTGGTGAACCTGACAAATTTGTAGATAACAGGAATAGAGTCAGAAATAGGAAGAGATTAAAGGTGAATGAGGGAATAAGGTCAATAAGGCAAGCTTTTGGAGCCCTTGGAGAGTTGGTGTTTGCATTTAACTTTCCTTTCTTTTAGGTCCCAATGCCCGACGGAAGCCTAAAGCTAGTCCCCGTGTGCCTGATGCTAAGAAGCCTAAACCGAAGAAGGTGGCACCCCTGAAAATCAAACTGGGAGGCTTTGGCTCTAAGCGCAAGAGGTCTTCGGTGAGAATCTACATGTGCTGGGTCACCTAAGGAGGAAGTACCCTGGAACAGGACACAGCAGGGGATATAAGTGTGGGAGGTTGTGGATAGAGTTGTTATAGTAGACATCTAGTCCTCCTTTCTACTATCCTAACATTCTCCCTGAAGGGGAAGAATGGTACTTTCCTCACCATATACATCTTCCCCTTGGCTAGGATTTATATCTCTCTGATCCCTTTCATCTTGCCAGAGTGAAGATGATGACCTGGATGTGGAATCTGACTTTGATGATGCTAGTATCAACAGTTACTCCGTGTCAGATGGTTCAACTAGTCGGAGCAGCCGCAGTCGCAAGAAGCTCAGAGCTACCAAAAAGAAAAAGAAAGGTGTGTTTCTCTTATGTCTTTGTATGGTTATTGGTGAGGGCTCAAATCCCCTAAAAATAGGCCTGAGACATGGGGGTGGTATCATAATGGGTGGCGGGTTGTGCTACTTACTGGGCTTCCCCTCTTCCTTGCCTAGGCGAGGAGGAGGTGACTGCTGTGGATGGTTATGAGACAGACCACCAGGACTACTGTGAAGTGTGCCAGCAAGGAGGCGAGATCATCCTGTGTGATACCTGTCCCCGTGCTTACCACATGGTCTGCCTGGATCCTGATATGGAGAAGGCCCCGGAGGGCAAATGGAGTTGTCCACACTGTGTGAGTACTTGTCAAATATGGGCCCTTTTGAAGGGGGTAGGGGATGGGGTGAGGTTGGGGTGGGGAGGGTGGGAATAGGTGGGAGTGGGGGGCACGTTGTGTTCTGTGGGATTACAGTTTATGAGATTTGGGGAAAAGGTAGGTCAAGAACTATGGGGGGTGGAAGCTAGCTGTGATCTCTTACCACAGGAAAAGGAGGGTATCCAGTGGGAGGCAAAGGAGGACAACTCTGAGGGTGAAGAAATCCTAGAAGAAGTTGGTGGTGACCCTGAGGAGGAGGATGATCATCACATGGAGTTCTGCCGTGTCTGCAAGGATGGTGGGGAACTGCTCTGCTGTGATACCTGCCCCTCCTCCTACCATATCCACTGCCTGAATCCCCCACTCCCAGAGATCCCCAATGGCGAATGGCTTTGTCCTCGTTGCACAGTGAGTGTCTGACTTGAAGGTATAGGGGGGAAGTAGAATTCACAACTTATACCATTGTTGTTATTACATAATACCACAAGCACTGTGAGAGTAAAGAAGGCAAGGGATTGGTTGGGAACTAGGGAAATGACTTCTTTGACTCTGAAGGGTTTCTGTCTACTTAGCTTTTAGAAAACCCTAGGCTTCTGGTGATTCTGGGAGTTGTCTGCTATGAGAACATGCTGCAGTGGTGTAAGGCAGGAGAGTTAATGTTTTGCTAGCTGACCAGAGGATACTGAAGTAGGGTCATCTTGGCCCAGAGCACTCTGTTCCTGTCTCTGCCTCTGTCAGGGACCCTATCAGTTCACTCTGGTTTATTGGAGCCACTTAATACTCTATGATTTTCTGTAAGGAAAATCCAAGCCTCCAAGACTATTGATTTATCACACTTTAATTGTCCTGTATCATTTTTTGAGAACTAGGCATTTGGATGGTAAAAAGAGATTCGATATGGAAAAGGTGCTAGATAAGGATAAGAAATGGAAAAGATTTTTCCTCCTTTTGTTCCTATAAACCTCTGACTGTGCTGACATATAGGGTGTGTTAGGCCTTTTCTTTAGAGCTTGTGCTTTTGTGTTTATTATCTTTCCTTAGTGTCCTTCACTGAAAGGCAAAGTTCAGAAGATCTTGATCTGGAAATGGGGGCAGCCACCATCCCCTACACCAGTGCCCCGACCTCCCGATGCTGACCCCAATACTCCTTCCCCCAAGCCTTTGGAAGGGCGACCTGAGCGGCAGTTCTTTGTTAAGTGGCAAGGCATGTCCTACTGGCATTGTTCTTGGGTGTCAGAACTACAGGTAAGCCCTCGTGACAGTGTGGCTGGATGTGTGAGATTATGTACAAGGAGATAAAGGACAATAATGTTTCTAGATAAAGGACAACATCCCATTTGTTAACTACTTTTTTTTTTCTGATCCCAAGTTGGAGCTTCACTGCCAAGTGATGTTCCGCAACTATCAGCGCAAGAATGATATGGATGAACCACCATCTGGAGATTTTGGTGGGGAGGAAGAAAAAAGTCGTAAGCGAAAGAACAAAGACCCCAAGTTTGCAGAAATGGAAGAACGCTTCTACCGCTATGGCATTAAGCCTGAGTGGATGATGATTCACCGAATCCTCAATCACAGGTATCAGTAAAGCTTGTGGTTGTCATAAGTTGTTAAGGTTGGCCTTAATGGGGTCACTAGGATTGGCCGGAGTTAGTAGCATAAGATCTCTGTGAAAGAGAATTAGGACTCACTTTTTTCTGTTGCTGAGACTGAGCAAGTAAAAAGTCTGTCAGTGTCTTGTACAGCATAGGCGTGCAATTAATATTAAAGGAATCTTGGTGTTTGAGCTGTTAGGAGAGAAAAGGGGGTGGGGGTTGGCGTGGAGGTGTTGCCCTTGATCTGAAGACAAGAGCTTGTGACCCTGGAGGTGAAGTGTTTGATTTCCTAGTTTGCAGTATGTTCTATTCGGGTCTCTCTACCTCAAGAACCTGAAGAGAATGAAGTTACCTACTCTGACAATTCTTTTTTTTTCCTTTGGTGCCACAGTGTGGATAAGAAGGGTCATGTCCACTATTTGATTAAATGGAGGGACCTGCCCTATGATCAGGCATCTTGGGAGAGTGAGGATGTAGAGGTGCAAGACTATGATCTGTTCAAGCAGAGTTACTGGAACCATAGGTGAGTATTTGAGTAGCTTCACAGTGGGAGAGAAGGGACATTAGAAGGGGCAGTCATCTAATGCTCTTTTCTCTTCTTAAGGGAGCTAATGCGGGGTGAGGAAGGACGACCTGGTAAAAAGCTCAAGAAAGTTAAGCTGAGGAAGTTGGAGAGGCCCCCTGAAACCCCTACAGTTGATGTGAGTTGTGACAGAGAAGAGGAAATGACTTATTTAGGTGTGGGAGGTTGGATCTTGTCTCCATCCAGACCATGCTTCATTTGATGGCAGTGCTATATAAATAATGACCTGTTTCAGGTCTTAATTGTTTTAATAAGTCTTCTTTTCCTCCCTTCACCATACCTCAAAATCAGAAGGAGGGCTTTATTTCCTCTCCTTCTAGCCAGCTGGAAAATTAAAGCATAGAGGTGGAAAGGGGAGGTTGGGAGGGGAATAGAAGGTTTGTTTAAGGTCATGAAAATAATCTTGGAGAAAAGTAACATCATGTAATGGAAAGTGTTGCAGGTCAGGAGAGACTGGGGTTTGAATCTACCCTTTGACATTTAGCTGTGAGACTGGGCAAATCACTTAAATCTCCCAGCTCTTTTTTTGTCATCTGTAAAATGGGATTATTAATACCCATAGTTATCTGCCTCATGCAGTGTTTATGACAGTAATGAATGAAATTCAAATGAAAAAGATTCACAAAGTACTTCTACATACATTAATAACACCATTAGCCCATATTTAGATGTACTTTGTTGAGTTGGGGCTGTATCTCAACATATATCCTGATCTTCATCCCAAGGATTTTTTCTTCTCTGGTTGTCCTGTTCTGGAGAGTAGACAAGAAAGGTTGTCAAAATGAACTTTAGGAAGGAATGTAGTATAAATAGGTTTACTTAGTTTATTCTATGACTTTAGGGATTACAAAATTACTGAGGGATACTAGAGTATGTTTTCCTGAAAATCTTTTAATACCAAAACTAACATTTGTTTGGTGGGTTAGTTATCCTTCTACCAAGAGGAAGAGGTTAGGACAAGGGCAGAGGGGAAGTAATGACCTCCAAGGATCTTTTGCATAGGCTTTCATGTTGATATGTAAGTAGGCTGGAAAAGACACATGGTAGGTAATACAAAATCATCATTGTCTTCATAAGCCCATCACCTGCCAGTTTCTGACTTCCCACTATTTTTTCTTTTAGCCAACAGTGAAGTATGAGAGGCAGCCCGAGTACTTAGATGCCACTGGTGGGACTTTACATCCCTATCAGATGGAGGGATTGAATTGGTTGCGCTTCTCCTGGGCCCAGGGCACTGACACTATCTTGGCAGATGAAATGGGCTTGGGCAAGACTGTTCAGACAGCTGTCTTCCTCTATTCTTTGTACAAGGAGGTGAGAAAGAACAGTACTATTAATTAACTTTTCTATCTCTCAGAACTGTATTCATTTTCTGCAGAGCCTTTTACTTAGAGGTGATGTAAGAGGGGAGACTAATTCCTGTTCTTGGAGAATTTAGTATTGTGGGGAAGATAAGACAGAAGAAGATTACTCCACGATGTAACTAACACCAGACAGCTGTGTGAATGTATATTCAGGGCAGGTGTACCAATTTGATCAGACCTGTGGGAGGGATTAGTGTGAGAAGGCTCCATGAAAGAAGGAACAAAGAAGTTTTGAAGGAGGGTCAAAACAGTTTAGGAGGGGAGAAGATTGAAGACTGATACTGGTATCTTTTATTTGGCAGGGGAGGGGTTGGGAAGTTGTAGTGTATAGAGTGGATTATAGACATGGCTAGTAAAAGGACCTACACTTTTCTCTCCTCCCTCTCCCACTTCCAGGGTCATTCAAAAGGCCCTTTCCTAGTGAGTGCCCCACTTTCTACAATCATCAACTGGGAGCGAGAGTTTGAGATGTGGGCTCCAGACATGTATGTGGTAACTTATGTAGGAGACAAGGATAGTCGTGCCATTATCCGGGAAAATGAATTCTCTTTTGAAGACAATGCTATCCGAGGTGGCAAGAAGGCTTCAAGAATGAAGGTATCTCAGAGGGAGGATTAACCCTTTCTGGCCAAGCATATTACCTTGGGATGAAGAAAGAGGGATGCCCTGGTATCTGGAAGATGCTGTTCACAGTAGAAGGGCTAAGCATCAGTGATTGGGCCCCCTTCTTTTGCAGAAAGAAGCATCTGTGAAGTTTCACGTGTTGCTGACTTCCTATGAACTGATCACCATTGACATGGCCATTTTGGGCTCCATTGATTGGGCCTGCCTGATTGTGGATGAAGCTCATAGGCTTAAGAACAATCAGTCTAAGGTAAACAGTCTTTGGCCTCTTTTGTTAGACGCTCTTGATTTATTGAAGATGGGGAATCCGGAGGGCCAGTTTGAGATTTTCTGGAGTCATGTTGGGGCCAATAGGTGACATGGAGTGATCTGTTTTCCTTTTCCCTCTTACCTTTCTTCTCTGCCTTACTAGTTTTTCAGGGTCCTCAATGGCTACTCCCTCCAGCACAAGTTACTGCTAACAGGGACTCCTCTACAGAATAACTTAGAGGAGCTCTTCCACTTGCTTAATTTCCTCACTCCAGAAAGATTCCAGTAAGTATTCTTTCATTATAGCACATTATTTTTCATATCCACCCTACTCCCTCCCCATTTTTTTCCTGTTTATTACATACTTATTGCCCCCCACCATTCTTTGATAAACTTCTTTCTTTTTTTCTTGATAAAGCAACCTGGAGGGCTTCCTAGAGGAGTTTGCTGACATTGCCAAGGAGGACCAGATCAAGAAATTGCATGACATGTTGGGTCCTCATATGCTTCGGCGGCTTAAAGCTGATGTCTTCAAGAACATGCCCTCCAAGACGGAGCTGATTGTGCGTGTAGAACTGAGCCCTATGCAGAAGTGAGTTGGAGGAATGTTTCCCAGACGGACAGGAGAAACACTAAGTCCACTAAAAATATCTCGAAAAATCTGCTTGTCCCCCATACTGTTTTCAATATCCACACTTCCCTCCGTTCTGAGAGCATTTCAGTTCTGGGGCATCTGGTGGTAGGGAACAAGTGGGGCCTGAAGATGCCATCAGTAGTACCAAGGTCATAAAACACTTTTTCCAGTTTCAGTCAAGTTCTAACTATTTGCAAGTGATCCTTGTGGTCTTTTGGGTTTAACTGAATTATTTTTAGACCCTAAGCTTAGAATTTTTAAAAATTTCTCTGGGTTCCTCAAAAAAGAAGGCTTGATACCTAGACCTTAGGATTGTCTTGAAGTTTGGTAGTAAAACTTTGTGGTCTCTCTGCAGGAAATATTACAAGTACATTCTAACTCGAAACTTTGAAGCACTCAATGCTCGAGGTGGTGGCAATCAGGTTTCCCTACTTAATGTTGTGATGGATCTTAAAAAGTGCTGTAACCACCCTTATCTCTTCCCTGTGGCTGCAATGGTATGTCCTGAAATCTCTTTTAATGTCATCTGAATTGCTTCCTTGTCTCCCATTTCATTATTTTTCTTCCCTACCTTTTATTCTAGGAAGCACCAAAGATGCCCAATGGGATGTATGATGGCAGTGCCCTAATTCGAGCATCAGGGAAGCTCCTTTTGTTGCAAAAAATGCTCAAGAACCTCAAAGAGGGTGGCCACCGTGTGCTCATTTTCTCACAGGTATTTAGTGTATTGGGTTGCAGTATAGGAGAGTTAGATGAGGAGATGCTTCTTAATGGGAAGAGAACTCGACTCATATCAAATAAATTCTCTTCTTAGATGACTAAGATGTTGGATCTGTTGGAGGACTTTTTGGAACATGAAGGTTACAAGTATGAGCGAATTGATGGGGGGATTACTGGGAACATGCGTCAGGAGGCCATTGATCGCTTTAATGGTAAGAGGGTGGGATACATATATGGAAGTATTGGGAGAAAGGGGGCAAATCAAAACACCATCAGACTTGTTTTTTAGCTAGTCACTTTTTTCCACACCTCAGTTTGGGTAGGGAAGGAAATTACGGAGTTTACCTCTGGTGTCTGATTATTTCAGAAAGATACCTAAAATAGTATTTTTAATTCTCTTGCTTTCCAGCACCTGGTGCTCAGCAGTTTTGCTTTCTTCTTTCCACTCGAGCTGGGGGCCTGGGAATCAATCTGGCTACTGCAGACACTGTTATCATCTATGACTCTGACTGGAACCCCCATAATGACATCCAGGTGAACAGGATCAAACTCAAAGTGATGAGTAGTGGCATTGATACTATTTGTTTACGTAAAGCATTTCCCTACCTTTTATGAGTAGATGCCTAAATTAAAACAGAAGTTTTTTCATAGCTTTTAATTTGTTGTGAATAAGAGCTTGGGCATAATGGTCATGCTTTCAAGGAACCATGCTTCAGTTCCATCTTATTCTAGAATCTAGGTTGGGAAGATTAATATAGGCATTGGTAGTTTGATGTGGAGAGAAGTCCAGAGGCAAGAGTCAGTGCATGAGGGAAACAAGGTGATAGATACTCAAATTTTGCCTTTATTCCTACCATCCTGTAGGCTTTTAGCAGAGCCCATCGAATTGGTCAGAATAAAAAAGTGATGATCTACCGTTTTGTGACCCGTGCTTCGGTAGAGGAGCGCATCACACAGGTGGCCAAGAAGAAGATGATGCTTACACATCTTGTTGTAAGGCCTGGCCTCGGTTCTAAGACTGGCTCCATGTCCAAGCAGGAGCTTGATGATATCCTCAAGTTTGGTACTGAGGAACTATTCAAGGATGAAGCCACTGATGGAGGTAAGGATTTGGTTGAGTCTTTAAGCTTAGTATATAGTGTTAAGAGTATTTGTGGGAGTTGGAGTGATAGATCTTCCAGGGGAAAATTACTTAAATTCTTTGACTCATTCTATTCCACCAAATATCTCCTGGTGCTGCTCCATGTGGGATACCGTTTTCTCATAGGAGGAGACAACAAGGAAGGAGAAGACAGTAGTGTTATCCACTATGATGACAAGGCCATAGAGCGACTACTGGATCGAAATCAGGATGAAACAGAAGATACAGAACTTCAAGGCATGAATGAATACCTGAGCTCCTTCAAAGTGGCCCAGTATGTGGTGCGGGAAGAAGAAATGGGGGTAAGTGACAATGGAGAAATCTGGCACCAGCAAGTAGAAGTAGGGTGGTATTTAGAATTGGAAGAATCCATTCTCCAGGTGTAAATTTCCCTATTCTTAAATTCAGGTTGTCTAGACTGACCTTTGTCCTAACAGGCTTTTGATGGCTCTTGCCAGTCTTAATTCTTTATCTCCTCTGTTTTCTTTTTAATCTATTTGTTCCTGAAGTATACTGACTGATAGCCTTCTCCATTGCCTTATTGTAGTGTAGTGTGGAGGTTTTCAAATGTTAAGCCAGAGGAAATAAACATTGTGAGGTTCTACCATATTAGAAAGACATGAAGCAGTCATGTCTTTTCAAGGCTGGCTTCCATTTGCAGAAGCTCATTGCCAGGAGGTGAGACACTTTTTGTGTCTCAATGTCCCATTGGCCATGGGAAAAATACAAAGTGAACCTCAGGTCTGGTTGTCATCCTGCTTGTACAATGACAGTGACATAGTGGTGGAGGATGGAGCAAAAACTATAGGAAGAAAGGCAAAAAAATATGTTGATAATATGTTTAAAGAGTAAGAACCAAAAAAAGATCAAAGTTTTTGGCAAAAATCTCATGGATCTGTGTCATGAATACTATCTGTCCTCAACTATAGAGAGTCTATATGTGCTCAATATGGCTGGGGCCAAGTGACATCACCAAAAAATAAAATTTATTATGTGTACTGAAAGGAAGGAACTGGTTACCAACGTATCAAAGCTGCCTGAACACAGTCGAAAGAAGTGCGTTGTTATAAGAAGTGTAAAAATCAGTTCTAAATGAGAATATATGGTATGCATTTGAGTCGCTTCCAGTCTGACTTATTTAAAACTGCTCTTGATGTGGAATAAGGGTAAGGATAAAAGAAATAGACACTGATTCTTCAAACTTTTCAGTATTTCCTGAGGATACCAGAAGAATCTCTGCCTTAGGGTAGCAAAGACTTGATTAGTTTGCCAAACAGAAAGTGATGGTTGACAGCTAAATGCACCACTAGTTTAGTCTAAAAATCTTTATAAAGTATAAATGAGATTAATGGAAGCTTATGGGCAATATTGCCTTATAAAAGTGAGGAGAGGAGAAGAACGATACAGAATTTTGCAAGAGACATAGCCACACCATTGTGAGTACATTTAAGAATAAAACTCCAAAGAGAGAAAGAGAAGAAAAACAGAAAAGATTTGTCAGAATTCTGTAACTAACTTTTCTACAATCAGTGGAGCATGACATTTGGATTCTAACCACAGTTTCTGATGTGTAATAGGAGGAAATAACAATGGGAGAAATAACATAAAGACAGGAAAAGTGTTTGGAAGAGACCTAGGAGGCACAATTTTTAAGGTCTTAAGAGATTAATTCCCAAGATATGTGAAGGAAGGATACATAACCTGAGTTAGGAAGAACTTTGTAAGTTATTAGTCTACTCCATAGCTGAACAAGAATCCTCTCTACAATATGCCCAGTAAGTGACCACCTTTGGTTGAAGATCTTCAATAATGGGGAACATAATGCCTTTGGACAGAGAACATATATATATATACATATATGCTTTTGGATAGCTCAAATTGTCAAGTTTTTCTTTACATCTTCCTTCCTGTATCTTCCAGCTATATCTTTGTTCTAAGGTCAAGCAGATAAGTCTATATTTGAATTAAATACCCGTCATGTTCTTAGGTCTTCTCTAAAGGGTAAACGTTGTTGTTCACATAGAGAAGTAGCATGGCATAGCAGATTAGAATGCTGGATTTGGAATCAGGAAGATGTGAGTTCAAATCCTGCTTCATATGCTGTGTTAATTCTGGGAAAGTAACTCACTTTAACCTTCTGATTTTCTAATCTCTGAAAGGGTTATATTTGTCTAAAGTCCCTTCTAGTGCTACATCTGTGATCCCTATGTGGCTTTTTCTTGAGGCCCTTAATTACCATTCTGGTTGCCTTCTTACATAATACTTTTCAGTTTACTAGTGTTCTTTATAAAATGTAGCACTGTGAGAAACGAACATAATATTCCAGATAACAGTTTGAATAGGGTAGAAAATGGTGAGCACTGATACTATACTTGATACTATAATTCTCTTGATGCAGCATGTTAGCTACAGTTAATTTTCTTGACAGCAGTAGCACATTATTGATATATACCAAGTTTCTGTTCATTAAGTCACCCCTATTATTTTTCTTCTTTTTTGATACATCATCTCAGTGCTTCTCCTCTCAAGAGAGCCGTACCATAAAGTGAGTGGTATTTTTTAAAAGAATAAAAAAAAATCATAACGAATGATAGAAACAATGAGAAAGTCTAAAAATGTATGCAGTGTGTAATACCTGTGAACCTCCCATGTACATGAAGGGCACTAGTCTTTTTCAGGTGTACTGCTGCCCTAAGTATGCATTTACCATGTTGTACTTACAAAGTTTATTTTTTGAACCAGTGTTAACACTTTTCTTTATCCCTATAATCATCTTATTTTTCAGCCCACTGCTGTAGCTTATCCAAGATTATGTTAGCTGTTCTCAACTTTGTGTTATCTGCAGATTTGATAAGCATGTCACCTATACCTTTGTTTATTTTAAAATGTTGAACTGCACAAGTTCAAACATAAGTTCTGGAGTCATTCTACTAGATAGTGCCTTCCCAGCTGACATACCATTAATGACTACTTTTGGGATTTGGTCATTCAACCAGTTATGAATCTACTTTAATTTACTATTGTTTATACCAAATCTCCCCATTTTCCCCCCACAAGAATACAATGTGAAATTTTGTAACATGCTTTAATTACCAGGTTAGCACCATGTCACAAAGGGAAATATGACTAGTCTGGCATGACTTGTTCTTGATGAGGTCAGTCCAGTCTTTGTGCTTGCTGCTTTCTTTTCTAGATGTTCTCACTATCTTTTTCACAGTGTGTTCTAGAATTTTTTCAGAAATTAAAGTTAAGCCCACTGGCCTGCAGTTTGCAGGCTTCTTTCTCTTTTTGAAAATCAGTGGTGTAGTACCTCTCTCCTGTTCTTTGATCTTTCAAAGAACATCAACAGTGATTCAGCAATAACATTCCTCAGTTCTTTTCAGTGCTGTGAAATATGTTGTATTGAGAATTGAACTCATCAGGGCAAAGATGCTGTCTTTCTATCTCCTTATTTATCTTGGGTATCCCCTCTGTATTAGCCACTTTTTGTCTGTCCTTTGCTTTCCAGTGATTATTTGCCTTGGCAGGGGGAAAAACAGAAGTGTAGTAGAGACAGAACATTTCTGCCTTCGTCCTGTTTTCTGTTATTGTCTGATGCACCCTGAGTAGTAGCTCCAATAATTATTTTTCCTTTCCAATATACTTAAAAGAAAGAAACCCTTTGTTTTTTGCACTTTGCTTTCCTTGAGAATTTTGCCTCATTCTGTGCCTTGATACTCCTGACACTTTTTTTTTTACAGGACTGTGCCACTTTTGTGCACACACTTTTACTGCTCTTGTTTACATTTTTATGTGTCTTCAGAAATCTAAGATGGTTGATGAGTTCCCAGTTCACCCATATTCATTGGTCTCCTTAGCTCCCCATTTTTCTCTTCATAGGTGTTATTTCTTTATGTCTCTAGAAAGTTTTTCTCCTCCCCCCCATAGAGCTTTCCCCTCCTTCCTGGGCTGAAGACTGGAAAGTGGATAAGTATCCACTTTGTTTCTAGTCATTTACTGCTACAAAGAATTGCTACATTGAATATTTTGGTAAACACAAGACCTTTCTTCCCATAGAATTTTAGTCCATGATCTACTAAATTATTCTTTCTCTTGAAGCTTTTGGAATCTTGTGTTTCAAACTCTGGGGTGCATTTCACACTATTTCTAGTTTTCCTCTTCTATCACATTCTAAGGTAGAATAGTCTTTTTCCCCAAAAGTTCCCATCATGACTTTAAAAAAAATATTGTATCTAAAAATACTGTGTATACGCCTGTTGATTTTGTTTTTTTAAATATATATACACAATTGTTTCCAGGCTGCCCCCTTACCTTTTAACAAAGAAAAACAATTAGCAAAAACTACCTTGTCTTACAGTGTATGTAGCATTCCAGTTATTTGGTCCCCTATCTACTAAAAGGCAGGGACAGTATTTTTTATCATCTGTTCTCTGGGTCACTATCATTCCTATCCAAGCAAGTTCTTCCTTGTTGGTGAAAATAGAATTTTCCCTTGTTGGTTTCCTTAAGCTTTTAAAGAATAAAATTATCATCAAGGCAAATTAAGATATTATTAACTACTTGGCCTCTGGCGGAAAAAATTACAGTGATGTCTGGACAAATACAGTCTCCTTGCCTCTTAGGCCAGTCAGGTATTCTCTTGGGTTATACTTGAACTCTATCTAATTCCTCATTCTGTACAGGTGATTTTTAGTATACCCTGATGACAGTTTTCACTTCTGTTATCCATTTGGTACTTTAAAAAATATGCATATGTACTTAGTGATTTTTTTTTATTGTTACCAAATTTTATTTTATTTTTTCAACTAACAAATCTTTCCTCTCCCTCCTACCTCCATTGGAAAAACAGAACAAATATGCATAGTTAAATGAAATAAATCCCTACATTGGCCATATCCAAAAAAATGTCTCATCCTATATACCCCAAATTCATTAGACCACCATCAGGAGGTCATGGTACATTTTATCATCAGTCTTTGGAATAACAGTCGGTCATTGAGGTATTCAGAATTCTTAAGGTTTTCAAAGTTGTTTTGTTTTTACAGTGTTCTTGTTTATTGTATAAATTGTTCTCCTGATTCTGTTAACTTCACTCTGCATCACTTCATACAGACTGTAGGTTCACTAAAACTGTCCCTTTTGTGTATTCTTTTTTTTTTTAAATTTATTTATTTAATTTTTTACATCCATTTTCACAAATTTTTGGGTTCCAAATTTTCTCCCCTTTTATCCCCTCCCCCCACCCCAATACCCTGAGCAGTCTAATTTTCCCTATCTCCAATCTGCCCTCTCTTCTGTCATCCCTCCCTTCTCTTGTCTCCACCTTCTCTTTTCTCCTGTAGGGCCAGATGGCTTTCTATTCCCCATTACCTGTATTTCTTATTTCCTAGTAGCAACAACAATACTAAACAGTTGTTCCTAAAACTTCTCCCCATCCCTCCCTCCCCACCCATTCCCTTTGGGAAGGCAGGCAATTCAATATAGGCCATATCTGTGTAGCTTTGCAAATGACCTCCCTGATAGTCGTGTTGTGTAAGACTAACTGAATTACCCTCCATCCTAACCTGCCCCTCATTGTTTCTCCCCTGTCTTTTGATCCTGTCCCTCCCCAAGTGTTGACTTCAAATTGCTCCCTCCTCCCTTTGCCCTCCCCCCCATCGTCCCCTCCCTTGCTTATCTCCTTCTCCCCCACTTTCTTATACTGTAAGATAGGTTTTCATACCAAAATGAGTGTGCATTTCACTCCTTCGTTTAGTCAAATGTGATGAGGGTAAACTTCTTGTTTTTTTTGTTTTTGTTTTTTTTTCTCAGCTCTCCTCTTTTTCCCTCCACTAAAAAAAACTCCTACCTGCCTCTTAAATGACATATAGTTACCCCCTTCCATTTCCCCCTCTTTCCTCCCACTACATTTCTCTCTCACCATTTATCTTAATTTCTTTTAAGGTATGGTCCCATCCTATTCAGTTCAATCTGTGCTCTCTATCTCTGTATGTGTGTGCATGCGTGTACATGTGTGTGTGTGGTCCCACCAACTACCCAGATACTGAAAAGTTTTAAGAGTTAGAAATAATTGTCTTTCCCTGTATGAATGTAAACAGTTCACTTCTGGTAAGTCCCTTAAGACTTCTCTTTGCTATTTCCTTTTTCATGCTTCTTCTCATTCTTGTGTTTGAAAGTCAAATTTTCTTTTCAGCTCTGGTCTTTTCATGAAGAATAATTGAAAGTCCTCTGTTTCATTGAAAGACCGTATTTTCCCCTGAAGTATTATACTCAGTTTAGCTGGGTAGGTGATTCTTGGTTTCAGTCCTAGTTCCTTTGACTTCTGGAATATCCTGTTCCACGCCCTTCGATTCCTTAATGTAGAAGCTGCTAGATCTTGAGTTATCCTGATTTTATTTCCACAATACTGGAATTGTTTCTTTCTAGCTGCTTGCAAGATTTTCTCCTTGACCTGGGAGTTCTGGAATTTGGCCACAACGTTCCTAGGAGTTTCTCTTTTTGGATCTCTTTCAGGTGGTGATCGATGGATTCTTTCAATACTTATTTTGCCCTCTGGTTGTAGAATGTCAGGGCAGTTTTCCTTGATAATTTCCTGGAAGATGATGTCTAGGCTCTTTTTTTGATCATGAGTTTCAGGTAGTCCCATAATTTTTAAATTGTCTCTCCTGGATCTATTTTCCAGGTCAGTTGTTTTTCCCATGAGATATTTCACATTCTCTTCCATTTTTTCGTTCTTTTGGTTTTGTTTGGTGATTTCTTGGTTTCTCGTAAAGTCATTAGACTCCATCTGTTCCATTCTAATTTTGAGAGAACTATTAAATTCAGTGAGCTTTTGAGCCTCTTTTTCCCTTTTTGTGTATTCTTGTAGTACAGTATTATTCGATTTACATTCAATTTTTTCAGCTGTCCCCCATTTAAAGAACATCCCCTTAGTTTCTAGTTCTTTGCTATTACAAAAAGAGCTGCTAGAAGTATTTTTGTACATATGGGTCCTTTTCCTCCCTCTCTCAGGGTTAGTAGATACTTGGTGATGTTAATGCAGAAGTGGACATTGGGGATGACAGCAAAAAATATTGGAAAAATCCAGTTCTAGTAGTAAAAAACCAACAAGGTAAAAGATTCATAGAGTACAGTCTCTTAACCTATATATGATGAATGAATACTTTGTCTAGATGTGCAGTTCCTTAGTTAAGGGAATTTTTGGCAAAGAAATTCTTTTGTTTTTTACACTACCATAATTTTCTGCTGCCTGTTTAAACACCTCTCTTGAAACAAAGAACAGTTAAGCAAAAACTAATTGACAGCAACTTCATCTGCCAACATATTCCATAGCCACAGTATATACTCTCACCTCCAACCTGCAGATGTTTTTTTATCTGTCCTCTGGAATTGGTGGTGCTCATTTCAATTTAATCAAATTTAACTACTAGTGTTTAAATTTACATTATTGTAGTCATTGTGTATATTCTGTTTATGCTCTTTCTGCTTTATATCATTTCATATAAGCCTATTTCCCTGAATTCTTCACTTATCATTTCTAAAAGGATGATAACATTACATTGGTTTGTTCGTTCATTGCCCACTTGAGGGGTATCCATTTTGTTTCTCATCTTTTCCAACCACAGAGTGCTGGGTTGAATTTTTTTGCTATACAATGGTCCTTTTTTCCTGACATTAATCTCTGTGGGGTATATGCCTAGTAGGGCCATTACTAGGTCAAAAATTATAAACATTTTAATGACTTTCAGCATAACTATAAATTGTTTTCCAGAATGGTTGTACCAGTTGATGTTTCTGTCAACAGTTTATTTGTGTGCCTGACTTCACCATTGACTATGTTCATCATTTATCATTTTTGCCAGTTTGATGGATATGAGGTGAAATTCTCAAAAGTTTTTTAAAACTTGAGTTGCTTTTATTATATGATTTTCTTATATGACTGGTAGTGGTTTGCATTTTTCTTCTGAAAATTATTTGTTCATATTCTTTGACTTCTCTGTTGTTCACCCAGATATTATCTATAATATGTTTTCCTGTGTCTCGGCCCTGGTTTTTCTCTATAGGTTTATATCTTAATATATGGTATTCCATTCCCATCATGTTACGTGTCTCTTAAGACAGATAGGACTGTCTTGGGAAGTAGTGGATTCCTGCTCACAGAAGTCATCTTGTGGAAGCTAGGTGCCTGTTTGTGAGGGATGTTGTAATGAAGGTTCTTTTGCAGTTGTGGATTAGAGGGTTATACTGAGGTCCTGAAATTATGCGATTTTGCATTGAATCAGGCATATCCTTCCAGAATGTTGTATTTATGGATCCCATCTCACCAAGTCTCTCATGATATGAGGTCAAACTAGCCTCTTTTTGTTAGGATATCTGATTTACCTTATTTGTTACTCATACTTGGTACATTTCTAAAAAGACATCTGAAGCCATGGGTTTTAATTACAGGCTCCTTTTTTAGAGTTTTATATTCTGTGAATTTCTAGGGTTATCTCTACTGCTATTCTTTTTCTCCATTGTTGCTACTCTGTGGTATTTAGCTTAGTGTGGCTGTACATTGACAATTTTTCCTTCCCCTTACCAGATTCTTGAGGGGAGAGGTGAATCATGGACTTCATTGCCGAAAAAAAGGAATTAAGAAAGCATTAAGTACTACCAGTCTATATGCTTACTCCCCATCTCTGCAAATTCTTAGAAAATAGCTTATAAACTTGTAGGTCATCCTTGACTAGTCATTCACAAAAATAAAAGGGAGCAATCAGATTTTCCAAATGATGTTCTGTAGCAGACCATATCTTTATAGTTAACAAGTCATTTGAAAAGTGTAGAAATGTATAAGAACCCTGCCATATTTATTTCATGACAAAAAAGAAAGATTTGATAGAGTAAAATATTAAGGTAACGATTTTCCCCCCAAAGGCTATCTCTGATGAATTTTAAAATCACATAAGAGCCCTTGAAAACTGTAATGACAACTTTATTTGATTTTCTACTTATTACCAACAAGTAGGACTGAAATGTAAAAGATAACTACTTGCTAAATGTTTTCCATAATCATGGACAGTGTCTAGCATCGAGTCTAAATAGAAGAGGGGTTATTCTCTAGACATGTTGACATTTTCCCAATGTTCCTAGAGTACTCTGCCCAGGAACATTGCATAATCTCCTAAATGAGAGCCATAATAACTCAAATTTGGCCAACTACCCATGTGAGGAACCAGGTGGATAAAAGAAATCTATTGTCTAGATGTATGCAATTGGATGGAAAGTCTACAGAACTGCCCCATCGGTACATACATCTTACACCAACAAATATTGTGGGTGAACAATGAACTTTGTCAATAATTGAATGTTGAAGAAGAGAAGGCTGGGTTGAGAAATTTTGCATTGCTTTTAATGATTCTAGACATCTTGCAATAAAGGTCTCTATTTAAAACAATATGTGATGATGGCTGTCAGTTATGGAAAATCAAGGACCTCAAAGAATTAGAATTTTAGGTCATTAGTAGGGCAGTGGTGGATGTAAGTAGTCTGCATGGAGCATCTCAATGAAGAATGGCATAGAGCATGTATAATTAGGAAGGAGCTGGGCCATGTAGTGATGGTGAACTGTAACTGATAGCCTTTGAGTTCTAGTAGTGTTGATGTATATCAGGAGGTTTGGTAGAAGAACTTTAGCTCATTGATTTGATTTCTCCTGTGGAAGATTTATAGGAGGTCATGAACAAGTTGTTATACAGTATGAAAGGATGTCAGTGGGTTGCAGTCTAGTCTGTTGAAGGTAATCTCCACAGTTACTGGATCTGTGTACTTGTTGAAGTATACGTTATGGAAGTACTTGAAGATCATGTTACCGAGGGACTGAGGCATAAAAGCCCTGTTGGATACTTCATGTTAGGTATATGTGTAAAAAACACTATTTGGTTGTTGTTGGTTAATCTAGGAGAAGGGAACCTGAACCACTGGCCATTAGTGTGTAAAAAATAGTGGGTTTTTAAATGACTTGTAGGGGAGTGAACATTTGGACATTGTAATAAAGATTTGGGGGTTTACAAAGCATATGCAAATAGATGTCAATGTTCTGTCTAAATACAGTTGTGGTCCTTTTATTTCAACAAGCATTTATTAAGGCATTTTAAACATTTATTAACCTATTCTGTGCAAGGCAGTAGATATACAGAGACAAAATGAAATAGTTCTTGTCCTCAAGGAGTTTATGTATCCTAAATTTTAGTGGAAATTCCTGCTACATTTTTTTTCCCTTTGGGAGGGGCAAGGCAATTGGGGTTGTGACTTGAAGGTCACACAGCTAGTAAGTGTCAAGCGTCTGTGACTGTATTTGATCCTCCTGATGGTCCAGGGCCAGTACTGTATTCACTGTGCCAACTAGCTGCCCCTGCTGCTAGCCACCTTCTCTACTTCATTAAATGTTTGACTTCCCCTTTTCCACTCTTACCCTGCTTTGTCTTTGTCTTTAACATTAAAGATAAACTTTCTTAACTCTGTTGATACTCTACCATATTTATGTCCTTGTCTACTAATCTACCCAATAAACATGTAGAATGAGAAGCGGTGTGTCTTGTCAGTTGAGTTTCTTTGAAAACTTAAGCCCAACCAGATATGGCACTATCTAATTATTCTGTGGGCAAATATTTTAAATGTCAGGGTGGCAGAGGAACTTTGAGAACTGATGTAGAATGGTGATGGTAACCAGCCCTACCCCTTCCTGAGTTTTGATTCCATCTATCTCAGGAAGAAGAAGAGGTAGAACGAGAGATCATCAAGCAGGAAGAAAGTGTGGATCCTGACTACTGGGAGAAGCTGCTGCGACACCATTATGAGCAGCAGCAGGAGGATCTGGCCCGAAACCTAGGCAAAGGGAAGCGAATCCGTAAGCAGGTCAACTACAACGATGGCTCCCAGGAGGATCGAGGTGTGTCTGGCCGGCCCCATCCCCTGCCCTTGGGCCGCTCCCCTAGGGCCGTGGGCCCCGCTCATCTGCCCTCTCTCCCTCCAGATTGGCAGGATGACCAGTCAGACAATCAGTCCGACTACTCAGTGGCCTCAGAGGAAGGCGATGAGGACTTTGATGAGCGTTCAGAAGGTGAGGGTTATGTTTCCCACCTGGTGATCTAGGGTATAAAGAATGACTAATGCCCCTACCATTACTATTCACCCATGCACTTTCCCCATACTCGCTCCTCTTTCCTTGTAGCTCCCAGACGGCCTAGCCGCAAGGGCCTGCGAAATGATAAGGACAAACCATTGCCTCCGTTGTTGGCTCGAGTTGGTGGAAACATTGAGGTAAGCAATGGAAAGCACTACCCACCTATGAGAAAAGGTAGTGTCTCAGAGAAGGTGGATGTCTAGAGTCCATCATGGGAAGGAACCTGCTTTCTTCCTCACCTAAGCACCTTTCTCCTCAGGTACTTGGCTTCAATGCCCGCCAGCGGAAGGCTTTCCTCAATGCCATTATGCGTTATGGGATGCCGCCTCAGGATGCCTTTACTACTCAGTGGCTTGTGCGGGACCTGAGGGGCAAGTCAGAGAAAGAGTTCAAGTGAGTGAAGGTTTGGAGAGAAGTGTGGGTCAGGGCAGGATTATATCTTGCTGAGTACTTTCACAGTGGAATTCTCTTGGGGTAGGGGATGCTTCTTTGTGTGTCTATAACCATTGTGAACCATAGCAGTTGTTGATAGAAAATCATTAAACTAAGATCTCTACTAGAGTTAGAAAATTAATTGTTATATGGAGTTCTGCAGAATGTCAGTTTGCCTATTTAACAGTCTCTTCTACCTTTCTGCCTAGGGCTTATGTGTCTCTCTTTATGCGTCACCTTTGTGAGCCAGGAGCAGATGGGGCTGAGACCTTTGCTGATGGTGTCCCCCGAGAGGGCTTGTCTCGCCAGCATGTCCTTACTCGTATTGGTGTTATGTCACTCATCCGAAAAAAGGTGTGGGCCTTAACCACTTAACCATGAATGAAAAAGCATAGATTAAGCATTTGCTCTGAATTAGGTATGAGAGATATGAATAAAAAGGAGATGACCTCTACTCTCAAATAGTTTATAAGTCTAATGGAAAATAAACAGCGTATTAGTGGATAGGAAAGAGTTTGGGTTTTTGGGAGATCACAAGTATAATGGATAAAGCCATAGGGTAATCTGATTGCCATACCCTTTCCCAGAACAATGGTAATATTGATTATCAAATAGACCAAGAGGTGGGATGGGAGCAAGGGATTATATTTACTATAGTTGGGATGGTGGTAATGTGGTGGGAATGTCCTGGAAATGAGCTGTCATCAAACAGGATATTATAGGCTGAGGGCAGGAAGTGGTAATCCATTGAGAGGATATAGCAGTGGGGCTAACAGTGGCAAAAGGATGATATATACTGGGACGATGGTCCTCCCAAACAGTCTTGAATTTGAGAAGGCTGTGAGGGATACCCAGGGAGAAAATTGGAGGTCTGATGGAGAAGGGTTCTCATTACTTGAGGAAAGATTTTACCTTTTCCTAAATATTACAGGTTCAGGAGTTTGAACATGTCAATGGGCGCTGGAGCATGCCTGAGCTGGCTGAGGTAGAAGAGAACAAGAAGATGTCACAGCCAGGATCACCTTCCCCTAAAACTCCCACACCTTCCACTCCAGGAGACACACAACCCAACACTCCTGCACCTGTGCCCCCACCTGGTAAGTCTGGTTTTTTTCCTTTTCTCCCAATCAAGTCCATGCTTATTACTGCTCTCCTGCTTGCCACTGTGGCAGGAGGGCCAAAGGCAGGACTAAGAGTAAAGCATCCTCTCAGTTTAGGAGGGCTGCCCTGAGATGGGGTTGACTCTTAAAGGCACAAGAGGACACTTTTAAATAATGTAAATGAATTCAGGTCAATTTGCCTAATATATGTTGTTAATAAGTATCAACTTTAGAGCATTTCACATTTGATATGATGGGGTTTTTAATCTATTAAGTATTCATATGTTTTTAAATTTTACCCTTTTTTGAGCATTTAAAAAATTTAGTTTCTCAGCCAGATGTAGTGGTGTAGGCTTTGGTAGTCTCTGCTAATGTGAAGGCTGAGGCTGGTGGGTCTCTTGATTGGGAGTTCTGAGCTTTACTAGGGCTAAAGTTGAGGAGGACATACCTGCACTAAGTGAGAATAGAATGAAGAACTGGGGCGTGGGAGAGCTACTAGGGAGCCTAAGGATTTCCATGCTGATAGTGGGATTGGGGCCTGTGAGGGAAAACTACATGTCCAGTTTGGGTAAGATAGACACAATTTCTCCCTGCCCACCCCCAAAAAAATTCTGTATTCTAAGATAAAATGTCTTTTGTATCACAGGAACTATTACCCAGTGTAATCCAGTGGTCTGTGGGCCATGGTCTACTATAGGTGTGACTTCACTTAAATTATTTTTAAACTTTAACCAAGAAAAGGTTAATTAATAAGGATTGTTGGTTACATCTAGGTCAGAATAGACCTTTCTGCTAGGTTTAGGGTCCTAGTCTCATTTCTGTTTGTTCATAGATGATGGGGTGAAAGCAGAGGAGAATAACAACAAAGAAGAAGAGAACACAGAGGGAGGAGAGAGAGAAGCGAAACCTGCAGCTCCTGAGACATCTGTGGAGGTAAGAATTCTGATTGTAATTGGTAGGAAATGGCTAATGATGTTGACCCCAGGGAAAATGCACTTAAATCCTCACTTCTTTGTTGCTACCTATCCTACTATTTTTTTTTCAAGGGTACACAGCCCTCTGCAGCATCTAACCCAGAAGAAGAAAAGGTTCTGGCTGAGCCTCTGGAGGGAGAAGAGAAGGTGGATAAGCCAGAAGTCAAAGAGAAGACTGAGGAGACCATGGAGACAGAAACCAAAGGTATCAGAATTTCTGAAGACGATGGATCCTCTAATATAGGTCTTGGATTTCAACCAGGTTATAGAGGTAGAGAGGTCTTGAGAATAGGGGAATATTATCTTACAAAGAGTATAAGACATACCTTCCTCCCCAATAAAAGGGAGGGAGAAGAGACCAGAGAATTTTCTTTAGCTCTCTACCTATGTAACTCTAATTGTAGAGACCTGGGTTTAGAACTGTTCATTCCATTTGGGTCACGATAGAGTGGTTCAGAAAGGTGTTATTCTTCTGTTTGCCAGGTGTTGCTGAAACGGAAAAGGTGGAAGAGAAATCGGCAGTGGATCTGACCCCAATTGTGGTAGAAGACAAAGGTATGTATTTAGACAAGATAATTTAAATTGAAGGTTTAAGAGAAGGAGGGTCTTGTGTTTGCTTCAAGGTCTTTTGTCTCAGAGATTGGTAAGAGACTGTCTAGTAAAATACTGTATATGAAAAGAGGGTTTGAGGGATCTGGCCAAGGGTGACTACATGCTGTGCACTGGAACCATGGGCTAGGAGCTTGTCTGGGGCCGACCTTTCTCCTACATATATCCTTTAGAGGAGAAGAAAGAAGAAGAAGAGAAAAAAGAAGTGACACTTCAGAATGGGGAGACTCCTAAGGACCTGGGCGATGAGAAGCAAAAGAAGAACATCAAGCAGCGTTTTATGTTCAACATTGCAGATGGCGGTTTTACTGGTACAGATGACCATGGAAGTTTTAAGAGGGTTCTTTGGCAAAGATCATTTGCTTTTTAGGAACTAGGGAAGGAAGAAAAGATATTTTTTGCTCGGGTGATAGCATGCAAGTTTTCTTATTCTTGTCTATAATTTTTCCTTTTGTAGTTCCATTATGGGAAATTAGGAATATAATTTGGAAGGGGATGTTGGTAGATACGAGCTATCTGCAGGTCCAAGTCAACAGGGTCCTTTTGTTACCCCTCTTACTTCCAGAGCTGCATTCCCTTTGGCAGAATGAGGAACGAGCAGCCACAGTCACAAAGAAGACCTATGAGATCTGGCATCGGCGGCATGACTACTGGCTGCTGGCTGGCATTATTAAGTATCCTTTGTGCTCTTTCAGACTCCACTTGATAGGAAGATTCCCTTCGGAAAGCATAGGAAAGGTCCTCAAAATGGCTTGGGTTCTTGCTTTTTCCTGTTGTTTTTTATTTCCTGAACATCCTTCTCTTAGCCATGGCTATGCCCGGTGGCAGGACATCCAGAATGACCCACGCTATGCTATTCTTAATGAGCCCTTTAAAGGTGAAATGAATCGTGGTAATTTCTTGGAGATAAAGAACAAATTCCTAGCCAGAAGATTTAAGGTGAGCAAGGAGGAAAGGAATGTAACCTTTGTTTTTTGTAGCAGTAATCTAAAGTATGAAGGTACTGCTTAAATAACTATTTGTTGTTGGCCTGCTGTGGTGGTTGGGGTGGGGGATGGTAATAGATGTAACATATAGTTCTTGCCCTCAGCTTTTACAATTTGAGGAGAGAGAAGATTATGAAATGTTCAATATCTTAAGAAGAATTTGGTGATCAAATCTCAAGTAGGTAGTTTAGCATCATGAATTTGTTGGGTTTTTCAGTGGAACGTAAGCACTGGGCTAGAGTTGTCCAGGAGGGAGGGGTATTGTGGGAAAGATTAGGAGCATTAAAAGAAGGAAAATGGAGTAGTCAAAGAGCGTAGAAGCAAATGAATTCAGTATAACACCTGTGCAAGGTATTGCGTGATTAGTCACTATGGATACAAAGACTGATATAAAACTGTGCCTACCCACAAGAAACTATTAGGAAATTTGAAAAGAGAAAGGAATAACAATTGGGAGGATCGAAGGAGGGTCCAAGGTGAATATATGACATCTTAGGTGAGGCTTGAAGGAAAATAAGGACTCCTGATAGTGATGATGTAGAAGTGCATTCCAGACCTAGTGTATTCTGGAGTTAAGTAATCAACTTTGATTAGTTTAGCTAGAATATAGAGTTAAGTGAAGTGGGCTAATGTGAGATATAAAGCAGGAAAGGTAGCCTCAGAGTCAAATTGTAGAGTGCTTTAAATGCCAGTTTCAGGAGTTTTTATCTTAGAAGCAGTGGGAACCACTTAAAGCTTTTGAACGGAAATAAACTGATCAAGGCTTGTGTTTTATGAACATTTTGGCAGGTGGGGGATGGGAGAGACATGGAACTTAAGGAGACCAACAATTAAGGAGGCTATTGGAGTATGTCAGGCAAGAAAGGATGAGTCCAATGTGTAAGGATGAATTGAAGAAAGTCCTCAAAGTAGTATCAACAAAACTGGACAACTGATTGAAGGGTGGGGGAGATGAGAAAGAAGGAAGGAAGAATCTTGAAAGACTCTTAAGGTTATGAATCTGGCTTGCCCCAGAAGTATTACAGTTCTGAAGGAGAGGCAAGTTGGTTAGGAAAAAATGATGAGGTTCCTCCTCTCCCCTTCCCCCCTAAATGATATGATTGAGAATTTTGGCAAAATACAGGTTTAGCAGTTCAGGAGAGAGATTTAGATTTGGGTGAGAATAAAGATTTGAGAGTCATCTTTGTAGAAGGTAACTCAACTAGAAAATGAACATAAAAGTATTTTGTAGGTAGTGAATAGACCAGTCTGGCTAGAGTAAAGAAATTTTGTTAGGGGCTGGAGAATAAGGTCATCAATACCTGAAGATAGGTTGGGGTCAACTTTGTATAGAGGTCTTCACTGTCCAGCTTAGGAATTTGTACTTCACTAGACCCTCAGTGATTTTGAATAGTGGAAGGTGACATGATGATAGAGTATGTTAAGGACAAATTCAGTAACAGCTGGTTGAATGGGTGACAGGGATGGAGAAATTGCAAAATTGCAGGCATTTGGTGTAAGGAGATAAGATAACTAGGTTGTTAGTATTGGAAATAAAACAGATGTGGGAGAACAAAAGAATTACCATGGTTCAATTACTGATTGGATGTTAGGGCAAAGTAGAGAAAGAGAGAGGATTAAAAGATGACTTTTGGGTCTCACATCTGGGTTATCAGGAAAGGAAAATGATAGTAATAAGCAGCAGAAATAGGAAAGTCAAGAAAGGGCACTCTTTGTAGGAAAGAAGGAAGTACAGTTTTAGTAAATACTGAATTTAAGGTTGCCTTGGCCAATTTTTATCTAATTGGAAATGCTCATTAGACATTTGGAAGTAAGATTAGGACACAGAAGACATTTGGGATTGGAAATACAGATTTGAATGTGCTCTGTAGCCAAGGGACCGAGTCTGGTAGAACACCTACAGTGAAGGCATAGCAGGGAAAAGAAAAGCTAACTCAGAAGACAGAAAAGTGTGAATTGGAAAAAGATACTTTTGGATTTCTTCTTCCCTCATAGGGAAAGCATTTTACTCGTCCTATTTTCTTGTCAACTAGCTTCAGTTTTCTGTGTAGCATACAGAAATGGACAAGAGGGCCGTCAGTGTTAGTTCCTCTATCAGACTGTAAGCTTCTTGAGGACAAGGACTACATCTTTATTAAACTGTCTCCCCCAGTGCCATTAGACACAGCACTTGGAAGTTCAATGAATGGTTATTATCTATTTTTCCCTCTTCACCCCTTCTACTCCCTGTAAATACACTGTCTCTATGAACCAATGAAGCAATATATATAACTCTTTAAAGAGTACTCCATTCCATGAGTGGGGATGGCATCAGCAAACAGAATATTTTATCCAGTTTTCCCCTTCTCTCCAATCTGCCAAGCTCTTGGAACAAGCCCTGGTGATTGAAGAACAACTGCGTCGAGCAGCTTACCTGAACATGTCAGAGGACCCCTCCCATCCTTCCATGGCACTCAATACCCGTTTTGCTGAGGTGGAATGCTTGGCTGAGAGCCACCAGCACCTGTCTAAGGAGTCAATGGCAGGAAATAAGCCAGCTAACGCTGTCCTGCACAAAGGTAGCCAGTGGCTCGCCTGCCCATTCTGCTTATTATCTTTTCCTATCTCTAGTTTCTAAAATTTCATTTTTGGTAGATTTTCTGGATGTCTGTGGTGCTCTACAGAGGCCTTTAGGTATAGCTGCACAGACAGTTCTAGCGAATTCACTTCTCATCAGAAAATGGTGTTTTAAGTTATTTAGTGTTTAGCGTCATGAGGAGAGGGTGATAAGGATACATTAGATATAATTTCTGCCCGAATGTCTGGGGAAGAATTAGATGAACATCTCTCAGGGTAGTGTTTTTTTCTTTGTCAAGATACTGGTGAAGATATGTTTTTTCAAACTTTTTTTGGGGGGAAGGGGTGACCTATGTGTTTCCTGTCTTAGAGAAACTTTTTCTGAAGTAGGAAAGTTTTACAGAAGAGGGTAGAATGAAGGGAAGAAAAGCCTTCCAAAATATAGTAGAGGAACTAGAAGAAAGCATAGAGAAGAGAGGGGTTTTGTAAAGTCAAATAGAAGGATTTGGAATAGTGGAAAAGAAGCAAAAGAAAATGAGAGTTGAGACAGGCTAATGGAATCTTGGAATTTGGGTTTGAATCACAGCTCTGCCTCTTACTACTGGGCAAATCAGTACATCTCTCTCTAGAAGGTCTTATTAGAAGTTCTTCGTCTATAAAATGCACAAGGTCTGACTAGACAGTCTCTAAAGTCTCTTCCATTTCTGAATCTGTAAGTCTTTGAACTAGATAGGTAAAACAAACGTGATTTAAGGAGAATTTGAAAGAATACAAAGAAAATAAAGACTGCGTTTTCAGCTTATTTCCCAGTAGCACACCATGATCATTATTCACCAAGGTCAGAGGAGAGGGGTAGGGGAGGTTGCTTTCCCTCGATAGAAGGGCTTGGATCTCAATCACCTCCACTCACGGGCCCACCCTTATGCCTTTCTTCTTGTAGTTCTGAAACAACTGGAGGAATTGTTGAGTGACATGAAGGCTGATGTCACGAGGCTGCCAGCCACCATTGCCCGTATTCCCCCTGTGGCTGTGCGGCTACAAATGTCAGAGCGTAACATCCTCAGTCGGCTGGCAAACCGGGGCCCTGAACCCACCCCACAGCAGGTAGGCTTCTTTAGAGCCAACTTCACAAACTGAGTATGAAATGGAACTTGTTGCTTCTTAGATTTTGCTTGGTGACTGACTAGGCCCCATCACCTGCCTAGTCCATCTGAGTATTGAATTCTCACTCTTTCCTTATTTCTGTCCTTTACAGGTAGCCCAGCAGCAGTGAAGATCCAGGTTGATGATAACCACCTTACCACTGAACAGTGACCCTTCCTAGCCCCTTGCCCCCAAGCTTCTCCTTTGGGGGCTTGAGTCCCTCTTCCTTCCACCCTCTCCTCATTTTATAAAGGAACAACTCCCCCTGTCACTTGGGGAGGGGAGGAAGTGAGGGGCTGCATTGCCCTTCCTGCCAGAGACATGCAGCAGTAGCGCCGGCGCCATCTGCAGGGAGAGGGCAGGCCAGCCCCACTCCGGGTTCATGGCCTCTTCCCCACTGTAACGTCTGTTACACATAAACTCTTGTGGGTTCTCACCAAGCTCGGAGAAAATGATCTGAAATTTCTTTTATGTTTTTATTTTATTTTTTGTTTTCTTCCTTTTTGTTGGGGTTTCGGATGGGCCGGGCCCCTGGGTGAGACACAGCTACCTCCGTTGGCATCTTTTTAATACCAGGAACCGAGCGGCTCCAGCCACTGAGCGGCCAGAATGAAATAAATGCAAAAAAAAAAATTAAAAAAAGGAAAAAGAAAAAAGAGAAAAAGGAAAAAGGAAAAAAAAAGAAAAAACCAAAAGCATTTAAAAAAAACTTCATAAAAATTGAAAATAAAAGTTTCCTTGTATTTTAGCCTTCTAGTTGTTTGTTCCTATTGCATGCACATCTGAGAAGATTCTTTTGTGGCAATTTGTGGCTTGAAGTGAAGCTTGAATACCATACACATTTACAGTGCTTTAAGTTTCTCCTGAGAAATCTATGAAACAGTGGAAGTAATCTCACTTTACAGATTAAGAACCAATAGTGAGCCACCTAGGGTCATAGCTCACTTCAGGCTCCTCCCCTCTCCCAAATGATTCTTTTCTATTTCTTTTTTAGACTGTAGTACTGAGATAACTTGCTTTGGGCTGAAGAGCCCTGCAGTGGAGTACAAGGGAGAGAATAAACAGTGTTAAATGTTACTGATCCAAGCCCGTACCTTACTTTCCTCTCTGGACTTTTACCTTGGGAGAGAATAAAATGGATTCAGGGGCCAGACAACAAGCATTAAGCATTCGATCCACATAGTGTAGACTACAGTCAGCGAAACTGACTTCCTTGCTGTTTCCTGGACAAGACACTGCTAACTCATTTTCCTTGCTATTCCCCATTGCTGCAATTTTTCTCTCATCTACATGATTTTTTCATGATTCAACTAAAGTCCCTTTCCCAGTCTTTCATCAGAATGCCATCCCTTTCAGGTTATCTCCAATTTATCCCCTAGGTAAATTTGTACATAGAGTCTTGTCTTCCTCATTAGAAAATTAGCTCATCGATCCAGTTCAACAAGCATTTAATATTGCCTACCATGTACCATGAAATGGGGAAAATACCCTGCAAATGACTACATAATATCACATGTACTGTGTAAATGGGAGGTAATCTTGGAGAAGTTAAAGAAACCCAGCAGAAAGTGATCTTTAAAGGAAATCAGCCTGAGGCAAAGGTAAGGAGGGAGAGGTGAGCTAGAAAAAGTATTTGCCAGAAAATTAGTGTGGCGAGGTTTGGGCAAGGCATCGTGGAAAAAAAACATTTCATGGACTACGCTGCCCTATTTAATTACCAGCCACCACGGATTTAATTACCATCTTTACGCTGATTCTCAGAACCCAGTCCGATGCTGCACTCTGAACCAGATGTCTGGTAGTAGGTAGGCTAAGCTCAACGTGTCCAAAACTGAACTTTTCTTTTCCCCCTTCCAAACTTCCCTATTACTGTCCAAGGTATCACCAACCTCCTGGTTACTCAGGCCACAACCTCGGGGTCACCCTCAATTCCTCACTCTCACCCGTCCCACTGCCAAGACCTGTCCCTTCTGACCGTTCCAACCTCTCTCCTTCCACACCTGGCCTGCAGCAGTAGTCCGCCCCAAGTCCACTCGGTCCCACCCCCACGTACTCTAACGGGGACACAGGCCTGCTCGCTGCTCCTCGCCCAAGCCACTGCCCCTCCGGGCTCCGGACCCGTCCACCGGCGGTCCCTCATGCCTGGGACGCTCCCCGCCTCGCCTCCCTCAAGGCCCGGTTAAAATCTCCTCGTGGACGAGCAGCCTTCCCTGATGCCCCTCCCTCGGTGCGCCCACTATCGGCCGCAGCCCGTCCGCACGTAGCTGTTGGCGATGGCACCCCCGGGGCCGCCGTCCCCTCGGGAGCAGGGGCTGTCTGTTTCCGTGTCCTCGGCGCTTGGCACAGAGTGTGGCACGGAGTGGGCGCGTAATCAGCGCCTACTGACTGACTGGCCGGTTTGGGGGGGAGGCTCGGGTTCTCATTTCCTCCCACCAGGCCTAGCAGCCTCGTCTACAAAGCTCACCAACAGCCAGCCCGAGGGTTACTTAAGAAGGCCGCGGCCGGAAGCAGCCAGCGGAAGGGGCGGAGCCAATGATTGCGGCCGAGCGCCAGGGCGCCTTGCGTCCGCACGTTGGCGCAGAACCGCTTCCGGATTGCGGGGCGTGCGAACCGCGGGCTCGGTGGTGCACGTGGAGCGGGTTCCTGGCAGGTAAGGGCGGATTCGGGGCTGCTTTAGGGGAGCGAGGGCTTTTCGTCCCTCGGGCGTCCGGACGTCGGTGATGGGGCTGGGGACGGGAAGTCTCTGGCTTACCCCTGTTTCCCTCGGGCTGACATAGAGAGCGAGCCACGCTCCTAGGGGGAGGGAGACCGGACGGGGTCGTCCCCCAAGACCCTCGCGGAGCCCCCATTCCTGCTTCGCCCGCCTTCCCCCGTCCCTGATGCATGAACCCTTTTTCTTTGCCCCAGCGTCATGGGGCGCAAGTTGGACCCCACCAAGAAGGAGAAGCGCGGGCCTGGCCGAAAGGCCCGTAAACAGAAGGGGGCTGAGACTGAGCTCGCCCAATTCCTGCCTTCAGGTGAGAACCCCTCTGCCGGGACCCTTCCGTCACTCTGCTCCTTCCCACTTACGGTATATTACGTGACAGGAGCTCATCCCCAGCCCCCACCTTTCCTGAAACCGTTCCTGGTTCTCCCAGTGGTTAAGATATTCTTAATTTATATTTCTCAGCAGCACGGGACAAAGACTTCAGTGTCAGTAGGTGAGAAGTCTAGAAAGGAGTCTTGATTAACCCCCTTTGAAGGCCTTCTTTGTTATCTTTTATTTTTCCTGTTTGGTGTGGGGTTTGATGAATTCCAGACCCTCACTTCCAGAAAGTTTTAGAACGATTGAGGCATGGTTAGGTAGCCAGGAGTTTGGTTGTGACTTTCTGGAGTCCGTGGCTCTCCATCTCCTTCCCGTCTGCTGCTGTTCTCTCTTCTCCAGTGCATTTCCCCCTCTGACTTATTATTATTGCTCCTGTCTTTTCATAGTTGGTGATGAAAGTGGGAAGAGGCTCTCCAGCCGTGCAAGGAAAAGGTGAGTTGGGGATAACCAGGTTAAGTCTGACACCCACAATTCTTTGGATAAGGTAAGCTGGTAAGTTGGGTTCATCTTAGAGCTTCTGGGCATAGGTGGATGGGAATGGTGATTGTAAAGCCCCAGCAGTTTTGAGTTGTGAGGAAAGCAAGTTGAATAAGTGGCATGTTTTCATTTTCTTTCTTATTCTTCCTACCTTTTCAGGGCAGCCAAGAGGAGATCAGAATCAGCACGGGTTTCTGAAGCCAAGAAGCGATCTCCTAGTCCAAAGCTGTCAACAAAAGGTTAGTAGTGTAGGAGCTAGGGACTTCAGTTTGAGAAGTCTATAGAGTAATTCAAGAGAATTAAGAATCGAGAGAAACAACTGTAGGATGGTGAAACATTTTGAAGGTAGAAAATGTTTCTAAGTTGGTAGAGGGAGTGGGGCTGTTGGCTGATTCAGTTGGGGATAGGAGTCTTTGGAATCTTAGCTGACTAAGATGTTATTTAATACTTGTGGTTCTTTACAGATGCTGTCCAGCCCTCTGGGAAGAAAGGATCCCAGGCCTCTGGGCTCAAAATTGGAAATAAAACATTGCTTGTACCTGCTAAGGGCAAGAAACGCCCACTCCCCGCTCTTAACAGCGATGAAGACGAGGACTCTGAGGACAGTGATGCTGGGAGTGAAGGGGCCAGCTGGGCTTCTATGGATAGTGAGGATGATATGGTTGATGATTATGGTATAGCCTCGGAAGAAGAAACTGATGAAGATGATGAGGTGAGCATTCAAGTTGAGTTTTTGTTTACTTAAAAAAATTTATTGCAATTTTAAAAGAAAGTTATCTTTGTAACCTTGGTAAGAACCACTGGATTTGCTTAGGGAGAGACCTAGATTTGACTCTCGCCTCTGACACTTAACTAGTTATGTAGCCATAAGGAAGCTGTGTAATCTCTCAAGGGTGTGTTTCTGCTGTTGTAAAATGAGGATGATAATACCTGTAGGATTTGAAATAATACTGTAATAATGAGAGGTAGCATGGCTTAGTGGACAGAGCACTGGTCCTTAGAATCAGGATCATAAGTCCTACTTCTGACATATACTAGTTGTGTTACCATGAGTAAGTCTTCCAAATTCTCTGTGCTCAGTGGGGGAGTTTTTATTGGAACTTTCACTACACTTACACTAATCTGTCCCTTTGCAGAATGGCCTTTGCAGGATTATTTTGAGGAAAGTCTCTTTGCAAATATTAAATTCTTAAAATTTCAAATTTTTAGTTTGTGAGAAGCAGCAGAGTGGTAGAAAGAATGCCACATTTGTAGTAAGGAGACTTGGGTTCTGTTTCATTGTTTCAGTATCATACCCATTAGCTATAAGTAGACCTCAAGACTCATTATGAACCAGCAGGCTCATGTGCCTTTTCTGAGTGACGTCATCAGCTTTATTGAGTCCATTTATTATCTCTAAGAAGATGACTCCAAGATGTATATATTCAAGTCCAGATACGTATCCTGAAAGCATTCCAAATTAAACAGGTCCAGAACAACTCCTCTTTCCCCACGAGCCCACTACTCTTTTCAAACTTCCCTGTTATTGCTGAAGATTCCACCCTCCTTTAGTCACCTAGGTTTGACACCTTAGTACCATTTTCAAGTCCTCACTCTCATTCACCACACATAGACTGTCTGTTGCCAAATCTTGTTACTTCTGTTTCCATTGTATCTTTGTAATCTTCTCTCCATTCACTCAGCCAACATTTTAGTTCAGACCATCATCACCTCTTACCAGGACTATTTGCAATAACTTCCTTTTTGATCTCTTTACCTTATACCTCTTTCTGGTTTCTTACACACTTACCAAAATGATTTTCCTTAAGTGCACATTTGGTGTCATACCCCCCCTCTTCTCCTCCCTGCCCTTGGACAAACTCCCAATAAGTCTCTATTGGCTCAAATATAAACACTTCCACTCCCACCCTATCCAACTTCACACTAAAACCATACTGAACTTCTCACTATCTACATGATCCATCAGTAAGTCTTAGGGCCACTGTACTAGTTGTATTATGAATAATTCAATAAACTGGGGCTTAGAGACTCAGTGGAGGGAGTTTGCATTAGGAAATGAAATGTGTACCCACTTCATTTCCAATAGTTAGAATCCTTGGTTTCCTTCATAACTCATCTCAGACACTACTTTTCCTGGTTCTCCTAGTTAACTTAAGATACTTCTCTCCAAAACTACTTTGTATTCATTTTGTACGTGAATAGACATGTACATGCTTTCTCCTCAGTTGGAATGTAGGCTCTTTGACTTGCCCCATTGTTTAGCACCCTGTCTCCCACACAGTAAACTCTCAATGACTGTTGATTTGGGTTTATATTTGGTCCCTGCTTCAGACACTTAGTAGCTTTGTGATACAGGCAATTTATTTAGTGTCCCCCCAGCCCATCTCACGTGTAAAATGGAGAAATAAGCATTTGTACTCCACCTCAGAGGATTGTTTTGAGAAATGTGCTTTGCAAACTTGAAAGTGATATAAATGTGTTATGTCTTTAATAACTGTCCACAAATATAAATAGACAAAGAATGCTCTAACTTTTACAATATAAAATTTGAACAAAGAACGGTAAACAGTTGATTAGTTCTATGCTTTGTGATGCTTTTTCCTACTTACATGGACAAGTTTGGTTATTTTTCCCCCCCTAGTTTGTAGTTAGCTGTAATACATAATGTGTTCTAATTTTGCTTTCTGCATCACTTTTAGTTTTCTGTTTCTTTGTAACAGTAGTATTCCACTAGATTGCTATGTGATAGTTTACCTGGTTATTGGATATGAAGTTGTTTATAGCCTTGTAGTCTTAAAGTTAATTATGAGTATTTTTTACAAGTATATCTTTCTCTTATCTCCTATGCCAGGTTTTGTAGTTATTATTTTTGGCAGGTTGCTCTTCCAAAAGATTGCTTATTTACGTTTAGAACAACGCACATCCAGTTCTCTATAGCTCTGCCAACAATGAATTTTTTTATTGCTAATTTTGCCAATCTGGTGGTTTGATTTGCATTGCTCTGATGATTTAGAGATTCTCAATAATTTCCCAAGGTATCATTAACAGTTTGTGTTTAGTGTTTTGATTGGAAAGTTGTTCAGATTCTTTTATTGTTCTTTAGGAAATCATAGATTAAGATTTTGATTATCAGCCATTTGTAAGACCTGTTTACTTTGAAGATTTCCCCTCTTCCTTATATTTCTTTTTTATTGAGTATATTGCTTTTTGCTGTTATGTCTTTTGTTATTATATGATCAGATCAACAATTTTCATCTCCAGTAAGTTCTTCCATGTCTTTGACAGCTAGTAAGTTTCCTAATTCCTTTTCTTTCATCTCCATTTTGAAGCCTTAAAAATTAATATTATTGATCTAGCTGAAGTTTATTATAGTAAATGGTCTGAGGTGTGGAACAAAATGAATTTATTCTCACTGTATTACTGTTTAATTTATCTTGAGTTTATCAAATACTCATCTCTTGCAGGTGTTTAATTCTGTTTCTAGTTTTTATATTTTTAAGTATCTTTTTAATCCACTACCAGATAGTTTTGATAATTATAGCTTAACTATATTTCTTAATGTTTTGGGATGAGTTCTTTTTCATTGAATTTTTTCCCTACTCCTTTTTAAAAAATTTTCTTTGCCTCTCTGAGGTCAAGGACGCTTAAGTCCAACCAGTTCCCTCTTTCAATTGGTTGGTTCCACCATCCTCTGTCTCTTCCTTCTGGCTTGTGCAGGTGTATAATAATAGTACTGGTAACATATCTCCCTTTAAAGTTTGCAAGTACTTTACACACATCTCATTTGAGCCTCACAACAACCCTTGAAAAGAGTCAGAGTGATGTGTTGAAGAAAGTGAAGTTGGCATCATTTAAGGTCTTGTCTTCTCCTTCTACCCACAGCTCTTGCCCATTGAGAAGGCTGCTCAGAAGCAACGGGCCCAGGAAGCAGAAACGCTGTATGTCTTGGAGATTCTAGTCATAGGTGTGGGCAGAGGCTAGGATGGAAGCAGTTATGAAGGAGTTGGAATCTCTTTAACTCTAAGGTCCTCCTTCTTAATTGTTGATAATTTACAGGAGTCAGTGGAGTTCAGAAGACTCTGACGATGAGAAGGAAATTGAACACTCTCCCCAGCCAAAATCCAAAAATAATGATGAAAATGGGGATCTTCAGATCAACTTGGAGAAGGATGAAAAATTTGTATTGCCCTCTGCCAAGGAGCTAGAGCAAGAGAATATCCTACTAGAACAGAAACTGGGAGGAGGAATGTCTGTAGTGCAGTTGAAATGGGGCAAGGGAGGCAGTAGCTATGGGGAAGGGTTGTTTGGAAAAGATAGGGATGCGTCAGGTGTCATTGGATGATGTTCCTTAGCATTGTCACATGCCCAGGCTCCAGATCTGCAGTCTGTACACCAGCGAATCCAGGACATCGTTGGGGTGCTGCGGGATTTTGGGTCTCAGCGAGAGGAAGGTCGGTCTCGGACTGAGTACCTGAGCCGGCTTCGTAAAGACTTGGCTACATACTACTCCTATGGAGACTTCTTGATTGGCAAGATAATGGACATTTTCCCTCTTTCTGAGGTATTAATGATGCCAGTTGCCCTGCTGTCGTCCTTTCTTACCCATGTTCTTACGCTGTTTAGTCCCCTGTTGCTGCTCATGTTCTCTTATATCCGGTCCCTAACCATCCTAATCTAATCTCCTTTCTTTCCTTGAAGCTAGTGGAATTCCTAGAAGCTAATGAGGTTCCCCGACCCATCACCCTCCGGACCAACACCCTGAAAACCCGTCGCCGAGATTTGGCTCAGGTGAAATGTAGGATTGATCAGAGAGTGTCTCAAGGAAGGTCCATTTTCAAATAAACCAGGGACAAATCACCTATTTTGTATGGGCACAGTTGTTGATTTTGGAGGGTATGGTTGAATGCTTGTTAAATAAGTTTGGCCCTAAAAGAAGACTCATAGGGAGATGTAATAGCCATCTTCAAATATTTAAAGGCTATTGTATAGAAAAGGCATTAAATTTACTTAGCTTAGCTCTGAGGTCAAAACCTTAAGCAATGGATGGAAGTTGTAGAGTCCAAGTTAGGTTTGATGTCAGGAAACACTTCCTAACAATTAGAGCTATTCTGAAGTGCAGTGGGTTCCTCTCTTCCTTGGAGGTCTTCAGACAGAGGCTAGATTACTACTTGTTGGCTGTTTTGTAGTGAGGATTCCTTTTGTGTGTGGGTTGGATTGGATGACCCATGAAATCCCCGTGAGTCTCATATTTTGCAAGTTAAACTTGTGGGAGGAAGAACTGTTCTGCACTATATAGTGCCTAATGTAGGGTTTGGCTGCCTTTGCCAGTGTAGAGCAGGGGTTGGACCTGTTTTTGTACCACTTAAATTTTAAAATTTAATTTAACCTCATTTACAAGGTTTATACAAAAACAGATGGTAAAGCCTTCCTTGTGGGTTATGGTTTGGTGATCCTAGTGTTGAGAGATTTGCGGGGTATGGAATCTTGTATGAGACTGTATGGAATCAAGGTGATGTTCAAAACATTTCATATAGATAGGGTCCCTGCCATTAGTGTGGTTCTGTAATGCATGAATGGGTGATACATTATTGGACAGCACTGAAACCTGTAACAGGTTATTAGTGATGCTTTTAGTAAAGAGACTGGTATGGCCTAAGTATCTTGAGTATTCTTGAGGATGAATGATTTCTTTAGGAAGAAATGGAATAGGGACTCAGGTTGTTCTAGTTAATTCAGTACAATTTGTAAAAAGTGCTTCCTGTATGCATAGCACTGTGTTTGTGTCAACAGATTGCTTCTGGGAAAAAAAAATCACTTCCGTTGAAATGTTGAATATCTCTGTGTTGGGGTGCAGGCTAAGACCAAAGAGACAAAATGAAGGAGATATTAGGTGGAGTGGGTTTTCTGATGTGAATATGAAGTATGGGGCTGGTGTCTCATTGTTAGAGCCACATTTCCACCCCCAGGGCTACTTTGGCGGCCTTTCCCCTGCCCTGGAAGTTGCAGTGTCTGCAACCTTGGCCTGATCTTTCCTCTTTAGGCCTTGATCAATCGAGGGGTGAATCTGGATCCCTTGGGTAAATGGTCAAAAACTGGACTGGTGGTGTATGACTCTTCTGTGCCTATTGGTGAGTAGCTTCTCCTGTTTCCCTGACCTTTTTCTACCCTTTCCTGCTTCTCTGTTTATACAAGCATTTCCCTATTCCTAGAAAGGTGCAAGGGACTTCTCTTCTCCCTCAATGCCCTGGTCTTCTTCTAACTTGCATCACAGATTTTTGTGTACGTCTCTCACTCTCACACAAGGTTGTCAGCTCCTGTCTTTTTACATGTGTGACCCCCGTGTTGTTTACATAGGTGCTTTATATTTGTAGAATCCCATTGATGCAACCTTTCTCTGCCTCTTTCTTGTCTTCTCAGGGGCTACCCCAGAGTACTTGGCGGGGCACTACATCCTTCAAGGCGCTTCCAGTATGCTGCCTGTCATTGCCTTGGCACCACAGGAACATGAGCGTATTTTGGATATGTGTTGTGCCCCTGGTGGCAAGACTAGCTATATAGGTAGGGAAGTGGCAGAACAGGGACATTTTCATTTAGTCTAGGAAGTGCACTTTCATTCAGTATTCTGCCTTTGGGGGTAAGGTGAGCCCATGGGTGCCCGGGACCAGTTTGCCAGCCAGAAAATACTTCAGTAAAAGTGAAAATACATCCCACAGGGTTAATATTTATTTTTCTATAGGGGTGTTAAGTGGGAACACAGTCATCTGGGATGTGGAGTTGAGAAATATTGGATGACTGTGTGGCATTAAACAGCAAGATGCTAGGCTTTAACTTAGTGAGTTACTGAGTAGAGCTAGTAACAAGGTGAGCAGGGCAGGTAGTTGGTGTAGGGACAGGGGTACAAACTGAAGGGTGATGGCCTTTCACCTACTACAGCCCAACTGATGAAGAACACAGGAGTGATCCTTGCCAACGATGCTAATGCTGATCGCCTCAAGAGTGTTGTTGGCAATCTGCACCGGTTGGGGGTCACCAACACAATCATCAGCCATGATGATGGACGTCATTTCCCTAAGGTTAGACTTAGAGCTGCCATTGTTTCCTGTCTTATATTTCCCAATCTATTCACTACCACCACCACCCCCTCCCACTAGCACCTTTCCAGGCATCTATATTTAACTCTGGTAGTAAATACATCTTGTGTCTATAGGAGCGCTCAGGGTGTGAAGCCATTTTGAGTAGGGAGAAGTTCCTTTGACCACCTCTTCATCTTCTATCTGCTCAGGTAGTAGGAGGCTTTGATCGGGTGCTGCTTGATGCCCCATGTAGTGGCACTGGTATCATCTCTAAGGACCCATCTGTGAAGACCAACAAGGTGATGAGGAGGAGGAAAAAGGGGCAGAATAGACATTTTGAAGGGAGGAGGGCATCGGCCTGGAAGGGGAGGAATCTGGCATGGGAAATGTCATCTTAGGCATGGTAACTGATTCAGGGAGGATATTCTGTTTAAACACTGTAACTTTTTCTTCCTCCTATTTTCTGAAAAGGATGAGAAAGACATTAAGAGATGCGCCCATATCCAAAAGGAATTGCTCCTGAGTGCTATTGATTCTGTTAATGCTACTTCCAAAACTGGAGGCTACATTGTCTACTGCACTTGCTCCATTACGGTAAGTCTTCTGTTATGTTGGAGTGTGGGCAGAAGAGGCGGGGGATACTTATTTCTTGAGACTCTTTTAGGCAAGACTTACTCCCATTCTTTCCTCTTATCCCTAATGTCATCTTACCCCTTCAGGTAGAAGAAAATGAGTGGGTGGTAGAGTATGCGCTGAAGAAGAGGAATGTACGGCTGGTGCCAACGGGGCTGGACTTTGGCCAGGAGGGCTTTACCCATTTCAGAGAACATCGATTCCATCCCACCCTCAGATCTACCCGACGTTTCTATCCCCATACACACAATATGGATGGCTTCTTCATTGCCAAGTTCAAGAAGTTTTCCAATGCTATACCTCAGTCTAAGAAAAGTAAGAAATCTGTTTCTCATTTGTTCAAGTTCTCTCTGCCCACAGAGTTATGACCCATTTCCCTGTGTCTCTTGCTAGGAAACCTCCCTTGTATGCATTCTACTCCCTGTCCTTTTTGATTGAAAAAATTCTTCCTGGCGTGCTTTATTCTTAATAATTTCTATAATAGTGCTTTAGGTGATAAAAGATAGGGGTTTAAATGTATCACCATTTTAGTCAGGAAACTAAGACTCAAGAATGGTTAAATGTTTTGCTCACGTTCATTCAGCTAGAAAAGATTCAAAACTAGATCAGAAGATGTCAGGAGTTAAACAGTGAGATGCTAGGCTTTAACTTGTGGGTTACTGAGTAGAACTAGTATAGTCTGAGCATCTAGAACAGACTCCTAGATTAGTGCCTTTCAAGGTAGGAATCTCGAAACAGAATGGAATTTTACTTCTCCCCCTTCCCAAACCAGATGGCTGTACTTGTCTTGTTTACATGACTAACTGAATTACAAGAATGAGATTTGTTTCCCTTCTTTTCTGGGTTGTCTTTTTTTTTTTTTTTTTTTTTTGAAATTGGATAAATGGGCACTCGTGGCTGAAAGCTGTCTGCAGGAGGCAGGCCCATCTAGTTTTGAGAACATCTAACTTCTGAAGGGATAAGGGCAGGACCTGAGATTTACATTGGTCAAGAGGAACTATGGGATAACAAAACTCACTCTTCCATCTTTGCCTCTCCTGGTCCAAGAGAGTTGCCTAGTGAACTTTCTGCGCCTTAAATCATGTTGTCTCTCATTTATTCATGATACTTTGAAATCATTTTCTTGAACATTTTGATGAGGAGGCCCAACTCTCAGGAGGAAAGATAGTGTCTACAAAAGCCAGGTCATTGGTTTGAACACTGAGAAATGTCCTAGGAGGTCCAAAAAACTTATGGGAGTTTATTATTTTTTTTTAGATCATTTTAGTCCCCTTTGTAAAAAGTCATTACAGTACAGAAGGAAAACATAAGGGAGGGTACAGATAGTAAGTACTATTTATGGTGGCTTAAGAGAATAGGTATAAAATGTCATGCTTCAGTTATGTGCAGTGTTGACTCCTTTGTTTTACTTTGCTTCAAACTGGCCTATGTTGGTTTTTCCTACTTTATCAATCTAATATCACTCCAATCCAGGTGGTGCAGCAGCTGACCCCCCAGACTCCAGACCCACCGACAGGCCTTCTGCAGCTAAAGCCAAGGTGGTGCCCCAACCTAAAATCAGTCCTAAGCTTGTCAAGAAGACCAAGCAAGCTGGAAAGACAAAGGTGAAGCTGGAGACCAAGAAGGCCAAAGTGCATGGAGGAGCCGGGGAGGCAGAGGCGAAGCAACGGCAGCGGCCCCCTAAGAAGACTGTTTTTCAGAATGGGAAGCTTTTCCACAAGGGTCCTCGGCCTCCTACGGCAAGGACTCCTCGTTCGAGTGGGCCCCCACCTAGGAAGAAGCAGAAATCTCAGTCCTGACACAGTAGCCACCGTGGGTCTTGAACCACCGGACTGGTGTGACTGTGAGCTCCTTGGAGGAGCTTGGCCTCCTGTCTGTCCGACGTGGACGCAGCCCCATTAACCCTCCCCTTCCCCTTGTGTACACATAAATATACCCATCCCCATCTGTGGCTGCAGTGTGAGGCTCCTTGTTTGGTTTGTGCGCTCTCCTGCCGGCGCCTTTGGGGGTGGGGGCTGGGTGTGGGCACCTCACCTCCCCGGGGGGTGGCGGGAGCTTTGTACAGGAAAGCCCCCTCCTTAGGGACAGGGCGCTGCCCACGCCAGTGTCTGCTCCAGGCTGGCCCGTCTTCAGCTTTGCTCCGGGCCTGGGCTTTCCCAGAGGCCGCCTCGGAGCGGCGGTTAGGGAGGACAGCGGCGCGGGGCTACCGCGGATGGGCGCCGGGTGGCTGGGCCGTGCGGGACCCTCCACGCCAGCCTTGGCCAAAAAACTCCCTCCCCACTAGCGGTCTGAGTCTGCTGCCCGCACTCGGGCCGGTCTCCTCCCTCCGTCGGCCTGACGCTCACTCGGGCCGCCCTGCGCGCCCTTTCATTGGCTCACTCCGTAGCCCCGCCCCCATCCTATCTCCTCATTGGCTCCCTGTCCGGGCCGGCTCCCCGCCCCGCGCCAGTCTCCATCTCGAGGCGGAGAAGCGGTGCGGCCATGAACCCGTTATTCGGCCCCAATCTTTTCCTTCTGCAGCAAGAGCAGCAGGGCCTGGCTGGGCCGCTCGGGGGACCCTCGCTGGGGGGCGGCGACTACCTGGGTGGGGGAGGGGAGCTGCCTGCGGGCCCTGCGGCGGCGGCGGCCCCCCCGGGCATCCCCCCGTGGGAGCCGCTGGCCCTGGCCGGCCCGGGCCCGGCGCCCTCGCCGCCGCCCGCCGCCATGGCCCTCCGCAACGACCTGGGCTCTAACATCAATGTGCTCAAGACGCTCAACCTGCGCTTCCGCTGCTTCCTGGCCAAGGTGCACGAGCTGGAGCGGCGCAACCGGCTGCTGGAGAAGCAGCTGCAGCAGGCGCTGGAAGATGGGCAGCAGGGCCGGCGGGGCCCGGTGCGCCGCGACCAGGCCGTGCAGACCGGCTTCATCAGCCCCATCCGGCCCCCGGGGCTGCCCCTCGGGGCCTGGCCCGCCTCGCGAGCCCCGCTGGCGCCCGCCGCTTCGGGTCTCTCGTCGTCTCCCGCCGGCGCGCTCGCCCCGGCCCCAGCGTCCGTCCCGTCCCACTCCACCGCCACATCCACTCCCTACTCCTCGTCGGCCCGCTTCATGCCCGGCACCATCTGGTCCTTCTCGCACGCCCGCAGGCTCGGGCCGGGACTGGAGCCCACCTTGGTGCAGGGACCTGGCCTGTCGTGGGTGCACCCCGACGGCGTGGGGGTGCAGATCGACACCATCACACCCGAGATCCGGGCCCTCTACAACGTGCTGGCCAAGGTGAAGCGGGAGCGGGACGAGTACAAGCGGAGGTGAGGCTGGGGGAGGTGGGGACTGGCCGTCGGGTGGGTCCTGGGCTCGGGGCACCGCGGCATCGGCATTGAGGGGTTCCAGCCAGAGGACTTCAGAGAAAACAAAGTTTCGGGGGGAGTCCAGGGAGATGTGGACCAGGGAGAGGCAGCCAAGGTCTCCTTCCCTCAAAGAAAAGAGATCTTTCCAGAATCCAGAGGACTCAGGGAGCAGCCCCAATTTCAGAAGATAGTACAGGAGAGAAAGTAATGTCAGGAGGGAAGTTATGTGTGAGAAGCTTGATTTTTTTCCTTGTCTTTACCTCCCCTCGCCTTTATGTTGCAGTGTTTAGAGGGTTACCCTAACTGGGATCTTAATAGGGTGTGACTAGGGAGATGAGCCAGGGAAATGTTTGCGTAGGGCTTTCTTTTTTCCCCTTCTCAGTCTTTCCAGTTATTTTCATGAGCAACTTGGGGAAAAGTACTTTGTGTTCAGGGGACAAAAGTAAATGGCATCAGAGATCTGCCTTATCTTGCAGACTATAATTTTATCATTTGGGAAGATGGATGTGTGTGTGTGGGGGAATGTGTTAGGGCAATCTTACGACTCCATTATTTCCCAAAGAGGGGTCTGAGGATACTGGGACACCTGCCAGCCGGGTTCCCATGTGGTAGGTCTACAAGGCCAGAGGAAACTTTTAACAAGGATCAACCAAGGTGGGGTAAGTAATAGGGATTATAAGGAATATTCCCTCCTGAAAGAACAGATTTGTTATGGGGGAAATAGAGGCTTTGCCTGGAGAGAGACAAACATTGAAGCTGAAGAAAGGACCAAGTTAGAAAAAATTGTTGGTAAGGCTCCATGTGGACACACCCTATGAGCAAAGAGAAGTGAGGTCAGGGGTGGGAGTGTCAGATGAGGGTCATACAAGTTGGGAAGATGCCCATAGAACCCCATAACTTAATTCTTTCAAAAGAACAAAACCAGAAACCAGCTGAGGAAAAGGAAAGTAAATATGCTCAGTGCAGTGTATGTCTAAGAAGTGATATATCACTGGGGAAGAAAGAGACGTTGGTTGGGGGAAATTGTCATTTTAGGTTTCCACAGTGTTTTTACCACTGGTCGGTCATTCCTCACAGGCAGGTATAGAACGGCCACTATGGTGTTGTTTTTGACGTATCTCAAAGTTTAAGGTTTTACAAAGAGCATTTCTGTATGGCAGGGCTTGTTGATGATTGGTAAAGTGATGGGTATGGATATCACTGAATATGTTCATGAATTTCTATGTGGGATGTGTATGACCTGAAGAAGAGCTAAGTCATAAATAGGATTTTCAGTTGACCTGGAAAGGATCAGCTTTTTCTTTGAACCCTCTTCTGCCCTTCCCCACCCCTTTGGAGATCTAGTTCTGACTTCTATAAGGGAGGCCAGCATAGGGGAAAACCTATGCTGGATCAATGTCCTTAGGAACTTATTTACTTTGAGATCCTAGTAAAATATAATTTAAGATTAGTATAGTTGCAGTAAGTTATGGAAGAGGAGCAAAATTTTGGATGGGTCCATCCATAACCACAGGGACTATTGGTATTCTCCAGAAATGTGGGTTTGGCTTTTTTTTGGGGGGGAAGTCCAGAGTGGTTTGTCCTTGGTCCAGATGTCTAAGGCAGCAAAGAGTTATTATCCCTTGGGGATAGCTTTGCCCATGACGCTGCAGTACCCTGATGTGCCCAGCATTGTTTGGTATTTGATGTTCATTCTTTTGTCCTAAACCTTCTGTCCTTTTCTTGTCATCTTTATATGAGACCTCAGAGTGTTTCTCTAGTTCAGGTCCCAGTCTGGGAGACAGAGGATGCATACATGTTGAACTAATAGTTGAGGCCTTCTGGGTTCTATTTTCAGCTTTAGAATTGTGTGACCTAAGAAGGAGCTCTTCCTCTCTCTGAGCCTTAGTTGGGTTTTTTTTCCATTATAAAATGGAGAAATTAATCCCTGCTCTTTTTTCAGCTCAGGGATCGGTAAAGCTCTCTCTGAACAGTGCTTTACATAGATCTCTTTAGAGGACAGGTGTTTAAAAAAAGACAGGTGTTTAGAGGGAAATAGAAACTCATCACAGACCTAATTCTAAAGCTCTACATAGGAACCCACATTGTAAATGAGACGGGGGTAACACTGAAATTCTTTGGTAATCAGAATTTTACAGGCCTTTAAAGTGCCTCTTGAGGAACAGTTGAACAAACTTCTGACACTGTGTGGCCACAGACAAGTCACTTAACCTTTCAGAATGTTAGTTTCCTTATCTAGTAACAAAGTATCAATAATACCAATAGTGTCTACTTCATGGGGTTGTGAAGGACTTTCCAAACCTTAAAGTTGCTCTACAAATATAAGCTGCCTTTTTGATTATTATCTCCAGACATCTCCAAAAGATGCTTCTACTACTGGTTGCTCAGGAGGGGAGCAGTTTCTCTGGTAGCAGTAATAATAGCACTTTAAGATTTGTACTGCACTTGAAAGATATTCTTTTCTTAGATGTATCAGCTTTGTGAACCAGCTGCTATCATTATCCCTGTTTTACAGATAAAGAAATAGAGGCCCACAGACATTGAATGGCTTGTCCAGTGTTACAACTAGTCAAGAGTCTAATGTGGAATTTGGATTCTGGTCTTCTGATGCTAAGTCTAGCACTCAGTATGCCTTGGTACTTCTCTAAGAGTAAAGGGTAGAGGTATTCCATGTGACTGCTCCAGAGATAAAACCAGTGGGTAGAAATTGTAGTGACCCAAATATGGGCACACATGAAGTAGAACTTTCTAATAATGTGTTCCTCATCATATAAAGTGTTCCTCTCTGTCTGGATTGTTGTAGAGGGAATTTGTGAAGGGAATGGAAGCTTGGATTAGCAGTCCAAGGCCCTTTCCAGCTCCAAGAATTGTGTTTCAGTAACTATGATCATAGGACCACACCCAAAGTGTACCCACCTTAATGAATTCTTCAGTATGGCAAATAGCGCTTAGTCAGGTATCAGGATATTTATGCTCGGACTCCTTTGCCATGTTAAGGACTTCCTCTAACTCTGTAATTAGGTTCCTCAATTGAATTTCCTTCCAAATTTGGTAGGCTTCATACCAAAATAATGCTTTTTGTTCTCCCTCATGTATCTTGCTCAAATTATCTTGTTAATTTTTGCCTTCCCCCATTCCAAGGCAAATCTACTTGTATCCCTGATGAAAGAAACTCAGCAGCCACACTTTTTCAACCTTGAGAAATAACCTGAGTGGCATAGTGTGGGAACCTCAGTGAGCAGGGATTTGAAGCATAGAAGGCACCTGGAAAGGATTTGAAAAGGGAGGGCAGTGAGCTGGTACTAGGTAGTGATCAGCAGTGATGACAGCAATGGCTGGCCACTGGACTGCTTCATCGCTGGTCTAGCTTGGGTAAGTTCGTTGGGGTGGCCATGGGGGGCAGTCGAGCTGATGTAGAGGAGTTATTATTAGGAACCCTGCAATGCGGATGGGGAGTGAGAGATCCAGCAGAGGAAGGAGAGAATGGGCCAGATGAAAGAGGGCAGGAAAGACAAGAATGACTCAAATAAAAAAAGAGAAGGAATAGAGAGGAGAAAGAGATTGAATCCTTGAGCTACAGAATTGGTTCTTAGGACACAGAATTTTGGCTTTCTCCTTTCATAACTACCCACTTAAAATCTGTCTCTTTATGCTTTGCTAGTGATGCCTTCTTTCCTCCAGAATAGACTGTGAAGTGATGGACTGATATAAGTGGAAGCTAGGTAGTGTGGGCATAGGGATCATGTTTAGGAGAAATCTTCATCTCAGTCTAGCTGGAGGTAACATTCAAATCAATTTAATGAAATTATCCCATAAACTAATCCTGCAGTAGTTAATAAGTATCTATTAAGTGCTTACATATCATGGACTTAAGGTATTTGAAAAACTAGCTCTGCAAGATGTGATTTAACCTGGCTGTAGGGCTAGGAGCAGCTTAAAGCCTGCCCTGTTATAGCATTGCTTCTGGGTGATGGGTGAGGCGGCATGGCATGGTGGAAAGATTGATGAACTTCAGAGTCAGAAGACACCTCCTTCAAATTCCTCTCCTGACACTTAGCTGTATGACCACAGACAAGTCAGCCTCTCTGAGCTTCAGTTTTCTTATCTGTTGATTATGCCGATGGTGCTTACTTCACTAGATTTTAGGGTGACGATTATATGAGATAATGTATATAAAGCACTTGGTAAACCTACAGATGTAAGGTATAATTGTTATTTTCAGTCCCAAGCATGTACAAAAGATGCTTCTACTATTAGCTTCCTATCTCAATCTGTAGCCTTTGCCCCATGGGCTGCATTTCTAATTTTGATCTCTTTTTTTGGGGAATGATAGATATATTTTTCTTTCACTTTGGCCTGCATTTACCCAAGGTACCCTTTTTGTCCATGGTTTTGTAGCCATAGGTCCAGCCTTGCTTACAACCCTGGGGCTCACTCAAAAGTAGGTGAGGGTGGGAAGGACTTGGAGCTTAGACTTCCGAGCATCATCTGGATTTGTTGTTGACAAAGTCTGTTGATGCGGTATGTGTCCTGCAGATGCTTTTACAGGGTTAAATGGCCCCACAGGAGTCAGGGGAGCAGGCTAGAGGAGCTCTGTTCTGGTGCAGGCAGGAGGCGGGAGACCGGATCTGTGGAACTGAAGGTGGGAGACTGAACTGGGTGGACCTGGTGTCTGGTGTGGGCAGGAGGTGGGGGATAGGTCAGCAAGACAGCTCATTGGAGCTGGGATAAGAGAAAACTGGGCCTAGTGGCTGGTCGGTGGCCAGAATGTGACAGGAAGCAGTTGGTGAGTTTGTCAACTGCCAGGAACTACTGGAGCATGCCAGTAAGGTCACACCCAGTCTGTGGCTGCAGCTGTTCAGAACAGCTGAATTTATTAAGTACCTACTGTGTGCAAGACCCTGGGAATAAAAAGACAGAAAGTGCACAGTTCCTTACAAGGAGCTTAGAGTGAATGGGACTCCCAGCCCACAACCCCTCCTTATTCAGGGAGTCAGCCCTAGCAGGCCTTACTCTCTTGGTCCTTAAAAGCTTTTTATGTGGCTCTTTGTGTTGGCTCAAGAAGTACTGGGTCTGGGGGAGTGGGGAGAAAACCATATTGGGACTGGGAGGATTTTGTACTCCATGTCCTCTCCATTCTTTCAGGTGGGAAGAGGAATATACAGTTCGGGTCCAGCTGCAAGAACGTGTGAATGAGCTTCAGGAGGTGAGGGTGGCCATGCCTCTGCTCATCTCCCCAGTCTGACCCTGGGTGCAAGCTTCTCCAACATCTTGCTTTGACTGTGCTCTTCTCTTACCATCCTCGGGCTGTGCCACTAATGCCAGGGTATTTTTCCTCTCCTCAGGAAGCCCAAGAAGCTGATGCCTGCCAGGAAGAGCTAGCAATGAAGGTGGAGCAACTCAAAGCTGAGTTGGTGGTCTTCAAGGGACTCATGAGTAATGTAAGTAGGGCTACTTTTGTCTCCTGCCTTCTTGGGAAATGAGGCCTTTCCTTCGTCATTACTGTTGTCTTCTTAGAGTCCTTCTCTTTTCCCTGCACCTCAGGTCTAAGAAAGAAAAGAGGATAGTAAAATAGTTTCCATAACTTGGGAATTTCTTAGCAAGATACTTTATCTACCTTGTTTGGGAATAGAAGCCGCTTGAGGGGGAGGGCTCTGTGGTTAATGCTCAGAGGGCCCTGCATGTTGTGGCCATTGCTTGTTCTAAGTATAGGGTGGCACTCTGCAGTCTCCTCTCTTCTCTCTGGCATAGAACCTGACTGAACTGGACACAAAGATTCAGGAGAAAGCCATGAAAGTGGACATGGACATCTGCCGCCGCATAGACATTACTGCCAAACTGTGTGACGTGGCCCAGCAGCGCAACTGTGAGGACATGATCAAGATGTTCCAGGTAAGAGTCCCTTGTTGTCCTTCTAGACTCCTTCAGGGACAAGGAGGCCCTGGGTCCCAGGCTTTTCCCGAATTCCACATCTCCCCTATGTCCTGAGTTGGTCAGAGGAGGGTTGAGACAGATGGAGACATTGTCGTTATCGCTAGCCTGGAGCTTAGGCCCTTCCTTCTTTCTTGAGGGTCTGGGGACATGAGGTGGTTCTAAGCCAGAGTGGGTGGGGCAAGGAACAACCTCTGAAAGGAGGTTTGTGAAGCTCTCACTAACACCATCTCTCCTCTTCCCTCTCTCTCTCTTTACCCTCTGTCTGCTTCTCTTTTCTTTCCTTTCATATGCCTCCTTTCTTGCTTCCCCCACAGAAGAAGCTGGTTAGTTTCAATCTCCTGCAATTCATTAATGCTTCTACCCCTGTTTTCTAAAGTAGCCAGGAGGTTTGGCTATCAATTTTGATCCACTTGGCTTTTCAATGCAATTTTTTTCTCTTTCTCTATTCCCTACCCTCCTTTCCCCCTTGTCCTCTCTCCTTTACTTTCTCTTTTCTTCTTTCTTTCTTTGTGTCTCTCTTTGTCCCTTTTCTCCCTGGTTCTGAATCTGGGTGTAATTAAAGGTCTCCTGTGTAGAGTATTCATTTTCATCCATCATTGTAGTTATTAGTTCTGTCATTGTGTTCAGGATTTTAAAAAATCACTTTTTGGCTACTTCACCTCTTTACATGGTCATAATCAGCCCACGTCCCTTGTCTCTCTTTTCCCTACCTCTTCTTTCCTTGCCTGTCTTAATCCTTGATCCCCTCCTTTCCTCTGTTATCTGTCTTTTTGTACCTTTCCATGTTTCTGTACCTGTCTTTATAACTCTATGTCTTTGTCTCTGCCCCGACCTTTCCTGCTGGTTTGTCATTCCTTCCTTCCCCCATCCTTTCCCACCCCCTGCCCTTTTCTTCTCACGCACCCGGCCTCGTCTCTGTAGTCTCTGCACTTGTCTCCCATTAAGGTCCCATCCATGGGGGGGCGGAAGCGGGATCGAAAACCTGTCATCGAGGAGGATACCTCCCTGTCGGAGAGTGATGGGCCCCACCCACCTGATGGGGATGAGGATGAGAGCACAGCCCTCAGCATCAATGAGGAGATGCAGCGTATGCTCAACCAGCTGTGAGTCACACAGGCCCTTCCCCTCAGCACCCTCTGCTCCTCCAGAGGCAGCAGTTTCCCCAACAGTGTTCTCCTGGAAGAGCTCGCCCACCCATCCATTGTTTACTGAAACCTGGGTTCCCTATCTCCAGGCGGGAGTATGATTTTGAAGACGACTGTGACAGCCTGACTTGGGAGGAGACAGAGGAGACTCTGCTACTCTGGGAGGATTTCTCAGGCTATGCCATGGCTGCTGCGGAGGCCCAGGGCGAGGTAACAGCTCCTACCAGCCTCAGGCCCTGCGGCTCCCCCTGCCCTTCCCTTCCCTGTCTTCCATCCTTTGCTTACTCTCTCCGTATTGTGTGACAGACATCCTTTTTGTACATACTTTATTTTCCCTTCTGCTATTCTTTGTTCTTTCTGCTAGGTTTTTTTTAAACATGTTTCTCTTTTCCCCCTTTGCCTTGTCCATATTGAATGGTCACCCTCCTATTGGTCTCTCCCTCTCTGTTGCTGCTACTGCTCCTTTGCTTCCCTGTGGTTCCCAGCAGCAGGAGGACAGTCTGGAGAAAGTGATTAAGGACACAGAATCTTTGTTCAAAACCCGGGAGAAGGAATACCAGGAGACCATCGACCAGATAGAGGTGAGGATGTGATATGTGTACAGGTGAGCTAATAGACCCATATGGATATTCTAAGAAGTAACAGTCACCTGCCAGTTGTTAGTGGCCAGGTCCAGACATCATTGATCTCATCCTGAGGCAATGGTAGATTTCGGCAGTGTGGGTAACCCTTTCCCTCTCTAGAGAAAATACAGCTTTGTCATGACTTCCCTTAGACTAGAAATCAGTCATCTCTTCACCAGTCTTCCAGTGAGTTTCTTTTGTGCACTTAGTTAATGAAAGATTGAAAAGACATTTATTAAGCACCTTTTCTGTGCCAAGGACTTTGCTAACTAAGCAACTGAGGATACAAATAAAAGGTAAATACAGTCCCTGCCCAAGAAGTCTTAGTAGGAGGAGACACCAATATGGAGGAGTGATGGTCAGGAAGGGATATTTTGGTTTGGAAAGTTAATGGGATGGTGAGTAAAACTTGCCATAGGGGAATAGATGCCTTTTCCAGGAGCATGGACAAAATTGCTTTGATTATAATCGGTTCCGCAGCTGGAAAAAGACAAGTGGTAGTGGTGAAGCATAGTAAAGCATGACTGGAGCTCAAACTTAGACGTACAGGGCAACTGAGATAACCACCAGTCAAGGCCTTGGGGCCCCAGGGCAGGAACAACCTCTACAGGCTTAGCAGTTGTTAAGTCCAGTGAATAAGGTGAAGATTGAATGTAGTCTAGGCCTACACTGAATGTGGTAACTGAGGGCTGTGGTGTTAGTCTTCAGCTAGGCTTTACTTAGACTGTTGGGCTTCTTTCAGAAGCCATTCCAGTCTCATAGAATCTGCCAGAGTTTGTACTGTGGGTGCTTTGATTGGGAGAGGAGATGCCTCTTGCTTTCCACTTACTCCCTTTCCTTCCAATTGGCATAGCCCCCACAGCTGTGAGCTTGGTTCAGTGCCCTGGCTTCTGGTACTGTGATGAGGATTGAGCCCCAGTGATGCTAGGATGAAAAATCATGTTCCCTGCTGCTTCATCTTAAATCTAAGTGCCTTTGGTGGAGGCTTTTTTTATCTCTTCCTACAGCCTTGGGGAGTCTGCTGTAATTATGGGAGCCAGGGCTCCTTTATGCACAGATCTATATGGACTGTGACACTGATTCTTGTATCTCCCAAGAATATAGGGAAGTGTTGGAGGAGGGAGGGTTGGACCAAGCCCTTCTCCATCTCTCTTATATGGATAATAGATCTTAAGGATGTGACCAGTGTCCCACAACTGATATTTATTCGCATTTCCCCCTTTCTGCATTTTGACAATAAAATCAGAAGAAATATTCCCCTTCTCTTTTCACATGTACACTTTTTTTTCTGCTGTGAAACTATAGGCTGTTCTACTAGTAGAGACTTCTCTGTGGAAGTTCATTTTATCCATGTCCAAGCAGAAAAATTAAATTATAGGCACAGCCAAATCAGCATCAGTGACTGGAGTTTGGGAGATGCTCTGCATTCACTCTTCTATACCTGCTGAAACGTCTCTTGCCTCCCTAGTTCCTTGTCTCTGATGGCTCTTTGGCTTTAAGTTCAGGACAGTGTCTAGTCAAGTGGAGACTCAGCTAGTGCCAGGGCCTTGGTCACCGTCTAGTCCTGGACCAAAGGTCCTTACACTCCAAACTTTTCCTTTGAAAAGAAAGAAAATTCTAAATGCAAACATCACTTTTAAAGTTCTTCAAAATAGACCTCCCCTTTTTCACTGTAGGCCTCTTGGGAAGGATATTGATAAGTAGCAGTGATATGGATGAGGCCGCAGGCGTTGGGAGGAGATGTAAGGCTGTGATTAAATTGAAGTTAGTAGAAGGGATTGAGTATGTTTAGCTAAAAGAAAAGAAGACTTAGGGGACATGGCTGTGATCTCCAGCATTTGAATCTTTCTGATTGCATGTCCAGTAGCCATCTCAAAACCCACATGCCCACAACAGAACTCATTCTCTCTACTGCCCCCGTACTTGTCTTTTTTTTCTCAGATTCAGTTTTCAACAATCATGTCCATAAGTTCCAAATTTTTTCCCTCTTCATCCCTGCTCCCTCCACAAGATGGCATGCAATTTTACATAGGCTCCATACATTGTATCTGCCGTTCTAAAGAATCTCTCTGCTTCTCTTGGGACAACAGTATTTTTTTTTTTCTTTTGTGTCTCAGCTTAACACCTTTGGTGTCACACTCAACTCTCTCTTGCCGGTGTTTGGTTGGGTGCCCAATCATGTGCCTCCTGCCCAGCATTCCACCTTCACTGCAGTTCTTTGCCATTTCTTTCTCCTCATGCAGCCAACACCTGGGCAGAGGCCATCATCCCTTCTTGTCTGGACCTGCTAGTGCCTCTTAATTGTTTTCCTTGCCTCCAGTCTCTTTTCTACTAGACTTCTAGAGAGATGGTGTGACCCTGTCACTGCTCTGTCTGATTCTAGCTACTTTCTGCTGTCTTTATGTTAAAATACAAGCTCCTACATTTGACAGTTCCTAACTTTGCAGACTATTGCATTCCATCCTGCCCAACTGTCAGTCTCACTGTTCCTGAAGTGCAGCAAACCTGGAGTGTACTTCCTCCTCCCCTCAGCCTTTTAGAATCCCTCCTTTCTTTTGAGGCTTAGCTCATCCCACCTTCTCCATATGTAGGAGGCCTTTCCTGATCCCCCACCTCCCCTCAGCTGTGCCTGCACCGCAGATTACCTTATACTTCTTTTCTCTACGCTCCTCTGTGTACGTGTATTCTCCCCTGACAGAATGTTAACCTCTTGTGGGTAGAGACTCTTTCCATATTGACTTGTAGCCTCAGTACCTAGCTCAGTTCTTTGCCCATAGGGGCTTAATAACAGCTGGTTAATTGATTGGTTTGAAGGGCTGTGATATGGAAGGATTCAGTTTACTCTAGAATTGGGACCAGTGTGCAAGTAGCAAACAGGCAAAACTGTAGAATGGGGAGAGCTGCTGCAGGAGGGCTTGGAGCTGCTCAGTGGAAGGTCTTCAGGTAAAGGTTGTGGAAGACGTCATCCAGGGCATGTGTGTTCAGGTCGGAGCTGGACCTCTCCAGTGCCTTCCAGCTCTTAGCATTCTGTGATACAGAAAGGTAAGGAAGCCTCAACTTTAGTTTTCTTTTCCAATAATGTTTCACTCAAATGTTCCCTAGTAAATGAGGGTGAGAATCTGAGAGGTTAAAGTTAGCTGCTGAGTGTGTTGACAGATCAGGGTATGAATTGGTTACATGTTCACCCCTCACCTCTTGTTCATAAAATGGGATCTCATTAATGACAGTCTGTTTCATTTTTGTCTTTAAGCTCATAGCACAGTATCTGACATAGGCGGGTAATAAATGATCAACGATCAATTCCCATCCCTATTTAAGAGTGCAGACATTCAGGAGAAAAATTTAAGTCACCATTTCTGTTAAATGCCTACTGTGTCGTTCTGTGGGGTTAGTGGAGAGAACCGAAGGTTAGATATGATATAAACTCTCCCATTAGTGGAAGTCATTTTTTGGTCTGGATCTGGAATTTCATTGACAGAGGGTATTCCCTCTGCCATTGCCAACAGACACCTGTTGTAAAGTTGTATTCTTAGAGAGTTGCTTGGAGCACTGAGAGCTTGTCATTTGTCTGTGTGTCCCCCCAGAACCTCCTGGCCAACCCACCAGGTGACTTTCTAAGCTTTCTTGCCTGTTCTCTTGACTCTTCTTCTGTGTCCCAGTTTCCTGTTTCCTTTATTCCCAGTTTGGAGACCTGGAAACCAATCATGAATAACCTCCTAGTTTGCCCCTGTTCTGAGCCCCCAGTCCCTTCAACCCAGTCAAGAGAATGACATCCTGGCCCTTTGTTTCCCTTTCCTCTTTGGCCTCACTTCTTTGTTCTGTGCCTGGGAGATGGGCCATCATCCCAGATCTGTCTTTCTAACCAGCTTCTAAAGACATCTCAAAAAGCTTTTCTCCTGGAAGGCTTAACCTCATTGTGTGTGCAAGTTTCAAAAGAAAGCAGCAGTGAGAATGTTCTCCTGAGCCATGCCAACAAGATTTCATGATTTACAGAAGTCATCAAAGTAATTTTGTTTGTCCCTTCGAATCCGCCTCAGTCCTGCTCTCCTTTATCTTTCTTCCAACTACTTGCACCTCTTTTGCCTCCCCTCACTAGCACATTAGTAGAATATCAGCCAACAGCAGATACTTAGCATTCCTCCATGAGTCTAGCTTCCCCTGAAAACTAAAGGTAAAGGGAATAGTATAGTCAACCTTTTTTAGGCTCATGGCTGCTTAGTTCTCCCCATCCCCTACTGGCAGCTGTCCTTGAAAGCCCATATTTGTCCATTCTGGCCCATTCAATTGTAACCCCCCTGAGGGGTAGAAACAGGTGCCACAGTATCCTTTTGGCCCCTAAAAATGGATTTTTGCTACCCTGTTCCCTCTCCAGCTGGAACTGGCCACAGCCAAGAATGACATGAACCGACACCTGCATGAGTACATGGAGATGTGCAGTATGAAGCGGGGTCTCGACGTGCAGATGGAAACCTGCCGCCGGCTCATCACCCAGTCTGGAGACCGGTAAGAGTCTGGATCCCTCCCCACTCCACCTGCACCTGGAGGAGGGACAGAGGCCCAGCCCAGGCCTCAGGCTGACTGTTTCCGGAGAGATCTGCTTGGTGTCTTTATTCTAACAAACTCCACGTGTGTCAGCCTAGACAGTTGAGTGAGACATGTAAGAAATTGTACAGTGCTAATCTCAGGACTCCACTGCTCTGGTCTCACTTGTGGGCCCAGCCCCGGCCTAGCCACTTGTCCTAAATTGCCAGGTATAGTTTTGAAGCTTGCAGAGGACAGAAGGGTAAATCAGAGGGGTGGGTCCAGATGCTTATGCCTGGCTCAGCCTGTTACTGAGTCTTTATTTCCAGGTACATTTGTAGTGACTTTCTGTGGAGGGGTTTTTACTGCTTACTGTTTTCACTGTGTCACTGATTACGGGAATAAGGACTATTTCTCTTGTTTTGGGAGAGGAGGATGGGCTTGGGGTGGTGGTAGAGGTCAATTAACTACTAAACTAAGCTAAGTGAAAACAGTGATTTTAGTGAATAGAAAACCTGGGTTCTGGCCCTGCCTCTGGCTGTGACCTGAAAGCAAAGCGGTTAACCTATCTCTCGGTGCCTCAGACAAGTCTTTGAGACTTTGATTTCAGAACAGCTGTGGGATCTGCATTGATCTTGGGCATTTTCTTATGTATGCCTAGACCAATGAAATCCTGAGGCAAAATGCTACTAGGCTGTTCCCCACTCCCCTGGTCAGAATCCTCAAAGCTAGTTCTGTGGAGAAACCAGGCTTCAGTTTGAATAAGTTTTGTGCTGCTTCTAGACCAAATCAGGCGTACTTCCTTCTAGAAAGGCAGGGTGAAGGGAGAAGGGAGGCAGACTAAGTCATGAAATTTTCCTTGTCCCAAAGTAATATTTTTTTCAGGAAGTCTCCTGCTTTCTCTGCGGTCCAGCCTAATGAACCACCACCGAGTGAGACAGATGACTCCGACCGTGATCTCTCCTCTGATAGCTCCATGAGATAGGCGGTTTGCCTCCATCCTAGTTCCTCCTTGACAAACCTCTCTCACCAGGGAAATGACATGAACTGGAGATGGGGGAAAGCAGATGTCTCTTGTACCTTGAGTTTGGGGAAAGATGATTCTTTAGCTGTTCCTCCTGGGGAGAGGTAGTAGAGTGTTACCGAATAAGAATACTTGTACCATTGCACCAAACAAACCCAGTACTAGGGTGCTGGGGAGCACTGCTCCCTTACTTCTTCCTCATTGCCCCCAGTTTTCTATGGTGGGTTCTGGGCTCACATCAGACTCTCGACAAAGAGCGGGCATTCCTGAGTCTTCAGTAATAGTGCCCATGGCTGCCTCATATTGAGAAGTATTAACCAGACATAGATAATGTGGTTCCTTGCATCCTCCATCATTCTGTGAAACAGATTTCCCACTGCTGCTGCCTAGTCAGATGACTGTTTCTTGACCCCATACTGGTGCTAACTGGCCCATGTACTGGTGTAAACTGGACCAAGCCGGAAGTCTCAGGGCCAGTGAAATATGCTTAGTATGGAGCAAAGCCGGGCTAAAGATTGGGGCCTGTCATTCCCCATGTCTGTTACAGGTTCTGTTGCTGACTGCAGTGTGTATAATGTGTGGGTGTGTTTTCTTCTCCCATAGAGACCATATATTAAAAGGGCCTTGATACCCTACTTCTGAGGGTCATTTCTTTCATACTGGGGGAGGTTACACCCAACAGTTTAGGGAGACCGAGATAGCATACATAGTACATTTCTAGTGAGAAGACTTGGTAGACCTGGACAAGTTTCTCAACAATCCTTGTGATGTTTTCTCTTCTTTGAAGGGAAGGGTTTGCGATTACTCACCCATACCTTGTAGCCTAAATCTGATCCTATGTAATGTTTTCATGGAGATTGTGTGTATGCTCCTTGCTGCTCTGCTCTCTTCATTGGCCAGTTTGAATGTGGTACTGTGGTGGTCATGGACTAAACTGACCCCCAAACTGTCCCTTATCCCAGGTTTCACGAATGTAAATTCTCTCTTCATATTCCAAAAGAGAACTTCTTTAGCCTAGGTCTGAAAGGTTCATTACTAACAAGTTGACTAACAGATGATTTTTCAGAAGCTTTTCCAGTCTATTAGACCTGTCCCCTAGGTACCATATACACATCATCCTTCTCAGACTCAGAAGTGACACCTCTAATTCCTATCACATGATCAATATTTTTTTAGCTCTAGCATTTAGAATGTTTTTCCTTGTATCACTGGCAACATCTGATCTGTCTGGGACATAGCAACCATCTCCCTAGTCAAAGTCCAAAGATTAGGCCTTACACATGGAAAAGCAATAAGCAGCAGTCTCAAGTAATTTACATTAATCCAAATTCTGTTGGAAGGCTAAGAAACATACAGCTACATACCCAACTCCTAATGCAAGGTTGGTGATTCATTACAAGTTAGCAAGGGTATTATTTAGTATCATTGCTACTTTTGATCTCTCAGTATGAAAACTGTGGCAGTTAAATTTTGTGTAAGGGAAAAGCACTTTCATCTATATCAGAGATAAGTAATTAGTTACGTTTCCACCAGAAAAGACAAAGTAGACCTCCAGAAGAGACAAGGTAGACAATAAATGCACTGAACGTGGTGACTTTATTGATGGTACACAATACAGGACTCTAGGCTTCTCCCCCCTACTACAGGGGTGTATTGGGACAAGGATGTGAATGGGATATGGTATCCCCAGTACAGGAACATAAGTTAGGAATGTAGGCTCCCCAGTGGTGGAACTCCTTTTTTGACTGGGGATAAAGATCCATGGCTTTCCACTTTACTCCTTGGAGGCCATGTAGACCATGAGGTCCACTACACGGTTGCTGTAACCATACTCATTGTCATACCTAGGAAGATAGACAAAGGACAGGTGAGAATTTCATTAGCTTAGGAGGAAGGCAGCTACCATGTCATATACCTCCTTCTGGTAAGCTCCTTAAACCCTTTCCTACATATAAACACAAAATTCACATTCACAGTGCCACATACCAAGAAATGAGCTTGACAAAGTGGTCATTGAGGGCAATACCAGCGCCAGCATCAAAGGTGGAAGAGTGAGTGTTGCTGTTAAAGTCACAGGACACAACCTTGCAAGAAGAAGTTTATGTTAAATGAAGTTCCAATTAATTGACCAAATCTTTCTGATGATATCTTTCCCCTTGCATACCTGGTCCTCTGTGTAGCCCAAGATGCCCTTCAAGGGTCCCTCTGATGCCTGCTTCACCACTTTCTTGATATCATCATATTTGGCCTAGAAAAGGAAAGGAAGGATTTACGTTTCTGTTAGCTGCTGTTCTGTTCTGTAGTCCATCAGGCAAGGAATTCCCAAACTCCCTTTGTCTAATGCTACACTTACAGGTTTCTCCAGGCGGCAGGTCAGATCCACAACAGATACGTTGGGAGTAGGAACACGGAAGGCCATGCCTGTGAGCTTCCTGCAGAGAGAAGGACATGGTTAGTGTCATAGCAAAAATGCCTCACTTCTGTTTTCTTTTCCATGACCTTTTCAGGGCAGAGAAAACCCAAGATTATCTTACCCATTCAGTTCAGGTATGACCTTGCCTACAGCCTTAGCAGCACCAGTGGAAGCAGGGATGATGTTCTGGGCAGCACCACGTCCATCACGCCACAGCTTACCAGAGGGGCCATCTACTGTCTTCTGGGTAGCAGTAATGGCATGGACTGTAGTCTGCAGTAAGAGGAAAGGGTCAGGCCTAGCACAGCACAATGTATTCCTCTACTAGCAGCACAAGCTTTTCATTGCCAGGATCTTGAGGGTCATGTGACAGATACTCCCCTCTCCTCCCAACACTGGTCTTGTGGTGCCATTAAGACAGGGGCCCAATTTTCACCACTCCATGTTCTATCCATACCATGAGTCCTTCCACAATGCCAAAGTTGTCATGAATGACCTTGGCCAAGGGGGCCAAGCAGTTGGTAGTGCAGGAAGCATTACTGAAAAAGGAAAGAAGAGAAGTCAGGGAAAGATGTTCCAGCCTAGACAATTTCCTTCTTTTTCCCTACTGTAATCACTAGTGTCCCTTCCTCCTCTCTTCTCTGAGCAAGGCCTGCTTCAATTCTTTCCTCACTTACAACCTTAGACCATTTAATCACCAGCCCTTCTCACCTGACAATCTTAAGGGAATTATCATATTTCTCATGGTTCACTCCCATCACGAACATTGGGGCATCAGCAGAAGGGGCAGAGATGATGACCCTCTTGGCTCCACCCTTCAAGTGAGCCTGAGGCAGAGAAAAGAAGAAGCAAATTAGAGAGCCTGAATTCACCCTTCCTGGTAGATGAACTCCCATGCCCATTTTCTGGGTAGATGATTGATATCCACTCCAATCTCCCAAAGAGAAGCTCTGTACCTAAGGAAAGAAGGTGCCCCTTCACCTACTACTTACCCCAGCCTTTTCCATGGTGGTAAAGACTCCAGTGGACTCTACAACATACTCAGCTCCAGCATCTCCCCATTTGATATTGGTGGGATCCCTCCTACAAGAGAATAAAGCAACTGTGAACCCCTCCTGCTCCCTGTGTATCTTCTCAAACCTCAATGTTCCCACCCTGCCCACCACACTCACTCCTGGAAGATGGTAATGGCTTTTCCATTGATCACCAGCTTCCCATTCTCAGCCTTGACAGTGCCCTTGAACTTGCCATGGGTGGAGTCATATTGAAACATATAAACCTAGAGAAGGCAAAGGTGTGGAAAGCCTCATCAGACCCAGCAGAAACAGCTTCCTCCATCCCTTCCCAGGCAGCTCAGACATTATTGCCACTGAGGGACCATTTACCATGTAGTTGAGGTCAATGAAGGGGTCATTGATGGCCACGATGTCTACTCCACCTGAGGAGAACGCAGCCCTAGTCACCAGGCGCCCAATACGGCCAAATCTGGCAAGAGAGCAGAAAACAAAGGTAGTGAGAGGAATGAATTGAGGGGGAAAGCTAAGAAAAGGAAAGATTCTAGGCAAGTCTATCTAGGAAGATAGTTTTCCTAATAGGCAACAGTGTAGCTAGCTTCAGAGCCAGGTAGCTAGCTTCAGAGCCACGTCCCACTGACGCAGACTGGTGTGAAAGCCTGGGCAAGTCTCAACCTCTCAGTGCGCTAAAAAGATGCTAACCTGAATGGCAGGGGCTGTTCTCTACATCAGTGAAATCAGGTTCAATTGCTATCCTTTGTCCTACAGGGTTCCTCAACCTTTAATGTGTGTGGAAACATACCTTGGACATGCCCATCAAGCAGGCTGGGTATAATCTGAGACCACAGGATAAAGGGTTGTTGCTGTATACCAAGGGATGTTGGATGTAAAAGTTGCCCCTTCTCCCTAGACAATCCATGATCTCTTAATCTCTTCCCAAAAGAAAAAGGGTCACAGCAAACAATCCATGTAATCTATTGCTCAGGCATAGCTACAGCATAGCACCTATTTTAGTATATGCCAGGATCCCACCCCCAGTCAGCTTCTAGCCCTCAGAGTAGAGGACTTTAGCCAGAATCCCAGAGCTCAAAGGTCAGGATTAAAGGTTAGAAATTAAACTCATGAAAACTCCCTCCTCTCAAGAAGAGCAAAGATTTTTTTGTAATATCTGAAGTCCTCATTTCTCTTTCATCCACTTTGCCTAATTCCAGAATTTAACTGGATTATATTTTGCCAGTTAATGATCATTGGGGTGGGCCTTTCTTCCCTTCCCCAATATTAGAGGTTTTACAGTGTTCTATCTATATAAGCGAAAGCAAAGCTATGCTCCCTGGCTACAGAAAGGTCAGACAGTTATATTTAGCCTCATGGTGGAGTGTGGGAGATCTGGTTTCTGAGAGCCAAAATGAAGAGGGGCAGGGTTCTCCTAGGGATCACAGATACCCAATCCTCAAAATGACCTTTACAAGGCTGGCCTTTTGGGCAAGATTAGCTCTGGGGATGGGGAAACCCAATAGATACACACGTGCTGAGGCAAGAAAATGAATGGGACATGCTGTCATGTTAAGGCAGTTTTACAGTGGAAATTTTCATTTCCACACATCCATGACTCAGCATTAAGTTAAAGCTACCACACCCACACTCACTTTGGGAAGGGGTTCCCCTGAAGCACTAAAACACATGAAAATTATGGGAAGTGGGATGGGATACTAGGCTTAGGCTACCTTTTTTTAAAAATTTAAAATCAAAGTGGACTAGATATGTATTATTTAAGGTCTCTTCCAGATCTAAAATCCTACAATTTGAGAGAGACCAGATGAGGTGCAATGGGATTCTGGAAGTCCCAATTTAGATACAGGTAAGGTTGAGGAGAAAGCTAATGAAAGAGCTAGCACCCGATAAGAGGCAATGGAGATGTCCTGGTGCCTCTTACCTGCTCTATTTCCTAGCAGTTAGTGTTTCTCCTCCCCTTGGGGTAGGCACTAAAGAGGGTGAGTCAAGGAAGGGAAGTGGAGGAGATGAGGATCTGAGGATCCCTAACGGTTGCTTGCTCATTTCCTTCCCTCTTACAACATGGCTGTGCGGATGGCCCATGGAAGAAGGCGCCCTCTCTCTGATGTGAGGTGAATTAGTCAGGGGGAAAGAAAGTGCTGAACTAGGGGGAGGGCAGGAGCCCTTCCCTCACCCTCCCTCCATCCCCCACGTGGCCCTGGAGGGCGGGAAGGGGCAGAAGAGATCCAGGGCAGAATCCTATGGAAGATTTTTGCACCCTGTAGCAACAGCTGGGACAGCTGCATGGGGGTGGGGTGCAGAGAGGACATGGGGTGGAGGGGAGGACACAAGGCACCATTGAATATAGGCAAAGCCCTGGCTGAGCTCAAACCTCTGACCTTGGAGTCTCCTTGGAGGTTTTCACCTTTCTCCAGAGTGGGTCTCAGAGAAATGATTAGAAAAAAATTATCTGTTATTTTAGCTGGATTCCCAATAAGAGGCTGGTGGGTTAGGCTGCATCAAGTCCCCTGGGGTCTCCCTCCCTCTGGGTCCTGCCTGGATCCCACTCACCCGTTGACTCCGACCTTCACCATGTTGTTTCTGGGATGCGACTGAAGTAGCAGATCCTGGGGGCAGAAGATGTGGTTGAATCAGGGGCCTCTCTCCTCCCTTTTCTAGGGCTCCCCCCCCACACACACCCAGTCCCAATTCAACCCGAAAGTCTTCGCCTTCTATCCCCTACACCCCCCAAAAAAATCTCTCCACACGCACCTAGCTGTCTCCTCAGGCGTGGGTGGGGTAGGGTGGCATTTACCCGGAAACCGGGCAGCGGAGCCCCTCCCGGGGCGCTCTTCCTCCTTTACTTTCTGGGAATTAGCCCCAGAGCCCCCGTCTCCTCCCCCCTTCCATCCATCCATCTCTCCTTTCATCCACTCCAGGGATGCGTAGAGACGGGGGGGCGCCCAGCCTCCGGCCTCCATCCTCACCCTCCGCTGCCTCACGTCCCCGTCTTTGCTCTCATCTCTCCCTCGGTCCGCATCCACGAACTCTACCTCACGCCAAAGCGGCCCCCCGATATGCACCCTGCTCTCCTCTTACGGAGGGGGCACAGGGACTTGCGTGGCGGCTCCTCTCACAAAGTCTCCCGCCCCCACCCCCACTGTCCTAGTTCCCGGTCCAGCACTTACCTGGCACCGAGCTTGGGAGAAAAGCCGAAAGCGCAAAGGGCGGAGCGAGCCTGCTATATAGAGGCCCGGACAGCAGCCCCGCCCCCGATCCTGCGCAACCAGTCCCAGGGCCGGGGCGCACAGGCTACGTGCAGCCCGAAAACTCCGAGCAGCTGCGGCGGCGCTGCCCCTCCCTCCCCTCCCCTCCCCCCACCTCGGCCGGCCTCCGGGGCTGGGGGAGGGGCAACCTAGGAGACCCGAGCAGCGGCTAGAGAATGGCCTGGGGGTTGGAGACCGGGAGGGAAAGCGCCTGTAGGAATCCGCGAGCCAGGGAGGTGATTGGGTTAGCAATAATGGGGGTGGGGGGAGAACCAGCGGCAGTGATTGCTGTGGGTGGGGGTGGGGAAATAGAGGGAGGTCGTGGAATTCTGCACGTAGTGAAAAGCCTGCTTATATGGAACTGACTTGAATTTGAGGGTGTGCATCCAAGAATTGGTCCCTAGCCTGGTTTGCTTTACTAGATCTCCGAGGGCACAGAAGGCCTCCAACAGCCGTCTCCAGTTGCACGGGCTGTCTCCCAAGCCTGGAGTGCTTTCCCTTTTCACTCCACCATCCACCTCTTGGAATTCCAGGTTTTCTTCTACATTCCCTTCAAGCCCCATGTTCTTCTGCAGGAAGGCTTTTCTTGGTTCCCTGCCACCATGGCCTTTCCCACCATCAAGGTTACTCTGTATCTGTTTTGTATACACTCACTTATCTGCACTTGTCTCTTGGTTTTTAGAAATCAAGTCCCTGGAGGTCAGGAAGAATTTCACTTTTGTCTTTGTATCCCTAGAGCCTGGCAGAAAGTAAGTGCTTGATATACCTGCATTCAAATCCCACCTTGACACTGTGACCTTGGGCTTGTCAGTTAAGTTCTTCAGACCTCAGTTTCCTCATCTCAGGAAGACTCACCTTCTTGAGTTCAAATCTAGTTCAAAATTACTAGCTTGTGTAACCCTGGGCAAGTCACTTAGCCCTGTTTGCCTCAGTTTCCTCATCTGTAAAATGAGCTGGAGAAGGAAATGGCAAAAACCCCAGGTCACGAAGAGTGACAAGACTGAAAAACATCTAAACCAACCAAATAGGGCTATTCTACCTGCCCCACTTAGTATGGTTACTGTGAGAGAATTTCTTTTTTAAATTTTAAGGGCTATTTAGGAAACATAATGAAGGAAATCGGTGGGAAGCCAGAAAACTGAGGCTGCTGCCTGACTGGATGAGATTAAGACACATGAAAAGAGATCAGGACTTGGGGAGCAGGGGAGAAGAAAGGAAATTGGGGAAGCCACATGCCCTGGTGGAAAGGACTTTGCATTTGGAATCAAGGACGTGGGTTCTAGTTTTTGCTATGTGATGTTGCAAAGTGAATCTTCTTCTCATCTGTAAAACAAAGGCTGGGTAGTAAATGATCTTGAAGGTTTCTTGCAGTTCTAAGACCTATGGTTAATACAGAAGGTCAGTCTCATGTTGGGCATGTGGCCACACTATCTCCACTTTCCACTTTCTTTTCTCATGAATTAGAGGAAAGCCACATAGCTTACTGCTTTTCTCCCTCTGGAGACCTGAGAAGGTACCTCTTCTCCAGGCTTTACGGTAGTGATGTAAGAGCGGCTGAGGAAAGGCAGGGGTGGGGCTCCCAGTCCCCATTTATCCCCTCGGCTCAGGCCTCTGGGCTGCGTTCATCATCACAAAGGCCTTCGGCCTCAGTGTCCAGCCTCCCCAGACCTCCAGCTGGGGGAAGAGGGAGGCTCCTGTTAGCTGAAGGCCACTCAAATCTCCTTCAGGAACCGAAAAGGCAGCCTGGAAGGAGACTAGATAATGCAGGCAGATTAAATCTGTCACAGCTAGAATTATCCAAATGACTTGGTTACTTGGTACCGTGGGGAGGGGAGGAGGAGAAGGGAACAGTGAGCTCTGCCCCCTCCTCCCCCACTGTTCTGGAGAGGGAGTATATCACCCTGGTTACAGCTCGGATGAGGAGGAAGGGCACAGGAAGGAGATTTAAGGTTTTGAAACCTGGGAAGTGCCCAATCCTGGCTGAGAACAGTGCTTCTTTCATGATGGCATCAGAGTATGAGGCCCTCCTGGGTTCTGTCTGTCCTGGCCTGTGAGGGGGTAGTGGAAGTCTGGAAGTCTCCCCTTGGTCTAGCAGCACCAACTGTGGTCCGGGATTGGTTTCTGAGTGAAAAGGAGGGTGTCAGGCATACAGAAAGTGGGGTAGCTGCATCAGGAAAGAGTGAAGGGGACTGGTCATTTCATTTATTTCTCCAGGCCCCAATTTCTGCATCCAAAGAGGGGAGAGATTGCATTAAAATCGAGTGACTAGGTGATCCCCTAGAAGCTCGAAATTCTGATTCTAAACTTGAAGTCATCTGGGGAATGTGGCTAAGAATGGAATCCTCTTGTTGTACTGAAAAGATTAAGAAATGGAGAGAAGTGGACAGCAGGTTCGTGGGTGGGAGGCATCCTGGGGGCTCTTTGCTGGCTCAGGGTAATCTGAGCTCAGCTCCCTGCCTCTCTCTCCAAAAAAACCCAGTGGCTAAACTTAGCTGAGTGATAACCTTTACTTTAAAGGTCAAGAAAGGGTGGTGCTAGTATTTCTCACTGATTCTGCCTGTCACTGGGCATGTCCTGTCCCTTTCCAGACTGCTCCCATCCCCAGTATCTCCTGGGCCAGTCTGTATTCATGCTTGGCAATCAGTTCATGGGTTTAATGAGGCATCAGACAGAGAGGGGAGGGGGTGGGGTGCCTCTGTGCACAGAGGAGAGTGTCTGTTGCTTTTGGTCTTGTGGGAAAGTGGCAGAAACAAGCTCTAGGGAAGAGGAATACGTGAGCATATTCATGCAACCATGCAACTTATTGCGCAGGCAAAAAATCCACAGTGCTTTCCTCACTTCTCTCCTCACAAATGCTAACCCTGAGGGGCCTCTGCCTCAGTATCCCTCCTTAAGTAACTGTTCTCAGTCCTTCACTCCCACCCTAATCGGAGCTCACAGCTGGGGGAGAATGGTCTCCTGTTGTCTTGACAAGGCATAATCGTTCAGGGAATGTCTGCTTCAGGTAGCTCAACTATCACAAAGAACAAGCTTGGTGTAGGGGTCAGCTACTTCCTCCGTTTACTGGGTCCTTCTTTACCATCTGCAGATATGCCTGTGTCTCCCCTTCCCCCATCCTTAAAAAAATCCTCCACTGGACTGGAGCTCAAGCTGTCAACCCATCTTTCCTTCCGAAGCCAGCCAAAATCCGAGAAAATACCTATACACAATGCTCCACTTTCCTTACTCCATCTCCTTTCTTACCTCATCACCGAGGCTGTTCTCTCCAGACCAGATGAGTCTTTTCTGTCTGATGCTGCTTGATTTTCCTGTTGCATTTCCATCACTGACTCTCTTCTGGTTCTCTAGTTGTCTGAACCCTCCCTCCTCACCCTGTTGCTAGCTGGTCATCCATCCACCCTGGCCAACTCCATTTCCCCTCCCTTCAGGCTTTGTGTTGGGCCGTTTTCTTGCTGCCACCAGTTAGTTCTCAGGGATATCAGCTCTTACAGGTTTAACCAACACTTTATGCAAGTGACTCACAGACCTCAATATCCAGTTCCAGTCATTCCCACAACACCAATCACCAGTGTCCAATAGGATGTTTTCAAACGGATTGTCCCATAGACACCTCAAATTCAAGAGGCAAAGCAAAACTCATCTTTCTTCCCAAACCTACCAAACTTCCTGTATTTTTCTAGTCTCCCTATTTGCAACTTCATCTCACTGACTGGCCTCAGCTATCACCCCACTGCTCCCATCCACTTCCTTCTTTGCTCACATAGGCACCACCCCACTTCTGGTCATCACCTACCACTTCCTACACTTGCTGTGGTCCCTTAATTGGTCTCCCTGCTTCAAGCTCCCCACTCAGATCCACTGTCCACACTGCTGCCAAAGGGATCTTCCTGAAGCTGCTGAACCGACCATGTTCTCCTTTACCAGATACCAGAATGAAATATAATTAAATGTAATTTTTTTGGGTTAAGTTTTAAGATCACCAGCTATCTTTTCAGACATTTCTCTCTCCTCTCCCACTCTACTATCCACTCAAACTGCCTGTCTTTCTGCTCCTTACACAAGGCTCTCCATTTCCTGTCCTTCATACCTGGAATGTAGAGAATCCCACTATTATATCAAGGTAACGTTTATGCAGCTGGGTGGTACAACATACACAAATGGAAAACCACTCCAGTATCATTGCCAAGAAAACCCCAAATGGGATCATGAAGAGTCAGATGCAATTGAACAACACAATGTTTATGCAATATTCTTCTAGAGCAACCCTTTCCTACTTCAGTTTCAATTGCTAGTGCCCTCCCACTCTATTTTGTACGTATTCTGCATGGACTTCAGTGTGCACATCTTAAATAGATACATATTACCTCTCCTGAGAGGCTATAAGTTCCTGGGGAGTAAGGAATAAATTCCCTCTGGATTTTGTGTGCTCAGGGCCTAGGAAGGTGCCTAATCTAACATGGACACCTAATACTTATTGACTATAGGTCATGGGCAGTGGTATAACATGCAAATGGCATGAAATGCAGCTCCAGGGTTAATCTTTAATCCCCAAAGGTCATGAGTCATGCACTGGGGAGCTACAACTGGGACCCTGTGAAGGAAGAACAGCCAAGGGCTGCTGTCACACAAGAAACAAAAGATGGCTAGGTGCTGTGCACTGTGCTCTTTCTACAGGAGACACAGCTTGGCCCCAGGGTCCCGTAACTGAGAGGAAAACAGAGACAGAAGAGCCCTACCACTGTATCTTACAGGTAAGGGCACACTCTTAGCAGACGCTTTGCTCCCCCTAAGGTAGTGGTGGGGAGGTGGAAAGGAGGAAAACAGTGACTTCCCAGAGGATACCTGATGCTTATTTGAGATCTCACAGTGAGTTGTGCCAGCATCCTGGGGTGCCTGAACCCATTCTGGTTCTTAATGCATTATCCTCTACCTGTGGCTCCCAGAATCAAGATAGGCTAAAGTTGCTAAAGGAAGGATCCTAACCTAGACCAAGGAAGGTGGTGAAGGGGAAATTCCTGGGAAGTACATGAATTTTTTTTATTCATAAAAAAATGAGGGCACAGGGAAACAGATTACGTATTAAGAAGAATGAAATGTCTCAATTACATCCACAGGGCCCCTTCTCCCTACACAACAGGGATGGGAGGAAGGTGCCTTAAGGCCCTTTGGCTGCGGGTAGATGCTCGGCGGATGGGGGTTGTCTTCTGAGGGGTCTCATCATCTTCTGTCATCTCTGCTGAGCACTCTGAGGAAGACAAGTGTTGAAAGGGTAAGAGAAAGTGAAGCATGAAAGGACAGGTCACCCAAAACAGATTGTCACATACACAAGGAGCCCTGACTAGAATCCAGGAGGCCTGGGTTCTTATTTAACTGTGACCTCAGCCTAGTCACTTTATATCTACTGGCCTCATCTATACAATGAGGAGGTGGGACTACATGACCTTTAAGGGTCCTTACAGCTTCCTGCGTAGGCTGTGATTCTGTGACCCTTGGTGTTACCTGTCAGCAGCTCGAGAATCATGGGGCAGTGACATCTTCTAGTTCAGAGTGATCCATGGGAAACATTTACCTTCCTCACTAGATTCATCACTGGAAAAGATGATTGCAGTCTTCTTAGAAACTGGCTTTCTGGTGTTTGGACGCCGTTTACTCGTGCCCCGAGGCTGAGGGGTAACGAAGTCATTGTCTGCAGTATTTGAGGGGCGCCCTTGTCGAAGACAAGTGTCTAGGGTCACAGGAATAAGACATGGACAAGTGTCAGGATTCAGTCACAAGGTTGTCTTAGTGGAGAGACTGTTCTACATTTCTTTTTTAAAATTACATTTTTAAAATATTAATGAAAGTCTATTTTCTCTTCTTCCTATCCCCAATCCCACATTAAAGAAAAACAAAAATTTTCTAACAGATATGCACAGTCAAAACAAAAAATTTCCTACGGTCACCTCCAAAATAGATGTCTCAATGTATTCTCTGAGTCCCTCACTTCTCTGTGAGGGACATCATTAGTCCCCTGGATGGGTCAGAGTTCTTAAGTCTTTCCAAGTCGTTTGTCTTTACAAGAGTACTGTTACCACAGAAATCATTCTCTTGGTTTGGGCTCACTTCATTCTATTTCGGTTCATGAATACCTTTCATCATTTTCATGCAGGTCTTCCCCTCCATGCTTCCCTCCCACCTTCACCTTCATCATTTCTTTACTTCATCGTTTCTTAAAGTACAGCACAGCGGGACTGCATTATATTCATGCACCATTATTTGTTCAGCTAGTCTTCAATCAGCAGGTGCCCAGGCCCAGTTCTTTGCCACCACAAAGAGCTGCTGTGATTACTTTGTACATACAGGTCCTTTTCCTCTTTCTCTGGCCTCTTTAGGGTGCAGACCCAGCAGCAGTACCAGTGGGCTAATGGGTATGTGGTTCGATAACTTTTGGGCACAGTCCCAAACTGCTTCCCAGCACGGCTGGATCAATTCACAGGCCACCGTGTACTAAGTGGACTTGTTTTCTCATTGATATTCTCATGAAGCATTTTTTACATTTTCTCTTTTTTTGTCAACTGCTAATTCAGTGTGGGTGAGGTGGAATCTCAAAACTGCTTTAATTTGCATTTCTTTAATTATTAGTGATTTGGGGGCACTTTCTATATGGTTGTTGAAAGTTTGGATTTCTTCCTCTGAAAACTGCCTATTCATATCCCTTGATCACTTAACAATGGGGAAATGGCTCTTCTTAAAAATGTGACTCGGTTTCTTATGCTCTTTATGAGATCAATTTGATGCGAAGACTTTTCCTCCCAGTTACCTATTTCTCTTCTTATTTTAGCTGCACTGGTTTTATGCGTGCAAAACCTCTCTCATTTTTTGGAGTCAAAATGACCCATTTTACTTTCTTTGAATTCTTCTTATCCATAGATGAGAAAGATAATTTCTTCCCTGGCCCTCTCCTATGTAAGTCACGTACCCATTTGGAGCTTATTTTATGTGTGAGTTAGTCTTCACCTAATTTCTGTTAGATTACCTTTCTACTTTTCTTAGCAGTTTTGTTGAATGATGAGTTTGTCCTATATTTCTAACCCATGTCCTAGTCAGTAGCTTCTCATTTCTGCCATTGGTTCTTTTACACATTTTAACTTGAGCTGTCTTCCCTACCACTAATGTGTCTTCTGGCTGTTGGCTGGCATGGCTGATCAGCACCTTGATCAGTCTCAGGCTCCTGTGTTCCATCCAGTCCTCGTGTGTGACAGGCCCGAAGCTTTTGTTCAAATTCATCTACCAGAGCCTGAAACAAAAGGGGAAGGAATCAAGAAAGAGTCTGAAAACGCAGTTATTGCCATGCAGGACAAATATCCAAGTCTGGGAATAATGCAAGTCCTCAAGTCTTAGTGGCTCATTTAGGAAGTCACTAACATTGCTGAGAGGGCAGAAGAGATGTTTCTATTGTAACTTCCAGAAGAAAAGAGCTGCAGGACCTCCTCACCTTGACCTCAGGCTTAGCCCATCTCCGAAGCTTGCCTACAGCTGCTAGGAAGGCATTGAAGATGGTCTCATCAGACAATTTGTCTCCAAAGCACTCAAAGTTGTCTTGCATCTTTCGGAGGCCTCGCTCTGTGAGAGGCAGCAATGACAAACAGTAGGCCAGGTCTCTGTGTTGCCTCTCAGTCCTGAGGACAGAAAGGAATTTATGAGAGTGGAGAGATGCAGGCCTCAGATCAAGTAATCCCAAAACATTTGCTAAGTTCTTATAGTGTGCCAGGTACAGGAGATCCAAATGCAAACATGAGATTAGTGCCTGCTCTCAAAGAGCTTCATGGATAAGTAACAGCAGGAGAGGTATGCACAGATAGTTATATACAACATATAAAAAAAATACAGTGGGTATGTGGTGGGAAGAGAGAAGATTAAGAACTGGGGGTGACTGATGATGTCACTTTGAGCAGCGAAGGCCTTTTGAAGGAATTGGTGCTTGAGCCAACTCTTGAAGGGAACTAGTGATTACTCCAAGAGGCTCAGGTAAAGAGGATGTTCATTTCAAACACAGTAGACAACCTGTGCGCTATGGAATGTCATCTCTGAGGAACAGAACGCAGGCCAGCTAGCCTAGAACATAGGGAGAGGAGTGTGCAACCCACCTGGAAATAAAAGCTCCAGTCAAATTGGAAAGGTCTTTAAATATCAAAAAGGTAGTTTGTATTTTAACAGATTAAAGGCCACTGTGACACACTGAGGCTTCTTGAGTAGAAGAGGGACATGATCAGAGCTACCCCTTTCATAATGCCAGGTTGGCAGTTGTCAGGAGGTTAGACACAGACTGAACTTATGGAGCTGAAGTTATGAGTTATTGTAATAGTCTGAGAAGTGGTGAGAATCATCCTAGGATCTTAAATCCTGAACACAAGGGTTCACTGAGTTGAAGCCCCTCATTTTATAGATTAATAGAGGCCCAGAGACATTAAATCATGTGCTGCAGATCATGCAGGTAGAATGTCACAAAGTCACATATTAAAGTCCAGTCTTTTTTTCACTCTTACACTACACCCCTCATGGTCCTCATTTCCCCTACTTCCAGTGAGATGAGGGAATGGGGGAGAAGTGAGGAGGAGGGCTCCTTTAGCCCACTAACCAGCATACCGGGCTGTTCTGAACCTCTGGCACAGCTTTTCCACCAGGCTCTCCGTCTGCTTGTCCTTGGTGATGTAGGAAAGAAGCTGCCTGTGAGGAAGAAGAGAATTGTAGCTTCCCACAAAGGCCTATCCTTTCTTACCCTTACATTGTATTGTGTCACTCCTTTGCTTGGGTAGGAGACAGGGATCTTCTTTTCCAAAGCCCTAGTGATTTCTAACTGACCTTCTGACCTCTCCCATCTAGAGATTTCAATGGAATGTCAAAGATCATCTTGATCAGTCTGTATCTGAATAGGATGCAGAAACCAAGTAAACAATTTAAAAATGAAAAATAAGCGGGCACATGATCCAGGTAGAAAAAGAAATAGGATTTTACAGGTCAGAAAGGGGAAAGATGTTCTCTATAACATCCCTAGCAAGTGCTACTCTAGCATCTGCATGAGGGTCTTTAAAAATACTCACTATTTCTTGGAATGCTATTTTCTTTTAAAATCAAGCCAGTGATCTGCCCCCTGGGCCAGGGAGAGCGTCATCTTTCACACAGTCCTTCAAGTACTTGAAGACAGATCCCATCACTCTTCTCTCTTCTCTAAGCTGCACATTGCTAGTGGGGTCCCCCCTCACCCCCACCATATCACAGGGAGAGCTCCAGGGCAGGTACCTCATGATGGTGTGGAAAGCTTCCTCCTCCACTCCACTGTCAGGATCAGACAGACGACTGATAATATCAGGAAGGAGATTGTAGACTACGTTGCCCTATAGGGGAGAGAAACAGAGGCATTGGAAGCATCTGATTGCCCTGCACAAACACCCTCAGTGTGGGACACTCTCCTTTTGGCCTCATCCTCTCACCTTGCCAGCAAGCTCATTGAAAAAGTTCTTTGCGAGAGCAGCAACTTCAGGTTCTGGATCAATAAGCAACACAGCCATCTCGCTCACCTGCCCCTTCACCCTCACCAGGTCCTTCAGGATTAGGTGTGTCATCACTAGCCCTGCTGTTTTTCGAACTTGAGAAGCTGGGTCTCGGAGTCTAGGGCAGACATTCAAGGTCAGTGGGAACATCTCAGTACCAGTTCCTTCCATTGAGGGGAAAGGAAGTTTTCCCTGCAGGGACAAGGACCTGCATGTGGTCCCAAAACAACTAATTCTTCCTATTTTAGAGCCAAGAAATCCTCAAACCATGAACCTCCATTACCCTTCATAATGGTGACAGAAAAGGGGACTTCAGAGGGCCAGAGACTAGGGGTAAAAAATCAATGTTTTCAGCTTCCAATATATATTCATAAGTAAGGCTGATGACTTGATGTTGTTTCAATTGCCAATTCAAGTGACTCTTGCCTGAATTTCAGGTTCTTAGCCTTTGGAAACAGTTGAGTCTCATATGGTACATCTTACCTAGCATAAAGGTTAGGAGTCCAGGGCTCTACCAGGTTGGGGAATCGGATAGCCAGATCCCCAATAGCCACCATGAGGTTGGCTCGAACAACAGGAAGTGAAGACTTTTCCAGCATAGTGAAGAGAAGGCGGAGCTGGGAATCACAGAAAGTGGCACTGGGGGGCAGAGAAAGGAAGGATACTTAAGGAAGTAATACCCCCTCAATTTTCTTTTAAAAAGCTGTGCCATAAGCCAAGGCCTACCTGATCATGCAGAACTTGCCAAGAGCTAGTGAAGCAGCTGTAGAGAGGGTTGGGTCACTATAGAGGCCAGGATTATTACAGACCTTGAGCAAAAGGGGCACAAAAGTGGACAGTAACTGTTTGCCTGTTGAGAGACAAAGGGATCAAGTTTCAGGCTGGAGACAGGAGCTTGGATAATGGGCAGTACATAATAACTTTGGCCCAGCAATTCCACTATGGGCCCCAAAGGATGCTATTAAAAGGGGAAAAAATCTGCACAAAAACATCCATAGCTGTTTTATTTGTAATAGCAAAAACATTAGAAATAATCTCTAACTATTGACATACCACACATAAGGCAGTGAATAGAAAGCTCTGCTTAGAATAATAAGGAAGACCCAAGTTCAAATCCAGCCTCAGAAACATGTAAGTGTAAATGATGTGATCTTGGGCAAGGTACTTAATCTCTGACTACCTCTATTTCCTCAACTGTAAAATGGGGATTATAACATATTAATTATATACAATAATTTATTATTACTGTTGTACATGTGTATAATAATACCTCCAAGGATTAGAGCACTTATTATTATTAGTCTGGGGCCTGGCCTCACGAATGCTTTTTTCCTTCTTCCTGCATAGACAGATTGGTGTATCAATATAGTTGGATACTATTGTGCTATAAAAACAAAAATAACAAAGAGATATGGGCAGATAGGAGGTGATACAAAGTAAGGATGACAGGTAGAAGAATGGTAACAAAGCTTCTGCACACAGAAGCAAACAAATCATCACACTAAGCTTGTATCACACTTCTCAAAAAAACTCCTATGTTTTTCTGATGCCTTCCTATGGGGAAGAGCTGATGGTAGATGGATGAAGGTGAGGACTGGCCAAGACTTACCCAAGATAGAAAGACTTTGCCTAAGAGCTCTGGGCCAGACTGTGTGTCTTTCTATGATCAATCTAGCTAAGCTGGGAGAGGCTGGCTCTCAGTGATGAATTTTTTAGCAACAGCAACTTACGTAGACTTTCTACTGCAGTGTGGAGGGTTTGTGAACTGCTGGTGAAGGAAGTAGCAATATGAACTACATAAAGAATTCTTGAATTTATATTTAAGTACTATACTGTAATGTCAAAAATCAAAGTGTAAATAATTTGAATATTGAATTAATCGAATTCAAATAAATTGAATTCTATTTTGGCTTCCACCCCATATTATGTTTATTTGTACTTACTAAAGATATTATTAAATTTACAATGAATTTACTGTTTCTTGTTGAAAAGCAAATGAGCCTGACATGGAGAAATATCATCCTTTCCCCTCATTTACCATCCAACAGCTCCATCTCGCAGATACTTCGGATCAGCTCTGCCTCTGTGTCATCAGCAGAAGCCCCTACTAGGCCTAATTCCTCCTCCATGGTACTCTCGTTGCTGGTATTCTAGTGAAAAGATTAGGAAATCACAACATTATTAGAGACAATTAAGAAATCCTCAACAACTCTCATTCTAGTCCTTATTCACTTTGCTTTGCAGTTTGCTTCTGGTGAATTAACATGACACATTAAATTAAAGGCAAAGCTGGGAACAAAATCCCAGTCCTATCTCCTGCTCCAGGATTACTTCTAAAAGACAAGAGCAGCTTCCCCACCCCTGCCCCCGCCCCCACCCCCACAGCATAGAGGGGACCTTGGGTTCTTAGAAGTTATTGGTAGCAGAGTTGAAAACCAGCCTAAGTTGGGAAGAATTCATCACCTGGTGATTATAATTTGTTTGATCACAGCAGTTAATTAAATCATTGACTAAAAGTGCAGGCCTTGGTCTGGGGCAGTGAAGGGAGTACCCACACTAATGGAAATCATACAGTCTTGTACTTTTTAATTAAACATTTTTATGAAAATTTTATTGAGATTTAATAATCATTAACACAAATTGTAAAAATGCCAAATAAAATGTCCTATTTCATAGGAAATGAGGTATTTATAAAACCCTTCAAAAACCCTAATGCGCTATATATGCATCAGTTTTGGAGGGGGGAATCAAGAAAAAACCGATTGGAAATTACAGGTCAGCAGTAATAATGATATGATAATGACAGTATGAAATCAACAACAACATACTTTGCTTCTGTATGTCTGTACTTCCACTCCCTCTGACTTGACTGAGTAACTATTTGTAGAGCTTCCTTCTTAGGCACAAGTATACAAATTGCTGTATTTATATATACTCCTCCTCTATCCTTTGTGGTAGGAACAAGGCAAAGATGTTTTTCCTCCCCATTTCATAGCTAGGAATATAGAGGTCTCAAAGGGGAAAATGACTGCTCTGAAGTCACACGGCCAATCCAAGGGAGGCGTAGGATGAGGGACCTCTGACCTTTTCCTTCTGCCCTTTGGTCTTGGCTTCCTCCTGCTCTTCCCTCAGTACTCGGCGTCGTCGGAGCTCGCTGCTCACTGCTTGCTCCAGATGCACCAGCTGTTGTAAGGCCACATCACCAGCCAAAGACAGCAGGTTCATCAGGAGGAAGGTGGGAAGTGTCGATGCTGCTTCTGCAGGAGTAATAAGCAACGGCATCTCAGGGCCCTCCTTCTAATGGTTTCTTTCTCTCTCACTTGTTCTAGTATTGCTCTGACTGAGAAAGGGAGGGTTCTCTACTTGGTTTAGGAGGGTGTATGCACAAAAAAATACATAGATGCAATACCCAAAGCATATACAGAAAGGTGCATGCCCTCTTGAACCCAGACCTATACAATGACAGGTATCATGCTCATATTTGAGCCTCAGGGGTCCCTAACAGGATGGTCACTGGCAGTACTTGCTTCCGCCATGTCATACTTCTACCTACATTATCTGCATTTTGCTCCTTAGCAGCTGGAATGCTAGGGAGGACGGGAAGCAGGGCACAACAAGCTTCTAACGAGGTGACGAATGTCACCCTGACAGAACATCCCTCTCCAACCCCACCCTCCAGGCCTAAGCATTCCCTCTCTCTAGCACTGGCCTTGTTCCCACTTTCCCCACTTACTAGTGCCCTCCTCATTTGTACTTGGATCCTGTATCCTCTCCAGAGTCTGCTTCCCACAACCTTGTAATAGTTGAGCACAGATCACCTCAGGCCCTTCTGCAAGCTGGTAGATAAGGGTCACTGCCACCTCCTTGAAGGGGATCCAGAGTGGGTCTGGGTGGACAAAACCTAAAATAAATTTAAGGAGTTATCTGTTTCTTTCTTTTTTTGTTTTTTTTAAAGACAACTGGGGTTTAAAAAGCATTTAGGGCAAGCAGTGAGCAAGTAATTGCCCATGTTCACATAGCTAGTAAGTGTCAAGTGTCTGGTCTGAGGTCACATTTGAACTCAGGTCCTCCTGACTACAGGGTGGGTGCTCTAACCATTGTTACCTAGTTGCCCCCATTATCTATACCTTAAAAGGACATTTTCCCTGTCTTCACACCTCTGTCTTGGCAACTTACCTTTAATCACCATCTCCTGGAGTCGTTCAAATAATCGATGGTCTTGAGGCAGTCGGAATGGGGGGTGGCTTTTGCCCAGGCCAGGCTATGGTAAACAAGAGGGTGATTTCTGGAGCAGGCCAAAATCTCCTTTCCTACCTCCAACCCAAGAAGCGTACAACCATCCCACACTCACCTTTTGGCGGTCAGAGATGTTAGCAATGGCCTGGCATACCTGCTGGGCCAGTCGATAATCCTGTTCTACCTTCTCCTCTAATGCCACACTTACTAGTGTGTCCAGATTGCTGCCCACAATCTCTGGCTTTCCTCTGGGGGAAGAAAATGTGGGAGTTAAGGAAAGTTATATAATAGAATATATCCTAAATATCTACTGAGTGGTAAACCTGCAGCATACTGGAGCTTTCAATGGACAGAAAGAGTCATTGTGGGCAAGGTTCTGAGCTGGGCACAAGCCTCAGAGTTAAGGTAGCATCACACACATTGCTCAGTTTGCTATTAATGGAGGGCAAAGGAGGGTAACAAGGAAGCCTTCCCTCAGACCTGGCCTCTTCTCTCAAATCCCATCCATGTCTAGTCCCTGGAACCTTACTTTGCCATCATTCCAAGCAGCATGACAGAGGAGCAGCGCTCCAGGGGAGAGCAGGGAACCTTCTCAGTAACACGTTCCCACAGCAGCTGGGTGACTGCTGGCTTAACTTCTCCTTTCTGCACAAATTCACACAACTGAAGAAAAGAAAATAGAAAGAGGGCTCATAAGGGGATTAAAAAAAAAAAAAGAACAAGGTCCTTGCCCCGCCCCACCTTTATTTTTCTAGATGCGCTTTGAATACTTGAGGATACAACAAAATTTCAAAAGGAAAAATGGGACTAATGGCACTAAACAGGTGCTACTGTCCCTAGGAAATGCATAGGAAGCTATCAACTGTTCATATGTCTAATTAATACCTCCATCAGATATCTCCCATATCTACGGTCTCGAGCCCTGACTTGTTTTTCAAATCAATGGCAACATGAATATTTCTAGTAGGACTTTTTTGAAAAGAGTTTTTGAAAACAATTTTAAAATGTTTTATAGAGCCTTTCATCTTACATGTCATTTTCAATACACTGACCCACTAAATCCTCCTCTGTAACAGAAAAAGTCAAATAAAACTAACCAAAAGGGACTACAGCTGACAGCACATGCAGGGCTCCATGCCTTAACGTCCCCTTTATCTCTCCAGAAACGAGGAAGGTATGTTTCCTCACATGTTCTCCTGGACTGAGATCCCTCACATTAATTAATTAGAGCTTAGCTTTAAGTATTGGTTTTTTTTTTTATTATAGCATGTATATTGTTCTCCTTTTCCTGCTTACTTCACTTTGTATCAGTTCATAAAAGTCTTATCAGGTTTCTTAATTCACCATATTCATAATTTCTTATGACAAATTTTTTTAGCTTTTTTTTTTTAAACATAGGTTGTATCTTCCTAAAAGTCCTGGCAAGGAACCTCCCTATATCAATATATTTCAACAACTGTTATGTAACTTAAAGCATTAGAGCTACCTGGGGAATTGAGAGGTTAAGTAATAACTTCATGAAGAACATACAGCGTGTCTGTGTGTGTGTGCCTACTCCCTCATGTACAATTTGTTTAGCCATTCCCCCAGTTAATGAGCATCTACTTTGTTTCCAAGTTTGCTGCCACAAAGACTATGAGTATTTTGATACATGGGGCCCTTCTTTCTGTCTTAGAGCTTCTTGGGCCTATGCCCAACACTGAGATTACTGGCTATTAATAGTTTAGAGCCTTTTCTCAAACAACTTCAGAATATCCTCCTAATTCTCCCAACATGACCATTTCTTTCTTCTATCATCAGGTACCTTGTTGTCTCCAATGGAATTTACTTAATTAAAATCACCCCCAAACTGAAGAGCTGGAGCCTCAGAGTAGTTTTAGTCCAATCCATACCTGAACAAGACTCTTCTACAAACATTTCACATAACTGGTTATCTAGCATTTGCCTCCACATGTTCTATGAGGGGAAACTGCTCCTTTTCAAAACAGTCCCTTCCATGTTGGAAGAGCTTGAATTAGTAGGTTTCCTTTAGACTGAGACTAAATTTGCCTCTGGGCAGCTTCCACTTGCGTTCCTATCTCTGCTCTGGAGGTCGAGCCAATGAGTTCTGATCCCTCTTCCCTTGACGTTTCACTCAGGCACAAAGCCCTAGACTCACCGTCGACTCTTTCTTTTCCACTTGGTTACCAAATCTTCCTTCTGATGGAAATGTCTATCATTCTTTCCATCCCCATAGTCAGCATACTGGTCAAAGCCCCTATCATGTCACGTTGGTCTCTAAACTTTTGTCTCTTTGCCTCCAATTTCTGATCTCTCTCCAATCCACCCTGCATATGTCAGCTTAATTTTCCTTAAATATAGTCCACTTTCTCTTTTATGACTACTTTTACCTACTGTTTAGTTAATAATTTTGCCCCCTAGTCTCTCCACTTCTCTTATAATTATTTTATGATAGGACCCTTTATCTTTAAGTCATGGATCCATTTGGAGTTTCCTATGTTATGTGATGTAAAACATTAGTCTATACCCAATTTCTACCCCATGGGAAAGCAGGTACACTAATGCACCATTAGTGGAACTCTAATGGATCCAGAACTACTCTGGAAAACAATATGGAGCCATGGCCCAAAAGGCACCAAATTGCACAGAAAAGAACAGCACGTCCTTTGATTGGGCAATAATACTATGTTTAGGCATAGGTATCACAAGGAGATAAAGGATAATCTACAGGTATTTTTATATGAATGTTGGCAATTATTATTATTGTTGTTTTAAAATGGGGATAATAAAGCACCTACCTGGTTGGCTCTTCACTTGCAAAGTGAGTGAATTAGATTGGATGGCAAATGTCTCATGAACTCTAGCATTCTGTGACTCTACTTATGTCCCTGTTCAAAAATGTTCACAGGATTCCCCCCACCAACAGTAATGACAACTATGACAGCTCGCATTGCTATGGTACTTTAAAACTGTCAGTTGACCTTAGGACATTTCTTGGTGGATTTCTAACTCAGCTGCTGCCACCCTTCCTAAGCCTCTCTTCTTCCTAGTTTACAGGGATTCGCAATGGAGCAAGGGTAGAGCAGCTAGCATTCCATCAGCTTCATCCACCTCGGTGATCTCAAGATTTTAGAGTAACAACAGTTTTGGGACCCAATGAGCTACAGGAAAAAAATAGGAATAAACTGGGTGTCATATTCAAAATCCTCTAGCAGCTGGTTCCACTTTGTTTTAGGTCTTTCCAATTTTATCCCCCACCCATTCTACTGTGGTCAGACTGCTCAGTTCCCTTACTGCCTTCCAAATATACCATTACTTTGGACTTCTGTTCTGGGTTGAAGCTTGTCAGAAGTTCCCTCCTTTCCATCTAAATCAAACTCATTCTTCAAGACACAGATCGAATCCTATCTCTTCCATTTGGTTTTTCACAACTACTTCAGACCATATTAATATTTCTTCTTTGAATTCGTTCTTACAGACCTTATTACTTGTATTAACTCCTTTTGGCACGTAACATACTATCTTCTAATACTATTTAAAGGTTTCATGTATATTTGGTCTTCACAGATGGATTGGAAACTCTTTTTATTCTTTTTGTTGGGGGTTTAAAGAAAAATATATTTCTATTGCATTCCTCACCCTGCCTAATCCAATATTGGGCTGAATATTTGAGGAATAAATACTTGAAGATAAAACATGAAGACACTTACAATTTCTTCCAGACACTGAACTGTCCCAACTGAAGCATCCACCAGGAGCAGAGAGAGGTTTTGGATTAAAGTCTGGGCCTTGTCTCTGTGGGATCAGCAATAAGCAATTTAATTAAAAAATTAATAGTTTACAATTCCTCCACTTTTAACTGTATCCCAGGAAGGGACTCCTGAAGATACTGCACCAACTTGGGTTACGGCTTGATTAGTGGGGCTTCTGGCTCTGAATAATGGTAAGCTGACACCACTGCCTGATGGCATTTCTGGGAAGTCTATTCCCCTAGGCTTGTTATTTCCCTTATGATCTATAACCTAGTGCTGCTTCTAGAAGGTTCCCCACGACTGACTGACTAGAAAATTAAAATTCCCACAAAAAAGCATGACCTCATAAAAATCAGTTAGGAGGGGACAGAGATGGAAAGAGTTCAACATACCTGGCAGAATCTCCTTTGGGGTGGAGGTAGAGCTGGCGGTAGGCATTGAGCACAGCTTCCCTGACACCAGGTTCTTTGGACCACACAAGGGGTAGCATTCGACGTACCCCCAACAGTGCTTGTGGTACTCCAAACTGGTACACCATTACGAAGAACTCAATCACCTCTTGTACCACTGAGGAGACAGACAAAAATGGTCTTTCCTGCTGAACATATCAGTAAAAGGCAGTGAGTAGCTTCTCCCTGGTCAAATACAGTTCTGCAGATAGAAATTTCCCCACGATAATCCATCACCATATTCTATTACAAACAGAATTTATCTGCTGCCAGTTCATGCAGTGATATTACAGGTATCTAGAGACACAATCTTTACCCTTAAATAAACAAGCTATGACTGAGAGGATGGGATGTTAGCTCTCCTTCCCCAGAGGGGTCCCAGCATACCAGAAGTGGTGTTTTCATACATCATCTTGCTGATGATACCAATGGCCTCAGTGACTTTCAAAGAAAAGTTGTAGGCATCTTGCAGATACTGTACTAGCATCTCTTGCTTCACTAATTCTTCTTTGTCACTGTTGTTTTCTACCATTCCACATTTGTCCTCAGGTACAGCTTCCACAGAGGCTGTTTTGTCTGGAGAAACCTGTAGATTCTTGTCCTGAGTGGAACTTGCAGGGCCTAGAATTGTGGATATTTCTTACTGGTAGTGAAATGAATGATTCCAAAAGCCAGGCAAACACCTTTAGGTCTTTCCCCTTTTGTTATTTAGGACTGAAATTGGACACATTCCTCCTCAAAAACAAACAAACAAACAAAAAACCATATGGTTCCTGGTCGCAGAGTGAGCCCTTAAATCTTTCAAGGATTAAGGATTGAAGACTTTACATAGATTCTTAGACTACTGTCATTCTAATGCTATGTGGGTTCTGCAGGGAAGGTGAAAAGATGTATTACCTTTGAAGATCCCTCTTAGTAGATTCAGGATTCTAGTCTCTTCTGATTCTTCTTGGTTCATATGATTAAAGGGTACTTCCTTCTGGAAGTGGTGTATAGCCTCTTGGGTGAGAGCAATAGCATGCCTGTAAGAACCCAGTTAGTAAAAAATTAAAAAAAAGGAACCCATTTATAGTTAGCAAAACTTAAGACTAAATCACCAACCTACTCTCTTTTAGCCTAACTCAGTCTCATTAAAGCTTTCTTCAAGGGACATTCCCAATTCTAACAAATTTCCAATAGGGATTCTTCTATTAAAAAGATGAAGGATGCTTGACATGTTTGATCCTCCCAATAACCTTTTGTACATATTTTCTTTTTGGCAAGGCAATTGGGGTCAAGTGACTTGCCCAGGGTCACACAGGTAGTAAGTGTCAAGTGTCTGAGGCTGGATTTGAACTCAGCTCCTCCTGACTCCTAGGCAGTAGGTAATAAGGACCAAACATAAGGTGACTCTAATGGGAGAGGAAAATGCAATATTGCCAAGGTAAAAGCAACTGAACTTTGCAATAAATTAGACGTGGGGGGTTGAGGGAGAAGACAATGTCAAAGATACCCTGATATTTTGAGCCTGAGTGAGTGGGAAGATGGTAATGACATATGAATTGAAGGAAAGGGAGGTTTTTTTGTGGGAATAAGGAGTTCAGTTTGGGATATCTTGATTTTGAGATACTGGCAGGACATCTAGGTTTACATATCCAGCAGTTGGGAGACATGAGAATGTAGTTCTAGGGAAAAGTTAGTAGGATGGAGAGAGATTTGGGATCCATCTGTGGGGAATCTATAACTGAAGCTAAGGAAGTATATGAGGATCACCAAATGAAAAGTCCAGGACAAAAAACTTAAGGCACAAGAAGATAAATACAGCAAAGACACAGAAAGGGAATCATCAGAGAGGAAGAAGAACCACAACACTGCTGTGTCATAGAAACCAAGAGAAAAGAGGATGTCAGAAAAGGGGAGGAAATGGTCAAAAGGGTTTACACAAAGTTTAAGTAGGATGAGGAAAACTCCAATGGCTTTGGGAGTAAGATATCACCTAGTAGTGAAGTATTAGTCAAATAATGGAGACTGATACCAGGCAGCAAGGGGTTAAATGTGGATGCTGAGGATGAACAAAGATCAATCTTTCTTCAAGTTTGGTAAGGAAAGGCAGGAAAGAGAAAGAGGGGACAAAAGTTGTAGGGGATTAGCAAAGTCTGAAGATATTAGTAAAATAATAGTCAGAAGGTATCAAACTGTAGCTTGGGTACTTAAAGACTTTTTTTTCATTTATCTTTAAATTTATATATGTTTGAATTTATTTTAACCATTTATAAAAAAAAAGGACAAAAATAGTACACTTTTCTCCATCTCAGACAAAACTATTTACTAAAGGCAGTAAGCACCCACCTTTCAGATTTAGGTCACTCGGTCATGATGAAAGCACCTAGAATCTAACTTCTAGACTCTAACACTAACTTTAATTTTTGTTCAAATCTCATCAAAGTGGAAAGTATAATCCTAAAGAAATCAAGGACAGAGGTAATCCTCTCCCACTTACTTATAACTGGCCTTGACAAGAAGCTGTTGGATGCGCTTTGTCACACCCTCCACTGTCTCTGTATCACCAAGGTTTTCTCCTTCCTTTCTATGTCTTTTCGGCAGCTTCAAGAGTTGCTGCAAGGTGGACTGAAGCTCTGGCAACATGGCTTCCCACTCCTCCTCAAGATCTGGCACCACACCTAAGGGGGGAGACTTGTTTAATTGGACCTCCAAGCTGGGCTTGTGCTGGTGCAATACAAGGGTTATCTGGGTCAGAGCTCACAGGGAGCTGCAGTTCGATGCTTGGCTCTCATCTCCTCCAGCTTCTGAGCCTCCCTCTCAAGTGGTCTGGACAGGTCAGCATCACTTAGCTATGGAGACAGAATGGACATCAGGAGTTCCTAAGGGCATCTCATTCCAACTCTCATCTTTATAATCTTTTTCTCCTGGGCAGGGAGGCTGCTTACCTTACATGAATATGGGTTGTTGGCTAAGAAGGTGGCCAGCAGCTGGATAGCATTTTTACTCACTAACACAGATTTGTCAGCTAGACGCCCCACTGCAAGGGTCACCACTGCCTGGAAACGTGTCAAGGGAAGAGCCTACATAGAGAACAAGGGAAGTATCCACAAATAAAACACAGTACCCATCTAAGCCACAGAATACTTGATATTTCTGACCTGACTGGGTTATTTCTGGGAGTATCAAGAAATTAATTCAGGACAGCTAAGGAAAGTGTTGTTCTTGCTTGCTCAAGGTCACTAATGTCCTTAAGTGTTGCTTTGAAATAAGGGTTTAAGAATCTCAAAACTTTGTATAGGATGACCTTTTTTACTACTGACACTAAAGGCCGAAGGAACACATGGGGAAAATAAGCTTTACATTCTGGATACTTCCTTCAGCCTTGATAGGCAGATGCAGTCCAGAGTGCCAGGAGCACTTCAAAATAAGGGGGCCTCACCTTGTGCTGGACTATTCTAGTAAAAAGTTGCAACACACGGCTTCTCACAAAAGAGTTAACATCATGACCATGGGCCTGCAAGGTGTCCAAGAATTGATCCCGAGTGCCCCGGGCTGCCTCTTCTAGCTGATCCCCATTCAGCACCTGCAGCACCATTTCTGTCATAGCTGCAAGAACTGCATTGCGCATCATGTAGTTCTAGTAGAAAGAAAGAAATGCACATTAAAGGTCTCTAAACAAAAACTGAGGCAGATTGGAACTATGCCCAAAGGGCTATAATAATGTGCATACCCTTTGACTCGGCAATATTGCTTCTAGGATTGTACCCCAAAGAGATCACAAAAATGGGAAAAAGACTCATATGTACAAAAATATTTACAGCAGCTATCTTTGTGGTGTCCAAGAACAGGAAATCAAGGGGATGCCCATTAACTGGGGAAGGCTGAACAAGTTGTGGTATATGAATGTAATGTAATACTACTGTGCTGTAAGAAATGACCAATAGGAGAACTTCAGAAAAACCTGAGAAGACTTATATGAACTGATGCTGAGTGAAATGAGCACAACTAGGAGAACATTATACACAGTAACAGCCACAGTGTGCAAGAACTGTTTTTGAGAGACTTAGCCCTTCACAGCAATGCAAGGACCTAAAACATTTCCAAAGAACTCCTGATGTAAAATGCCATCCACATCCAGAGAAAGAACTGTGGAGTTGGAACACAGAATGAAGCAGACTGTTTTCTCTTTTGTTGTTTTGCTTAGTTTTACTCATGCTCTCTCATTTGTTTTAATTCTTCTGTGCTACTGGACTAATGTGTACATGTGTTTATTAATAAGAATGTATGTGTAGAACCCATATAAGACTGCATGCCATCTTGGGGAGGGAGGGGGAGAAAATTTAAAACATATGGAAGTGATTGTTGAAAACTGAAAACATAAATTAAAATTTTTAAAAACTGGGGCAGAGAGAAGCAGTAACAGGCTTAAAGCAGTTTTTACTGATAAATATTTTAACTTCCATGAAATATGTAACCATTCAAATATAGGGTTTCCCAGAAGTCTTAGTACAATTTTAAGATATGAAAATTTAAAAGTTAGCACGTGACATTGACAGCTTTCAGTGGAAGGAAGTGAGGGGAGGACAGTTAAGTTCTTACAGCTTATCACTGCACTAAGCCTTTTAGTATATCAAAAATCTCATACAGGAACAAGAACTTAGAAAGATAATACAAACTAAATCTAACCAAAACCCCTTGAAAATAATCATGCAAAACAAATAGTGGCTGCAAATTATTAAATATATGTACACACACAGACAACCATAAAACCTTCTATTACTTTTTCATTATAAAGAGATCCAAATGACCAGAACATGAAGTAAAGATCTTAAACAATCCAATTTTAGAAAATGAAGCTGAGGAGGCAGAGCCAAGATAGTAGAGTTAAGGGCAAGAACTCACCTGACCTTTCCCAAATTCCCCTCCAAAGAACTTAAAAATAATGCCTCAAAATGAATTCTGGAGCAGCAAAACCAGAAAAAGATAGGTATGAAACAATGTTCCAGTTCAAGAGTTAGAAGATTACCAGGAAAAGTCTGTCTCACAGGGATAAGAAAAGAAAGTAGTCCAGTGTGCTACACTAGTGGGGGACCTCCACCTTCCCCTGCTAGAACTAGATAAATCTAACCAAAAATAAGAAAGAAATTAAGGAGATGAATAGAATTTCAGAAAAATTAGATAGACCTTTGGAGAAAATGGAATGGGAACAGAAAGGAATATACCTTTTCTTGGTGGAACATGGCACCTACACAAAAGCTGACCACATATTGGGACATAAAAACCTCACAACCAAATGCAGAAAAACAGAAATATTAAATGCATCCTTTTCAGATCATAATCCAATAAAAATGACATTTAATAAAGGGCTGTGGATCCATAACTGAAAATTAACTGGAAAGTAATCTAATCCAAAAGAATGAATAGGCCAAAGAACAAATCACAGAAGTCAATAATTTCATTAAAGAGAATGACAACAATTAGATAACACTGGGATCTAGCCAACATGGGACATAGCCAAAGTGCTATTTAGGGGAATATTTATATCTCTAGATTCTCATATCACTAAAATGGAAAAAGAATAGATCAATGATTTGGGCATGCAACTAAAAAAAAATAGAGAAAAAATTTAAAATGCCCAATTAAACACAAAATTGGAAATAATTGAAAATCAAAAGAAAGATTAATAAAATGAAATTAAGAAAACCATTGAACTAATAAATAAAATTAGAAGCTGGTTTTATGGGGACACCCCCTCCCCCCCGAATAGATAAACTACTGGTTAATTTGATTAAAAAAGAAGAAAACCAAATTAACAGTATCAAAAATGAAAAGAGTGAATTCACCACCAATGAAGAAGAAATTTAGGCAATTATTAGGAGCTATTTTGCAAAATTATTTACCAACAAATCAGACAACCTAAGTGAAATGAATATTTACAAATATGTAAGTTACCCAGATTAAAAGAAGAGGAAGAATACATAAATAGCCCTCTTTTAGAAAAGAAACTGAATAAGCCACCAATAAGGTCCCTATGAAAAAATCCCTAACACCAGATGCATTCACAAGTGAATTATACCAAACTTATAGAACATTAATTCCAATAGTATATAAACTACTTGGAAAAAGAGGTGAAGGAATCCTATCAAATTCCTTTTATGACCCAAATATGGTACTGATAACTAAACCAGGAAGAAAACTAGAGACCAATTTCCCTAATGTATATTGATGCAAAAATTTTTAATAAAATATTACTTAAATACAAAATACAGCAATATATCACAAGGATCATACTGTGACCAGGTGGGATTTATACTAAGAATGTAGATCTGGATCAGTATTTGGAAAACGATCAGCATAACTGACCATATCAATAACAAAACCAACAAAAATCACAACTTTCTGAACAGATGCAGGGAAAACATTTGTTCAAATACAACACTTATTCCAATTAAAAGTAAAGGAATAAATAGAGCTCTCCTTAAAATGATTAGTATTTATCTAAAACGAACAGCAAATACTATCTGTAACGGGGATAAGCTAGAAGTCTATCCAGATAGATAAGGGTAATGTAAGGATGTCCATTCTCACCACTATTATTCAATATTGTACTAAAAATATTAGCTATAGCAATAAGACAAGAAAAAAAACTGAAGGAATAAAAATACACAATGAGGAAACCAAACAACAACCCTGCAGATGGTATACTTGGAGAAGCCCAGAGAGTCAACTAAAAAACTAGCTGAAATAATTAACAACTTTAGCAAAATTAGAGAATATAAAATAAACCCACATAAATCATCAACATTTCAATACATTATCAACAAATTCTATCACCAAGAGACAGAGAAATTCCATTTAAAATAATTGTAGACAATATAAAATACTTGGGAGTCTATCTGCCAAGACAAAAATAGGAACTAATATAAATACAATTATGCAACACTTTTCACACAAATAAAGTCAGATTTAAACAACTGGAAAAATATTAATTGCTCATGGGTAGGCTGAGCCAATATAAAAAAAGCAACAATTCAACCTAAATTAATTTGCCTTTTCAGTGTCATATCAATTGAACTAGCAAAAAAAGAATTTTTATAGCAAGACAAATAACAAAATTTGTACAAAAGAAAAAAAGTCAAGAATATCAAGGGAATTAATGAAAAAAACGTGAAGGAGGGGGCGGAGCCAAGATGGCGGAGTAGAAGGACGCACGTTTACGAGCTCCGAAATGAAAGCCCATAGAATTAATGTAAAAAGGAGTCTCCCATAACTTCTGGACCACTGAAAGGGGTACAGAAACGGAGTGGAAGAGATTTCCGTTCCAGGGAGCCCTGGAGACCCGTCCCCAGGGTCCGTTGCGCCCCGGAAAGCGGACCCCACCCCAGCGCTGCCCTGGCCGTGGCCCCAGAGAAGCTGATCCGAGCAGGCTTCAGGGACAGAAGCTCCAGCAGCCGGGAAAGTCCCTCCGCCCACAGAAGCTACAGGTCAGTGAGAGAGAAGGCTGGGCTGGACGAGAGGGGGAGCGGAGTGTCTCCGTGACTCGGGCCCCCTCGGGAGGAAGCAGTGGCGGCAGAGATGGGGGCAGGAAGCAGCGGAGGCAGAGGCGGCAGGCAGCAGACCAGGACTCAGGAATCCCCCAGCAGCAGGCAGGATCTTCATTACATAAGATTCCCTGCATAAAACCTGAGGGAGCTGGCCCTGCCCCCACCCCGCTCTATTACTGAAGGCTTCTGCTTAAAGCCCCTGAGGGAACTGAGCGTGGGAGGCGGGGGTGGGGTGGGGGGCCACCCCGCCCCCACCCGCTCCATTCCTGAAAGTCTCTACATAAAACCCCTGAGGGAAACGAGCCTGGGAGGCGGCCCCGCCCCCACCCCAGCACCTGAACTAAAGCTCACTGATTAACAGCCAGCAGGAGGAAAGCCCATTTAAATCTCAGAGGCCAAGCACTAGCTGGGCGGATCCAGGCAGGGGTGGAAAGGAATCTCAGAAGTCAAGTAACTGGCTGGGAAAATGCCTAGAAAAGGGAAGAAAAATATGACTTTAGAGAGTTTTTTCCAACAAATGCAAATGATCCCGACCTTCGGATCTGATGACGAGGACGTATCCTTGCCATCAGGGAAAGACGTGGAGGGTGGGGCCTCAGTACCCCAGGGGCGTGCCAGGTGGGCTCAGGCCCTGGAAGAGCTCAAAAAGGATTTTGAAAAGCAAGTTAGACAGGTGGAGGAAAAACTGGGAAGAGAAATGTCAGAGATGCAAGAAAAGTATGAAAAACAGGTCAATACCTTGGTAAAGGAGACCCAAAAAAATGCTGAGGAAATTAACACCTTGAAAAATAGGCTCACTCAATTGGCAAAGGAGGTTCAAAAAGCCAATGAGGAGAAGAATGCTTTCCAAAGCAGAATGAGCCAAATGGAAAAAGAGGCTCAAAAGCTCACTGAATTTAATAGTTCTCTCAAAATTAGAATGGAACAGATGGAGTCTAATGACTTTACGAGAAACCAAGAAATCACTAAACAAAACCAAAAGAACGAAAAAATGGAAGAGAATGTGAAATATCTCATGGGAAAAACAACTGACCTGGAAAATAGATCCAGGAGAGACAATTTAAAATTATGGGAAAAAACGTGAAGGAAGGTGGTCAGCTGTACTAGATCTCAAACTGTATTTCAAAGTGGTAATCATTAAAACAACCTGGTACTAGCTCAGAAAAATAGTGGATCAATAGAATAAATTACACACAATACACAGTAAAAGACAACCCTAGTAATCTTGTGTTTGATAAATGCAAAGAACCAGACTTTTGGGACAAGAACTTACTATTTGACAAAAATTCCTGGGAAGAGTGGAAAGCAGTTTTACCGAAATTAGGTATATGCCAACATTTCACACCATATACTAAGATAAGGTCAGACTAGGTACATGATTTAGATACAAAGGGTGATACCATAAGCAAATGAGGGGAGAATGGAATAGTTTGCATGTCAGATTAATGGAGAAGGGAAGAATTTATTACTGAACAAGAGATAGAGAACATTTTAAGATATAAAATGGGTAATTTTGATTATATTAAAGAGTTCATGCACAAATAAAACTATTGCAGTCAAGATTAGAAGGAAAGTAGAACACTGGAAAATTTTTTAAAACAAGCATCTCTGATAAAGGCCTCATCTCTCAAATATATAGAGAATTAAGTAAAATTTATCAGAATATGAGTCATTCCCCAAATAGTAAATAAGTAGTTTTCAGATGAAGAAATTAAAGCTACCTAGAGTCATGAAAAATGCTCTAAATCAGTATTGATTAGAGACCTGTAAATTAAAACAACTTTCAAATACCATCTCACACTGTTTTGGCTAATATAACACAAAAGGAAAATGACAACTGGAAGGAATTAGGGGAAAATGGGACGCTAATATACCGTTGGTGAAGTGGTGAACTGATTCAACTATCCTAAACAGCAATTTGGAACTACGCTCAAAGGACTATAAAGTCATGCATATCCCTTTGACCTTGCAATAGCACTACTAGGTCTGTACTACAAAGAGATTGAAGGAAAGGGAAAAGAAGAAATGTGCAAAAATATTCATAGCAGTTCTTTTTATGGTGGCAAAGAATTGGAAATTGAGGCAATACCCTCAAATGGGAGATGGATGAATAAGTTGGAATATATGATTGTAATAGAATACTGTTCTGCTATAAGAAATGCTGAGCAGGCAGATTTGAGAAAAACCTTGAAAGACTGATTTAAACTGATGTAAAGTGAAGTGAACAGAACCAGAACATTGTACACAGTAATATTGTACAATGACAATGCATACCTCCAAAGAAAGGATGGAATCTGAATGCAGATCAAAGCATACTGTTATTTTGCTTCCCTCCCTTGTTTTTGTCTCTTTTTTTCCCCTAATAACATGATTAATATAGAAATGTTTTGCATGACTGCACATGTATAACCTTTACCAAAGTGTTTGTCTCCTGGAGATCACTGGTATCAAGGGTCTGTCTTTTCTAAACCTGGGGATGCTGGAGGCTAAGAAGTGGGAAAAAAGGAATGCTATGTCTTTCAGCAATTACAACCTTATTAGACAGGAAGTCAGTGATCTTCATGATTTTCATTCCTTCTACCAAGATTTTACTTAAAATATTTGAATCAGAATTAGTGATACTGGTTTATAGTTATTTCTTTGCTTTATCTTTTCCCGGCTTAGGTATTTACTTATAAAAGAAGTTTGGTAGAGTATGGGGCAAGAGAGAATTTGAAAGTCAAAACTAAAAAATATGGTTAAAATTTTTTTTACATATAATTGGGAAAAATAAAATATTAAAAATTTTTTTAAATGCATTAAGGTAAAGAAACTAAAGAAAATGAAACTGACCTAGCTATAAAGGAACTACACAGAAGAGAGAAACTGCTGAATCAGATGTATTTACAAGTTAACAATATCTACAAAAAGACAAATTATTCTTTAAAACTGAGGGAAAAAGACTGCCAAACATCTTTTATAAAGTAAATGCCACCACCTGCTCCCTTACTACTTTTTTCCTCCACCCAAGTTTTTAGAAAAGACAGGCCTTTGATACCAGTGATTAAATTTATGGAGCTTGGGTGTGCTGTGAAATAGTGTGGAATAATTCCTGACTGAATAAAGGTAGAATGGAGTACAAGGAGAAGGAAGAATATAAATCTGCTTAGTGGATAGTAGGAAAAAATATAACGTACAGAAAAGAGAAAAGGGAAAATTCACTTAAATGTGGACTATCTGAGTCAGCTGTACTGGGTATATGGGGAATGGGTTGACTGTAGTGACAAGGAAGAGGCAAACAATCCTTAGATATATAACTAGCCAGAGAGGCTACAGGCCCTGGGTCACATAAAAATGTGACTGCACAGTTCTGATCCTCAATTGTCTCCACAGACATAGGAAAAGACAACACTTGGGGAAAGGCAAACATGGATGTGAGCCTAATTACAAATATTTGTTGGTACCCCTTTTTTTGGTACAAAAAAACCAGAAAGAAAGCAGGTGGCCATTGACTGTGATACATGAACACTGGAGTATTACATTCTAAGAAATGACAAACGAGGAATTCAGAGAAAAATTCAGAGACGTGCTGATGCAGATTTAAGTGGGATCAATATATATAATGACTGCAATAATATAAATGAAAACATCGTTGAATTCAGATCAACTGTAATGACCAAGCCTGGACCCTGAGAACAGATGATGAAATATTTTTTCTTACTCTGGGTAAGCATGGAGGACTATAAAAGCAGAATGTCACATATGTCATCAGAATTCATAGGCTGGTTTCACTTTACTCTTTTTCTTTAACAAAAGGGAAAGCTCATGGATGATTTTGATGTCAAGAATAAAAGGAACCAAGACAACATTAAAAACAATACAATACTTGTGTATGGTAGTGGGATGGGTATCATATCAAGGTCCCACTTTCAATCAGTGACATGGTGATTTAGCTTGGTCTTGACTTCTACATAGCAATGCAATACTCACCCTTCCCAAAACTGAATCTTAGATAGGCACTATTCTTTCAGAAAGAAGGATGGGGAAAAGCCGAACCGAGAGTGCAACAATCAACGTTCTTTTCTGTCAAGATCACACATTCAATGTGACAAACATTTCAAAACATATATCAGGTAACACCACACTAGTCATTAAATCATAGGAATGCCATAGGGTAAGAACACAAAACAACTGCTTCTTTCTCCTTCTTATAGATGGCAAACTCATTTCCTACTTCTTTCATCTGAGTGATTCAGCCCCCTTTCCCTATGCTCTTGTACTCAGCTTAATTTTATCAATCCCTTGTCCCTTTCCATCTATATCCTACCTTCCCACTGGGACCTCAAGAACCCCCACTAGATTATCAAGAAACTTCCCTTTATTCTAAATCTCTTCTTGTGCTCATGGAAACATGTTCTGACCTTAAGACACTGCACTAATGGCCACCTTCTCCAGTCCTTGGCTCCTTCTCTCAGGTCACCATGTATAATTTTACTTCCGTTAAAATGAAAGGGCAAGAACAAACCCAAATCTCTTTCACTCTGTGTCTAGAAAGAACCTAAAAAGAACCCCTACACCTCTTGGTTATTATTAGAGATCTTTGTTCCTCTGTTCAATGAGCCTATTCCAAAGTGGGATAAAAGCAAAAATGTTAATAAAAGAAGCCTGTAGAAAAGGAGATCTAACAAGAGATGATTTCCAGATAAGCATTTTATCAGTAGAGAATAAGTATAGTACAGTGGAAAAAGTACTGGCTCTAGTGTTAATGGCCCAACATCGAAATTTCAACTCCAAATATTTACTACCTCCATGACCATAGCCAAGTCACAATTTCCCTTGACCTCAGCTTCCACATTTGTAAAATGAGAAAATTGTACTAGAGTTTGAGGTCTCTTCTAATGCCAGATCAATAATCTTGTTAATTTCTTATAAGCATGTATGTTTTATCATTGGAATGACTTTGTTCAGAAACTCGGTTGTACTTGAATAGGAATACATACACAACACGTATACACAATTTGTGTGATTTTTACTTCTGAAAAAAAAAGTCCCAGTTACTCCTTGTTTTTCATTGACCTTACATTCTTTGAGTTCCTACTGTCCTATTGTTGGCAAAAAGTCACCTCATTGGTGACTTTACTTGAACAGAAATAAACCAACTTTATCAACCAGGCCCCACTTTCATTACTGAGGTAAATGTTAAGTTTGGCTTCTGATTCTAGGAACTTTGTGATAAATAGATGTATATGCATCTTTGAACTGGATGTGTGTGTTGTTCTGGGTGGTAGTTCTGATCAAAACATAGCCCACAAAGAGAGTAAGATTCCTTTCTGCAGATCCAGAAAGACCGTAGCACTCCTCAGGATTACTGTGTTCTTTACATATACACGTCAAAGCTGCTGCTATGGAGCATAGGTAGACATCAGCATGTAGCATGGGCAGTGAGTCAGATATGTAGGCCTCATGGAATAGAGCACAGATGGGAATTTGTGCAGGTCTGAATAAGGAGGTGTGTGCTCTTCCTCTTGCCATGAGACCAAGAGCTAACTCACTGCACCCTAACATTTCATCTCAACAAACGCAGTTCATTCGTATACATACATGTTGAACACAGCTTCTCTTTGGCTTTGTTCATGAAGGCACTGACTTCCCACAAAAAGAAAACTTTTGCCGCTAAGTGGTAAAGACCAACAAGCCCTGCAAAACACAGTTTGGACACCTCATCTCTAGCCTCCCTGCATCTGCATTAAGCCTGGAATGTACCTTGCAAGTGCTGCCAGGAAGACTATTTGTTATCAAGGTTTCAGTCACCTCCTGTCACCCACCCCCTAGGACAGCTGCCTCTTGTGTTATTACACTTAGGCTATCCTGTTGTATAGGCCATGGTCTTCCCAATAGAATGTAAGCTCCTGGAAGACAGAGACTAGTTTGGTTTTGATGGCTGGTGCCTATTACGGTGCCTTCCACATGTCAGGACTTAATAAATGTTTGTTGAACTGAACACACATGTGAATAAGACTTATACTAGCACCAGCTACTATTTGGCCCCCCCTCAAGGGGTCTAAAATTCTTTATAAAGAGCAATTATCCCTATGTGATCTGCCTCAAGTTTGTGAAGCACATTTGTGACTGGGTTTGGGGGTGGCCAGGATTCTGGTTTTAGAGCAGTGTTCTTGACCTGAGATCTGTGAACTTCTAACAAGAATTCTGATGACAGTATTTCCATGTAACTGGTTTTCTTTGTTTGTTTCTTTCTAATGCTATGGATTTTAGTTTATGCATTTAAAAACATGACTTGGAGAAAGGGTCCATAAGATTCACCAGACTGCCAAAGGTCCACGACCAAAAAGGAGCAGAACCTGGTCAGGGCTTTCCTTGGGCTTTGTACAGGAAGCCACAGAACGTAATAGGTCTTGTATTTGCTGCCTTCTTAATGGGAGCGGCCAGGAGGAAGGAGAGAATGTGGAACTGAACAGACTGGAGGTGGGGGAATCTGAAAAAGCTCATTGTCTGGAGCAAACAAAGCAGGCCAAATGGCAGCAGGAAGCCTCAGGCTGAGGAAGGGCGGAGATCCAGAGCTAGAGCTGAGTCATTCTTACTGGACAAGAGCTGCTATCTCCCCCTACCAGATCTGGACACCTACTATAACAATGGGAAAAGCAGTGAGGCTGATCTGGTGCTTTTCCCTAGTTCATCTATTTCTTCTAGAAACAAGGCAATGAAGGGGAACTGTCTCTCCTACACCACAAATTCAAACAATGCCACTCCTTGCCAATGAAGGTGTCTCTAAAGGAACAAGAGGGTCTTTGCACAGCAGCTAAGTTACCTTGCCAAATAAGCCTTAGAGACCCTCAAGGGCCCACCTACCTCTCCATCCAAGTGGTCCAACAGGACACTCATACTGGACATCATCACAGTTGGAACGTGTTCTGCTAACTCTGTCAGGAAACTCGCATAGCCCTTAGCTCCAGAAGTGTCTCGACTTAATTCCTGAGGGCACTTTTGTCCAATTTCTCTATGTGGGCAAAAAAGCAGTTAAGCCTTAACAAAATCTAGCTAATGGAAAAGGGTCTGAGAGATCTGCTATCTGAAGGTCATTCAGGTCACAAACTTCCCAATTCCTGGCTTCAAATGTCTCTCTTATGAGGTTATGAGAATTAAGGATCACAATAGTAAAGGGGCTCACCTCACAATCTCCCCCACAATGCTTTTCATTCCATACTCAGTTGACCAAAAGCTCACAGCTGCCACCAACACAGACACCAGGTGTTCAAAGTGTTGCAACATCTGGATGATCTTTAAGGTAGCACCTGTCAAAAAACTTGAGATCAGAAATTCTGCAGTGGATAGCTAATAATAATAATGAGAGCCAACATGCATATGGTTTGCAAAGTACTTTACAACTACCTCATTTTCTTCTCACAACCCTGGGAGGGAGGGTTGCTTCAGTTTCCTCATTTTACAGATGAGGAAACTGAGGCAGACAGAAGCCAAATGATTTGCCCAGAGTCACAAGTTAAAAGAGTTCAAAGCCAGATTTGAACTTGGGTTCCCTCACTCCAGGTCCAGTGCTCTCTCCACTAAGCCTCCTTGCTGCCTGACTCCTGAAGCAGTTAGATGGAGGAAGGGGAAGGGGTTACTCACTGAGCATGTGGTTGTAGCGTGTCAAAGCTACCCCAAGGAGGTGGGTGATGGCTTCCCTAGTTGGACGGTTCTTCTGGTGGCTGATGCTGGGGTTCTCAAGAAGGCGGTAGCAGCAGCCTGTCAGCAGACTAAGAGAATGGAAGATACCACAACTGATGAGCCATAAGGCAGTGAAGTGGGAAGAGACAACAGCTCCTTGGCAGAACAGCTCCTAGACCCTGCCTCATTCACTTCACGGCCACCTCTACCAGCAGCAGTCTGACTTTCCTGGCCTCCCTCCCTTCCCAGCTTTCTCTCTCCAACTTTCCCACCCTCTATCACACGCTTCTCTTATGAGCTGTTAAAATGAGTAGTAGCTTTGATAAATGGGAAGAGACTCTTTCAATGGACAACTCTACCCAGTGATGTAGAATTCATGATGGTTCTGGTTAGTGATAAGTTCTCTGTTCAGAGAGGTCTACCTGCCCTTCCCTGTCAGAAATGTTTGAAACATCACCTGATCCTCCTTCCCAAAACAAAATATGACCATGACTATACTGTCTTGTTTTTCTGATGGGAAAACTGAGGCTGAGTGACAATCTTGATAAATCTCCCCTGCTCCATCAGTTCCTGCTCTCCCTCCCAATGACTCACCTGACAAATTCTTCTTCAACCACGGAGTGGTTCCACAGGCGGTAAATGTCTAGCTGCAGAAGCTGTGTTAGCATCTGGAGAACTGGCTGCCTTGCTTCTTCCCAGTCAAAGCCTTGGGCTTTGGTCCGACTCTTTTTACCCTGAATAGAAGAAAGCATTGCCTATTTCAGAGAAAACTGAGGAGCTCTGAATTGACAGCTTAAGTATCCAAACTAAAGACCACCAAGAAAGCTAGAGTAGAAAGTCACCCTAGGAGACATTTTAGAAATTCCAATATAGAGAAGAGTTGCTACTTTAGTCAAAGAAGTCTGTACGAGGATGCCCTTGGGCACCTTCAACCTGAAATGAAATAAGAAAAGGTGCTCTGGCCTACAGGTTTTCCTCTTCTCCCCCCATCTCCCTACCTTTCTGCCCTCCCACTCTCCCCCAACCCCTCCTCCCCAACGAAGAGGGCCAGCAACTCCAAATTACCTTTCCTCCATGGTCCATTAAGTTTGTCTTGCTAGTGGTGGCCTCAAAAGATTCCATGAGGCGGATCAGGGCATAACAGTTCATTTTGAGGGCATTGAGGTGGGCACTTCGATCTGATACACTCAAAGCTGTATCATCTAGGACAGCTGGGAGATCCTGGGAGTGACGAGACACCACTGCAAAGGGCAAGATCTGGGAGTTAACCATGCCCACCTTCAGAATGCCCCAGACTCACCCAACCTCACATGACCACCCCTTCAGCCATCAGATTACCAAAGATCTGTGCTCATCTCTTGGTGGCTATAACATAAGCTAAGCCTTCTGGGACCCTGGACCTCCGTACCCTAGGCTTGCCCTGTTACCTCTGCCCAACTCTAGCTACCAGCATCTTTCTGTGGTAACCAGGATCACTCCCCTTAGGGGGAAGATGGGAGCAAAAGAGGTGGAACTTCCTGTTGGTCTGCCCTTACAGCAAACAAACACAGCTCTGTATTGCCCACCAAGATTACAGACCTGGATGAAAGGTCAGGGTCCTAGGGCTCAACCAGACCAGCCAAGTAACAACAGCCTTGATATCATCAAATGGCTGCTACAGAACAGCCAAGAGTGATGCCCCCACCTTCCAAAGTCCCTCCCCTTCCACCCCAGAAACACCTTTCATCAGGAATTCCAAGGCATCTTCCTGGAGGTCAGGATCTATACTGCGAAAATGACTACAAGGAAAAGAAGGGAGTAAGACAGGAACCTGAAGAGCACATTCCAACAGAGATCAAGAACAGCCTAACAAAAACTGGATAAAATATAAGTGATCTAATGCTTCAAATGGTAAATTCCACTCCACAATAGGATCTGGGTTAACAATAGGCTTACTGAATGGATAAATGACAATCAGTAGAGTTCCAAGTAAAATACCCAGAGCTGTAGACTAATGGGTCTATAATCTGGAAGTTCAGGACTAACTTACTATGTGACAGGAAGGTATATTAAGTATATTGTGAGAGCAAACAGGCAGATGCCACTTTTTTTAAAGATATTGTTAACTGAGGCACTTACTGTAATATGCTATAGAGAGTGTCAAAATGCTCCAACACAGCTAGAGGCCCTTGGGTTCGGAAGGCAGCCTGGAACACTGCCAAGAAGAAGACAGAAATCCATCAAATGCTCTAGAGAGTGAGTGCCATCTACACACCAGAGAGGGCAAAGAATCAAGTTCCATATTTTTTTTTATTTTGGTAGATACAGAAGAGTTATAGGCTTGGCTGGCATAAACTAGATGTAGTTTCACCTGAAGCTATGATCCTCTATGCTAAAGTCTCCCTTGGATGTCCAAGAGAACAGATAGATTCTGTCTATGGAGAAATTATCATTAGCTCATCATTCCAAAGAACAAACCTCTTCCTGAGAAAGAGTGAAAAGCTGAGGTTGTTGGCCCTGGAGACTGGGACTATGGTTATGCACTCAAGTCCCACATCCCCTCCTGACAGTGAAAGGTCAGTAATGCCTTCAAAAGAGCAAGAATGCTCTACCTGGATAATCACCAAAGAGATTGAGAATGATATCTCCTTTACTCTCTGCACTGAACACCTCCCCCTGCACTTGAATGATCTGATGCATGGTAGAAGAGAGAGAAAGAGAATAAAAAAAGAAATCATTGTGGAAAAAAAAGATTCAACGTGTCAATTAAAAAATGGGGGTCAAGGCTTGGTAAAAAGGAAAAAAAAAGAAAGTACCAGAAGGAAGTCTTCAGAAGGTAAGGGAAAAGCAGGACCTTATTAGAATAGAAATACCATTAGAAAAAAAAAAGGAAAACCATCATGAAAAAACCTAAACCAAAAAACACAACAAAGGTGAAGTTTCACATAAAATCATCGTTTATTTTTAAAGAAAGCAGTAAGAGTTTTTCATATTTGTAATTCAATTCAGCAAATATTTATTATAGCCCTGTGTTAGCATAAAGTTGAAAAGAGACAAAAGACATAGAGAATCCGAACAAAAACTCAGAATGAGTATGAGAGGTCTTCCAGTCCATCCCAGACTTCAACTGGAAACCAGAAGAGTGGCAATCATCTAGACAAGTTTTACCTTTCAATGTATCCAGAAATGAAGAGAAATAATAGTTCAACAAACTTGAGGAGAAGGGTACAATTACTCTAAAAGGAATTTCTCAGGAGCATTGAACTCATTGGGTCCTAGAGGGCAAAGTAATGTGCCCCTAAGAGTAGCAAAGCTGAGGGATGGGGAAAAGTGGTAAAACCTCAAGTTGACATCTTCTTACCCCTCAGCTGTGAAGGCAGCTGTTTGACAGACAGAACTTCTTGTACCACATACTGGTTGACTCCTCCACTTTTCAGCAGCTCCTCTGGAGACAGTGGTAGATGAAACTCACACAACTGAGGGGGCATCTTCCTAGTGGTCACTGAGCTCGAAAACAAATACAAGTGATTCCTAGGGGCTGCCTATCCTCTGTGCCGGTGTGATATGATCATGCAAAGAGCAATAAACTCTGAAAACCTGGGTTAAATTATGGCTAGTAGAGGTGGTGGTTAGCAGCAGCACCGTGACCACGAGTAAGTCACCAAAATGCAAAACTCTTGCCCTGCCTACCTCAAAGGGCTGGGGAAGATCAGAGAAATAATATATTAAAAATGACTTGTAAACTGTAAGTAGCCACACAATTCTCTCCATTCCCCATTAGAAAAGCCCTAGGCCTTCCATCTGGACAGGGTTTTAAGACAGCACCTAGTACAACCTCCTCATTTTTCATAGGAGGGAAGTGAGAGCAGGACAGGGGATGCGACGGACATACTCTCCCTTCCGAGTCTGCTTCCCGCCTGCCTTCAAATCCCAGCTAAAATCCCACCTTCTGCTAGAGGTCTTTCCAGGCCTGTCTCAGCGCTGCTGCTTTCCCTCTGAGAGGTGGACCTAGTTAGGTGCACGCAGCGGGCTCCTCGAGGCCAGACTGCGTATTTCCTCCCCTCCCCTTCTCCGTGCACTCCTAGCAATAAGCACGCTTCCTGGCCTGCAGCAGGCACTAAACGGCTTGGAAACAGGACATCTCTGGTACTAGGCAGAGCTGGGGAGGTTACTTCTACTTTCCCAGCCAGGGACGCTGAGGCCCCCACGCGGGCTGCACGCCAGGCAAGCCCACGGCCTTTCCACTCTCCTCTGACCCAGTGGGCAGCGCAGGGCACGCGCTGTGTCCTCATTTTGCCGATGAACACACCGCCGCCGCCTCCAGCAGGGAAGGGGAGTAGTGCAGAGGCACAGTTCGGGCCTGCCCGTCCCAAGTTGCTCGCTTTCAGGCCACCTACATGGGCTGCTTCGTGGGACCGCGCGCTCCTCGTCACCGAAGGGAAAAAGCAGCCCCCACCCTGGCTCTCACGTGCCCACCCACCGCCCGGGACTCTGAGAATCCCCCACCTAGCGCTCCTCTGCTCGCCATTACAGAACCGTTCTCCCCGCTTCCCTCAGTTTACTCACCCTCCTCGCACAAATTGGGAACCAAGACGAAAAGCCGCGCACCGGGGGAAAACGCCGAAGACAGCCAGCCAATCGGCGCTGCGCCCCTAGGACGCCGACCAATCGCAGCGCTCGGCGGAGGGAAGCGCCCGCCTCCTCACTCCGAGGCGCGCGATCCCAGCCTCAAAACAAACCTGTTTAAATCTCAACGGCTGTGACGCAAGCCAATCGCGGAGTTCCGACCAATGGGAAACGAGGAGCGGGCACGTCACGTGGGTCCTCGGAGACTGGAAGCCGGGGAGCTTGTTTAGAGCTACGGTTCTCCGAACGTGTCTATTACTCGGTGCCCAGGGTCAGGGAGAGGCTGTTCTGCCCATGTCCGGTCTGGAGGGCCAGGGCGCTGCTTTCTGAAGATGCTCCTGCTGCTAAGCGCCCCCTGAACCCCCACTGGCTCAGCTCTAGGGAATAAACCGTGCATCCGGCTGCGTGCGCGGCTTCTGAAGGCAGCTCTGAGCCCCCTCCTCCTGACTCACGCTCCGGCCCCCAAAGCCACCTTCCCCCGTAACCCGCCCCTTACAGCCGCGAGACACCGGGGGGGGGGTCGGTGGGGGGGCGGCAGAGGCTAGCCCAAGGCCTTCGCGTTTCCCGCTCTTCGGGCGGAAGGCCTAGGGAAGTCTTCAGCAGCCCTGGGCTTCCAGGTTCAAAGCCGAGGTGGACAGCTTGGCCGAGGGAGGCAGTGCGTTTCCGGGGGCGGGTTCTCCGTGGAAGAGGCGGGGCCCGAAGCTCGCGGAGGAGGACGGTGGGGGGTGGGGTTGTCCGAGGCCGGGCGCAGAGGAGCCTGGGAAGGACAGACGGGGCTTCCCCTTGCGGGTTTAGCGTGCGGGCGAGTGAACGGAGGCGCCCGGCCCCGAGTCCTCGCTCTCCCAGAATCCTTCTGGGCAGCACCTTGTTGCCGGGGCCGGCTAATGGCGTGGTCCCTGAGCCGGTGGGCGGGCGGGGCCCTCTGGCGCTGCGGCCCCCAAGCCGGCAGGAGCTTCTCCTCGGGTACGTATCGGGGAAGGGGGGAGCCCGGAGCGAGGACGACTCGTCCGTGGGGCGCCTGCTCACTGCTCCTCGCTGCCCCCCTCCAGGCGTCCCCGCAGCGGCCCCGGTGAGGACCACCCTCCCGCCCCCTAGAGCGGTGGACCGATGGAACGAGAAGAGGAGCCTGTTTGGGGTGTACGACAACATCGGGATCCTGGGTAGGAGTCCGCGCCGGGCGGGGCTGCGGGGGGCATTTATTCCGCTGGCTCCCTGGGCTCCAGGGGCAGAGGGGCGAGGCGGGCAGAAGCGCAGGGGTCGTTTGCCTTGGGCTGGGTGATGAGAGCCACGTGCCAGGGGAGCCCGGGAAGGTTGTGAGCAGTGGGAGAGTGAGGCTGGAGACAGCCCGAAGGGCCTTTGGAATGCGAAGGGGGCCGTGGGCTGCGGCTCGGGGCCCAGAACTTGAACGGTATTTTTTTATAAGAATGCAACTGAGTCCTTCGGTTGCATTTCCCTTTTGCACGTGAACTACTCTTAATTGTCAGAAAGTACCCAGTGTCTGAAGAGTTGATAAGAGTACTTTGTTGCTACTATGTGTTTTAAAAGTCCTGTTTTTGACTGTTCTGCTTGTGTCCAGCTGTCCTCTACTGACAAAATGAGTTTCACTACCTGCTCCACCACCTTCTCCACCTGCTCCCCAGGCTCAGTACAGGCGCCCAGCCACTGGTCAGGCCATCAGCACCGCCTACGTCTTTGCAGGCGCCGGTAATCTCCAAGGGCAGCACCACCAGCTTCTGCAGGGTTTGAGGGGCCGGGAGCCTGATGGGGGGCTGGTTGTGATCCCGTGGATCCACGGAGAGGAAACCATGCGGGACTTCAAAGACCACCTCTCTTCCTGTCTGGAGCTTGTGAAGACCGAGAATTGAAAAGTAGAAGGGAAAAATCAGGGAGCACATGGATAAAAAGGGACCGTAGATAAGAAAAATGGGGACATTATTTCAAGAGGATTAAGGATCCGTGGGCAGGTCCATACAAGTTCAATGGGCAATGGCAGAATTTTCTACAGATTGATAATACTGATGACTTCTGAGTCAGGTATGAAGCAGAAGTGGCTGTGAGACAGTCTGTAAAAAATGACATTCACAGCCTTTAGAAGATCGTTGATGACACTAATGTGACTACACTGCAACTGGAGAAGGAGATGGAAATCCTGAAGGCAGAGCCATGAGGAGCAGGTGAATTCTGTACAAGCTGAAATTGCAGGCCCGGGGTGGAAATGGTTTCTCCCAAATCTCAGGACTTGAGCAAGGTCAAGCCTAATATCTGAGCCAAGTATGATGCTCTGACTCAGAAGAACAGAGAAGCTTGATAAATACTGGTCCCAGCAGATTGAAGAGAGTGCTATGGTGATTCCACACAAGATCTGAGGAGGTAGAAACATCCCAAAATGCTGTTATTGGATTGAAATGTGCAGTCCAGTCCCTAGAGATTGACCTGGATTAAATCTAAAAACCAGCTTGGAAGACAGCCTGATGAGGGAGGTTATCCAGATGGAGAAGATCAATATAGCCCTGCTACACTTGGAGGCAGAGCCGGGACAGACATGAACAGAGGGGCAGGGCCAGGCACTGGAATACAAGGCCCTGCTGAACATTAAGGTCAGATTGGAAGCAGAGATTCAGCACCTATGGAAACCTGGAAAATGGGGAGGACTTAAGTCTTGTGCATGCCTTGGACAGCAGCAGCAGTTCTTTACATAAGACCAGCGCTTAGAAGCACTGTAGACAGCATAGTGGTGACAGAGACCAGTGACATTAAAGTCCTCCAGCCTTAGGGCCTTAAACCGAAGACCTGGGCCAAGTCAGGAAGTTACTAAAGGCTGTTTTGTCACCTAGCCTTCAAAAAAAATAAAAGTCCTGTTTTATAGCTCCTTCTCTATCCTGCTAATTTGGAATTTATTCCTAGAGAGCTCTCCATATTGCTGTCATGTAATAGTGGAATGGGAATTAAGCTCCCTTTCCACTGAGGCAGTCCAGTCACACTTGGCTCTTTTTCTGGTGGAGGGAAGCACCAGAGGAATTGTATCAATGTTTGCATGCATCCATAGCTAGCCTACTTGATTGGTGTATTTGAAGGTGTGTTTGGAAAGGGCATTGGCTCTCTTTGTTTACTTTTTAGTTACCATAAAGGGGACGTAGCTGACCATGTTGCAGGCTGGCAGAGGTCTTTATATCAAAATACAGTTAAGGAAGTTCCTGTGGTTGTGAGGTATATTTCTTTTCTATCACCAGTAACTTAAAATAGAAACTCTTCTCTAAGGAGAATGTATCGTTTGCTTGTTTAAGAGAATTTTAAGACTATGGTCTCAGGCCTTACTTTAACAGATTAACTATTTGTTCAAGAAAAAAAAATTCACTACAAGGCACTGACTGCATAGTAATTTCCAAAGGAGTCTTACAGAACAGAAAGACTAAGGAAAGGACAATAAACGAATCTGTTGATGTGGTATGTGTCCTGCAGATGCTTTTACAGGATTAAATGGCCCTTCTCTTTTCCTTGCCCCACAGGTCCAAGAAAGAAAAGAAGGGAGTAGAACACTTCACATAACATGGGAATTTCTTATCAAGAAACTTACTCTATCTTGTCTGGGAACAGAACAGGGCTCTGTGGTTAATGCTCAGAGGGCCCTGCATGTTGTGGCCATTGCTTGTTCTAAGTATAGGGTGGCACTCTGCAGTCTCCTCTCTTCTCTCTGGCATAGAACCTGACTGAACTAGACACAAAAGATTCAGGAGGAATCCATGAAAGTGGACATGGACATCTGCCGCCGCATAGACATTACTGCCAAACTGTGTGATGTGACCCAGCAGCGCAACTGTGAGGACATAATTAAGATGTTCCAGGTAAGAGTCCCTTGTTGTCCTTCTAGATTCCTTCAGGGACAAGGAGGCCCTGGGTCCCAGGCTTTTTCCAAGTTCTACATCTCTCCTATGTCCTGAGTTGGTCAGAAGAGTGTTGAGATAGATGGAGACATTGTCATTATCACTAGCCTGGAGCTTAGGCCCTTCCTTCTTTCCTGGAGTGTACTTCCTCCTCACCTCAGCCTTTTAGAATCCCTCCTTTCTTTTGAGGCTTAGCTCATCCCACCTTCTCCATATGTAGGAGGCCTTTCCTGATCCCCCACCTCCCCTCAGCTGTGCCTGCACCGCAGATTACCTTATACTTCTTTTCTCTACGCTCCTCTGTGTACGTGTATTCTCCCCTGACAGAATGTTAACCTCTTGTGGGTAGAGACTCTTTCCATATTGACTTGTAGCCTCAGTACCTAGCTCAGTTCTTTGCCCATAGGGGCTTAATAACAGCTGGTTAATTGATTGGTTTGAAGGGCTGTGATATGGAAGGATTCAGTTTACTCTAGAATTGGGACCAGTGTGCAAGTAGCAAACAGGCAAAACTGTAGAATGGGGAGAGCTGCTGCAGGAGGGCTTGGAGCTGCTCAGTGGAAGGTCTTCAGGTAAAGGTTGTGGAAGACGTCATCCAGGGCATGTGTGTTCAGGTCGGAGCTGGACCTCTCCAGTGCCTTCCAGCTCTTAGCATTCTGTGATACAGAAAGGTAAGGAAGCCTCAACTTTAGTTTTCTTTTCCAATAATGTTTCACTCAAATGTTCCCTAGTAAATGAGGGTGAGAATCTGAGAGGTTAAAGTTAGCTGCTGAGTGTGTTGACAGATCAGGGTATGAATTGGTTACATGTTCACCCCTCACCTCTTGTTCATAAAATGGGATCTCATTAATGACAGTCTGTTTCATTTTTGTCTTTAAGCTCATAGCACAGTATCTGACATAGGCGGGTAATAAATGATCAACGATCAATTCCCATCCCTATTTAAGAGTGCAGACATTCAGGAGAAAAATTTAAGTCACCATTTCTGTTAAATGCCTACTGTGTCGTTCTGTGGGGTTAGTGGAGAGAACCGAAGGTTAGATATGATATAAACTCTCCCATTAGTGGAAGTCATTTTTTGGTCTGGATCTGGAATTTCATTGACAGAGGGTATTCCCTCTGCCATTGCCAACAGACACCTGTTGTAAAGTTGTATTCTTAGAGAGTTGCTTGGAGCACTGAGAGCTTGTCATTTGTCTGTGTGTCCCCCCAGAACCTCCTGGCCAACCCACCAGGTGACTTTCTAAGCTTTCTTGCCTGTTCTCTTGACTCTTCTTCTGTGTCCCAGTTTCCTGTTTCCTTTATTCCCAGTTTGGAGACCTGGAAACCAATCATGAATAACCTCCTAGTTTGCCCCTGTTCTGAGCCTCCAGTCCCTTCAACCCAGTCAAGAGAATGACATCCTGGCCCTTTGTTTCCCTTTCCTCTTTGGCCTCACTTCTTTGTTCTGTGCCTGGGAGATGGGCCATCATCCCAGATCTGTCTTTCTAACCAGCTTCTAAAGACATCTCAAAAAGCTTTTCTCCTGGAAGGCTTAACCTCATTGTGTGTGCAAGTTTCAAAAGAAAGCAGCAGTGAGAATGTTCTCCTGAGCCATGCCAACAAGATTTCATGATTTACAGAAGTCATCAAAGTAATTTTGTTTGTCCCTTCGAATCCGCCTCAGTCCTGCTCTCCTTTATCTTTCTTCCAACTACTTGCACCTCTTTTGCCTCCCCTCACTAGCACATTAGTAGAATATCAGCCAACAGCAGATACTTAGCATTCCTCCATGAGTCTAGCTTCCCCTGAAAACTAAAGGTAAAGGGAATAGTATAGTCAACCTTTTTTAGGCTCATGGCTGCTTAGTTCTCCCCATCCCCTACTGGCAGCTGTCCTTGAAAGCCCATATTTGTCCATTCTGGCCCATTCAGTTGTAACCCCCCTGAGGGGTAGAAACAGGTGCCACAGTATCCTTTTGGCCCCTAAAAATGGATTTTTGCTACCCTGTTCCCTCTCCAGCTGGAACTGGCCACAGCCAAGAATGACATGAACCGACACCTGCATGAGTACATGGAGATGTGCAGTATGAAGCGGGGTCTCATCACCCAGTCTGGAGACCGGTAAGAGTCTGGATCCCTCCCCACTCCACCTGCACCTGGAGGAGGGACAGAGGCCCAGCCCAGGCCTCAGGCTGACTGTTTCCGGAGAGATCTGCTTGGTGTCTTTATTCTAACAAACTCCACGTGTGTCAGCCTAGACAGTTGAGTAAGACATGTAAGAAATTGTACAGTGCTAATCTCAGGACTCCACTGCTCTGGTCTCACTTGTGGGCCCAGCCCCGGCCTAGCCACTTGTCCTAAATTGCCAGGTATAGTTTTGAAGCTTGCAGAGGACAGAAGGGTAAATCAGAGGGGTGGGTCCAGACGCTTATGCCTGGCTCAGCCTGTTACTGAGTCTTTATTTCCAGGTACATTTGTAGTGACTTTCTATGGAGGGGTTTTTACTGCTTACTGTTTTCACTGTGTCACTGATTACGGGAATAAGGACTATTTCTCTTGTTTTGGGAGAGGAGGATGGGCTTGGGGTGGTGGTAGAGGTCAATTAACTACTAAACTAAGCTAAGTGAAAACAGTGATTTTAGTGAATAGAAAACCTGGGTTCTGGCCCTGCCTCTGGCTGTGACCTGAAAGCAAAGCGGTTAACCTATCTCTCGGTGCCTCAGACAAGTCTTTGAGACTTTGATTTCAGAACAGCTGTGGGATCTGCATTGATCTTGGGCATTTTCTTATGTATGCCTAGACCAATGAAATCCTGAGGCTAAATGTGTACTGGGCTGTTTCTTAATACTTAGGTACAATAGATAGAATAACATAGATCTCCATATTTATGCCTGTTATTAAACAGTGAGAGCTGAAGCCCTGGTAATGAGACGGAAGAGCAACAGTGTGACAAGTTTGATTCATAATAGGGCTTTGTGACCAGAACAGGGTACTCGTGTGGTTCTTGTCTGAGCTGGGACATCACCTGCTACTGGTCAAAGCAATACAACAATTATGTGATTTTCCCAGAGGGTGATCACAAGGGATTGTTAAGCGCTAAGCTCAGGGCACAACTTTTGCAGGATCATAGCTCTCAAAAATAGGGCATCTCCTAATATCTTGTGTAATTTCCCTCTTTTGACTAAAGAGAGAGAGTCTGAGCAAACCCCTCGCTTTTTAGCCAATAAAAGAGACAGGTATAAACCAAGATGCCAGGTAGGCCAGAACGAGATGTTGCCCAAGGGGTTAGTTCCTTGAGCAGTCTTTTCAGGGAAGTATGTCTCAGGTATCACTGCAGAACTCCCAATAGGTCAAAGAGGTCTTGTCTAGCCATTGTTTGCTTGCAAGCAGCAAAATAAGAGAGGACCAAGGATGTAGAGGGAGAAAATGCCAACACAGGATTGAATTAGGGTGTTGATGTTTGGGACACATAACAGAAGGGAAGAGGAGAAAAACCAGGACAGTATGTATTCAGCCCTGGTCCAGAATCTTGGGACACCTGTCTCATCTGGATGTCCTGGGTCCATATTAGGTAAGCCTTGATGTTTCCAGAGGTCTCTGCCTTTCACTTAGGAGCAGAGGCTTTCTTCAGATGATAAAGGAGTCCACACCCACAAGTTTGGCAGCTGTGGAAATAGATGAACCTGGTGTGGACCCTCAGAAGGTGTATGGGTTGATAGTTGAGAGAAAACTTCTTGCATCCATCATTATATCTGAATTTCTGGTTAACATAACATAGATCCGTGGTTAAAAAGGCTAGGTTCAAACAATTCAGTAAATTTTTTCTCACAATTCCCACAATTGTATAATTATGTTAGGTCAGGTACAGATCAAACTAGAGGACTCGCAATGGACTAGTTTTGAGCAGGGAGACTTAAATGCCACCAAAGTAACCAAAAAAACTTAAACATAAAGCATGCAAAACAGTACTATCATTTTCATCAGTGCTAACTGATATCAAGTCTCCTTGTATCTCAGTGCCCCATTCTCAGTGTCCATTTAATCAGCACTTTTGAGGCCCAGAAGTCTCATCTAGTTATCTGGTCCGTCAATAGCTTTTCTTTAACTCTCGGGATAGCTATAAAGGGGGTTCTGCTTCTCTGGTTCCAAATCTATAGAGGTTCTTAGATAATTGTGACTTAGTATAATTTAGTACAGCCATTTAAATTTGGTTCTCCAATTTTGAAACTTCAAAGAATTTCAGATTATATACCATTTACTGTTTTAGTACTTATCAGATACTTTGATAATGGGAAAATAATTTCACTCTCTTTACCATTAGCTATACAATTTATGTGTAAAATCCAGTTTTGAGAATTTATCACCAAAACATGCTCAAAACCTGAATTTCCATGCTAGATAAATTTTGGAAACCAGTCACCTACATCTCTATGTAGTTCTTGGAGAAAATAGTCTAATCCTGTTGCTTTTTTCAAAATTTACTCTTCCGTTTAATTAGAAAATTATCATGTTACAACTTTGTGTCATTACTTGGTCTCATCACGCATCCTTAGAAGGTCATCATGCTGTATTGTTATTTGATCACAAACATAGGTTAAAATTGTAAGAGGTTCGTAAATGCACCCTATTATTGTAACTCAGAGATGTCACAGTATCAGTCTGTTATTCAATAGATTTAGTATTGGTCTTACAGAACTTCTTGATCATAGTTTTCTGTAAAAGGAAAAAGAAAAGGGGACGTAGTTATAATAGGGTCATCTATCATAACAGGGGAAGACTCCCTCGCCTGTTTAATTCAAGGCATGAATCATAATCTGACAGCCAATCATGTAGTTACAAGATGTTAAAAGCAAAGCTCAGGATTAACCAGGTGGGAATTTTCCTTTTCAGAAAGGAATAGCACAATGGGAAAATAGAGTCAGGAGAATCCTGCCTAGGCCATGCCATGGTCATCCACAAAATTGTTCCCAGGTACAGACACTCACATTTAGCAGTTCCCAAACTGCAGCACATACTATTTTCTACTGGCTTCATGATAGTTCAAATGATTATGCTTGTAATCAAAGCTCAAAACAATGGTAAATTATAGTTCCAGGAATTTTTACCTTAAATAGCAAAATTTTACTAACTACAACTTAGGACTTGAGTATCTTTCCTGATGTTTCTATAACAGTTAACGTTTCATTTATTCTTTACTTAGGCGTGCATCAGATATCTGATGCTTGACTCATCATTAATACGTTGAAACACCTTTAAACTATACTATGCACTTTCATAATACCCAAGAATTTCAAATGAAAATTTGCTAATACATATCTGCTTTATAAGAAAATTAAATATTTTAATGAAATACATAAATATAAATTTAATGTATAATTAAATATATAAATATAAAAAGCTCATTAAGTATTTAACAATTTTGCAAATATGTACTTTTTCATCACATCTTTTAAAAGTCCAGTTCATGTATAACATATCCATATTAAAAAGTTGTTTTATCGAACAGCATTGCTTTTATAATGGGCTCTCAGATTTCACAAAATGAGAATTTAGAAATACAATGACACAAACAACATCATGTATTTAAAACCTGAACAAAACTTAAAACGACAAATTGCATTTCTAAGTTATCACACATAAAAATCATTAATCTTATTTACTTTTGCATTCTGGTCTCACATCAGACTCTCAACAAAGTATAGGACATTCCTGAGTCTTCAGTAATAAGTGCCCACTGCTGCCTTGTATTGAGAAGCATTAAACCTTAAGAAGTGTGGTTCATTACATCCTTCATCTTTCTCTGAAGCAGATTTCTCACTGCTGCTGCCTAGAGTCAGATGAGAGTTTCTTGACCCCATCTTGATATAAAATGGACCTGGTTAGAAGTTTCAGGGCCAGTGAAGTATGCTTATTATGGAGGAAAGCAGGGCTAAAGATTAGGGGCTGTGCCATTCCGCTGTTTACTACTGGTTCTCTTGCTGGCTTCAGTGTCTATACTATAATGTGGGTGTGTTTTCTTCTCCCATAGAGATACCATATATTAAAGGGACCTCTGAGGATCATTTCTTTCAGACTAGGGGAGATGTCATAGATCTTCCCTCTTTATGGCCCCCACCTCCTCATCGGCTGTGGAGAAGGGGCTGTCACCCAGATCTAGTGGCCAAGGAGGTGGGGTCTTCTCAAAATAGTTCAGAATGAGTTATGCAGAAAAACCTGATAACATCACTAAGGATGAGTGCATGGAAAAACTCAATAATTGATGTATACAGAGAGCTGATATAAACTGCCTCTGTATAAACGCTCTTGTTAACAAAGGTTTAAAGAAGCTGCAGAAAAGTTGTGGGTGAAACACTAGATGAATGAGTCAGAATCCAGGAGATGATGCTGAAAGGTCAGATTCAGGAAGCTATTGTATTGATAAGTAGCCTACATCCAGAGTTCTTACACACAAATACGAATTTTTTTTAAAAAAATATATTCATTTTATTTAGTTTTAATGCTCTACAATCACCATAAAACTTAGATTTCTTTTCCCCTACCTACCCCCCCATCTCCCTCCCTCTCCGAGATGGTATACAATTCTATATAGGATCAGATGTTCCTATTGAGCACATTTTCATTGTAGTCATGCTGTGTTGAAGAACTAAAATAAATGGGAGAAATCATATAACAAACCAAAACATAACACACACACACATACACACACAATGATCTGCTACATTCTGTGATTGAATTCCAAAGTTCTTTCTTTGAATGTGGAAGGTATTTTTGCCTTAGAAGACCATTGGGAATTTTTTTTTTTTAATGTCCTTGCATTGCTATGAAGATCCAGGTCTACCAGAAAAAACTGTCACACACTGGGGTCATTGCTGTGCACAAAGTTCTCCTAGTTCTGCTCCTTTCGCTCAGCGTCAGATCATATAAGTATTTCCAGGCCCCTCTGAAGTCTTCTTGTTCATCATTTCTTACAGCACAATAGTATTCCATTACATTCATATACCATAATTTATTCAGCCATTCCCCAATTGATGGGCATCCCCTTGACTTCCAGTTTTTGGCCAGTACAAAGAGTGCTGCTACAAATATTTTTGTACATGTGGGACCCTTTCCCATTTTTTTGATCTCTTGGGGAATACTTCTAGATACCTAGAAGTGGTATTGCTGAGTCAAAGGGTATGCGCATTTTTGTAGCCCTTTGGGCGTTGTTTCATATTGCTCTCCAGAATGGTCGGATGATCTCACAGCTCCACCAACAATGAGTTAGTGTTCCAACTCTCCCACAACCTCTCCAGCATTTATCATTTTCCTGTTCTGCCATGTTTGCCAATCTGATAGGTGTGATGTGGTACCTCAGAGTTGTTGTGATTTGTCTAATCTAAAGTGATTTAGAGCATTTTTTCATATGATTACAGATACCTTTAATTTCTTCCTCTGAAAATTGCCTGTTCATATCCTTTTACCATTTATCAATTGGGGAATGACTTGTATTGTTGTACATTTGACTCTATTCTAGAAATGAGACCTTTCTCCCTGAGATTAGCTATAAAATTTTTTTCCCAATATACTACATCCCTCTGAATTTTGGTTGTATTGAGTTTGGTTGTGCAAAAACTTTTCAGTTTAATGTAATCAAAATTATCCATCTTGCCCTTCATAATGCTTTCTGTCTCTTCTTTAGTCAAAAATTCTTCCCTTCTTCATAAATCTAATAAATACACTATCCCTTGCTTCTCCAGTTTGTCCATGATATCAGTCTTTATACCTAGATCGTGTACCCATTTGGACTTTATTCTTGTGTAGGGCGTCAGGCATGGGTCTGTGCCTAGTCTCCAGCACACTGCTATCCAGTTTTCCCAGCAATTTTTGTCGAACAGTGAGTTCTTATCCCAGAAGCTGGGGTCCTTGGGTTTATCAAACAGGAGATTGCTATATTCATTACCTACTGTGTCTTGAGTACCTAACCTGTTCCACTTGTCTACTCTTCTGTTTCTTAGCCAGTACCAAGTGGTTTTGATAATTGCTGCTTTATAATACAATTTGAGATCTGGTAGAACTAGGCCACCTTCCCTAGCATTTCTTTTCATTAGTCCCTTTGATATTCTGGACCTTTTGTTCTTCCAAATGAATTTTGATATTATTTTATCCAGCTCTAGAAAATAATTATCTGATAGTTTAATTGGTATGGCACTAAATAAGTAAATTAATTTAGGTAGAATTGTCATTTTTACTATATTGGCTTGGCTACCCATGAACAACTGATGTTTTTCCACTTACTTAAATCTGACTTTATTTGTGCAAAAAGTGTCTTGTAATTGTTTCCATATAATCCCTGGGTTTGTTCTGGCAGGTAAACTCCCAAATATTTTATAGTGTCTATGCTAGCATTAAATGGGATTTCTCTTTCTATCTCTTGTTGTTGGACTTTGTTATTAATATGTAGGAATGCAGAAGATTTGTGTGGGTTTATTTTGTAACCTGCAACTTTGCCAAAGTTGTTTATTATTTCAAGTAGTTTTTTGCTTGAATCTCTGGGATTCTCTAAGTATATCATCATATCATCTGCAAAGAGTGATAGCTTAGTTTCTTCTTTGCCGGTTCTTATTCCTTCAGTTTCTTTATCTTGTCTAATTGCTACCGCTAACATTTCTAGTACCAGTACTAGTATTGAATAATAGTGGTGATAATGTGGACATCCTGTTTTCACCCTTGATCTTGTTGGAAACGCATCTGATGCTTGCTTGATGGTTTTAGGTAGATACTGCTTATTATTGTATGGAAAGTTCCCTTTATTCCGGTGTTCTCCAGTGTTTTTAATAGGAATGGGTGTTGTATTTTGTCGAAAGCTGTTTCTGCATCTATTGAGATAATCATGTGGTTTTTGTTAGTTTTGTTGTTGATATGGTTAATAATGCTAATAGTTTTCCTAATATTGAGCCAGCCGTACATTCTTGGTATGAATCCTAACTGATCATAATGTATTATTCTTGTGGTAAGATGCTTTATTTGTTTTGCTAATATCTTATTTAATATTTTTGCATCTATATTCATTAGAGAAATTGATCTATAATTTTCTCTCTGTCACTTCCTGGTTTAAGTATCAAAACCATATTTGTGTCACAAAAAGAATTTGGGAGGACTCCTTCCCCAGTTTTCAAAAATATTCTGTATAGTATTGGAATTAACTGTTCTTTAAATGTTTGATAGAATTCACTTGTAAATCCATCTGGTCTTGGAGACTTTTTCCTAGGGAGTTCATTTATGGCTTGTTCAATTTCTTTTTCTGAGATGGGGTTATTTAAGTACTCAGCTTCTTCTGTTAATCTGGGCAGTTTGTATTTTTAAAAATACTCATCCTTTTGGGCAGCAGATAGGAATCTTTACTTTCATCTGCAGCAACAACACATGATTGAAGTGGCTTAGCAGTGTGGGACAGAAGCAGCATTGGGATTCGCACGGATACACTTGGCAGGACGAGAATGTCCAACAGAAATGGAGTGCAGAGCTGGACCAGAAGAAAACAAAATATTCCAAAGTTACACACCTCAACAAGGAGGCCGTTGAGGGACCCAAGTAAAGTGTGCAGGAGGGCAGCAGGCAGCTTTGCTACCGAACGTTGTTCTTCATTCATATTGGTCTACGACAGAAAGATTTTTACTGTTGTACAGGACTTTTTTTTTTAAAGCAAACATCTTAAAAAGGGAGAAATGATCCTTTTAAATGCTGGAAAAAAGTTGCATTGAAAGGTATTGTATATCTTTGAAAGTCTGAATTAGGCTATATGCTGTGATGTATTTTTAAGAATTAGATAAATTGCATTTTGCATTTTAACATCCCGGTGCTTTTCTGATATGTTAAATTATAGTAGCTAGATAATGCATTTTCTCAACCACAAAGTTCTGTCAAGTTTTCATCAAGCATTTTTCTTCTGGGCCCCCTTTTTTTTGCATAGGAGAAAGATAATACATAAATTTGTAAATTGTAATTCAAGGGGGAAAAAAAGAGAATGAGATGTCATGCATATTAACATTTTTAGTGAGAGTACCTGGTAGCCTTGGACAAGTCCCTTAACCTTTCTTGGCCTGTTTTCCCAATTTTAAAGTGAATGGGATGGATTAACTCACTAGAGGTACCTTACTATTATAAATCTTTGATCCTATGAAATCTGCTTCAGAGGATTCTGGGAGTATGGCAGAGTAGGTCATAAAATTCCAAGCTCTCTAGATTTCCCCCTGAACCAAGACAGAATATGTTCTCAGGGAGAACATAGAGTGCTAAAAATAAACAGAAGTTGGGGCAGAACTGTGGTCCTGGGACAATTTCACAACATCAAAGAAAAAACCCAATGGGGAGGTTTGGTCCCAGTGATGAAGAGTAAACACCTCCAGTCTAATTCTACTGAAACAGTAAGTGCCAAGCCCTGGGGCTAGCTGGGTTGGGAGGTGGCTTCAGCCCCAATCACAGGAACTTTTTCCTCCAGGACAGTTTAAGGAACTGGGTGTCTGAGCCTGGAAGATTGTGCAAGCATTTGCAGATAAGGAATGCCAGCCTCAACTGACCTGCCAAGATGTGGCCCTGGGCATGGGGGAACCAGCACACACCAGGTGAGTGCACAAGCAGTCGGCTGTGATTCTTAGGGCAGAATTCTTGCTTGCTTTTCCAAGCTGGAGGGAGGAATTGAAGGAGGATCTGCTGCCAGAGGCACCATCCTCCAGGACTAGAGGTGATGACAGAAAATAAGCTGGTACCAAAAAAAAAAATGAGCAGGCAAAAGAGAAAGAATCCAACCAAAGAAAATATCTATGGAAATAGAGAAGGCTGAGGGTTGTCTTCAGAGGAGGATACTGAAGCAAAAAAAGTCTCTTCCACCCAAAGAATAACATCAAATGGTCACCTGCCCAAAAAGAATTTATAAAAAGTCTTTGAAAATCAAATGAGAGACATTGAGGAAACATTTTAAAAAAGTAAAAACAATCCAAGAAAAATAAGGAGATTATGAAAAGAAAGTCAACCAGCTAGAAAAGGAGATCCAGAATCTTGAGGAAGAAAACAACTTTGAAAATTAGAACTGGACAAGAGGAAGTCAAAAATAATAAAATATAAAGAATGAAAAAATTGAAGAGAATGTGAAACAGAAGCAGACTGCTCTGGAGGATGGATCAAGAGGAGGAAACAAGAATAATTGGACTGCCTGAAAGCTGTGATCAAAAAAAAAGAATCTTGATACAAAAATACAAAAAAATAATTAAAGAAATTTGTCCTCAAGCATTAGAACAAGAGAGGAAAGTAGAAATAGGAAAAAACCCACCAATCACCACCTGAAAGAGATTCTACAAGGAAAACATGCGGGAATATAATAGTCATTCTGAGACCCCAGGATCAAGGATAAAATATTATATGCAACAAGAAGAAAACAATTTAAATACGGTTGTATCACAGTTAAAATCACGTAAGATCTAGCAGTGGCTACACTAAAAGATCATATGTCTTGGAACACTGTATATTGAAAAGCAAAAGAACTGAAATTGGGGCTGAAAAGTGAAGCATAATCCTCAATGGAAAAAAAAATAGACATTTAGTGAATTGTCAGGATTTTATTAAAAAAAAACCACAACAAACCTGGACTTAGAAGATTTGCATATAAGATTCCAGAGAAATGTGAGGTACATATCAAAGACTAATTTCAAGGAACTCAGGAGAGATTGCTTACTGTTTTTTATATGAGGAAATATAAAGTGCATGTCTAATTTTCTTGTTAGTAATTGGGTAGTTCATGAGAAAGATTGAGGTAGACCTGAGTGTGATAAGATTTTTGAAAAGTAAAACTGTTTAGGAGCAGGTAAAAAGAATAATTATTTTATACAAATGAGTTCTGAGAGAAGAACTGATAGGAATTAGATGGGACAGGAGGGCTGGTAGTTCTAGAACCCTACTTTCATCTGTAATGAATTTGAAAGGTCAGAAAGGTGTTAAAGTCTTCTAAATTCAAAAAGAAATAAAAGGCCAATGGGATAAAAGGGGGGAGAAGGATACAGGGGGATTTCTAAAGGAAAGGGTGAGGGCTTAGGATAATGGGGTGTTTAATGGTAATAGGAGGATAAGGGAGAGATCTTTGAAGGCAGGGTAGGTTAAGTAACAGGGAGAGCAAGGTAGTGGGTAGAAGTAAATTAGAGGAGTCAGGAGGGATAAGAGGTAAACACAGATGAGGAATAGAATTTATTAGGGAAAAAAACGAATAGTAATCATGATTCCAGACAAAGCCAAGAGATATGTAATCATAAAACAAAAATAGGGAAACTACACTATATGTCAGCCATATTAATATTGTTTTAGGCTATTTAACAATGACAGTATAAGGATGGAATATTGCTGTGGTATAGGAAATGATGAGTTGATGGACTTAGAGGACGAGTACGTATAGTATGGTCTTGTATAGAGATGCATGTGAACGTATTTGTATATGAATATGATTGTAGATATCTAAGTATATTTATGTGTATGTAAGTACATATGTATTATATATAGGTATGTGTATGTGTATATACGTATGTATAGATGTGTGCGTGTGTATGCATTAGTGTTTACACACACACACACACACACACACATATATCTGTGCTTAATTGTACCTTATTGGGGGAGAAAGGAGGAATGGGGGAAAGAAAAAAGCAGAGTGCATACCAGAGAACCAAAGAAAAAGATGGACATAACTGAACTCTGAACCAAATTCATAGTATTTATTATATAGGCTTTCTTGAAATGGAAATTTATTGCTGTATATTTTGAATCCTCTAAAGTTCTGTGCATATGGGAATGCTTTTTTTGTTTTCTTATTTTGTATTTAAGTTTAAATACTTGTTTATGTTTCTTATTGTGTATTTGAGTTTTTGTATTCAAATTTAAAATGAGTTTTAAAAAATTAAAAAGAAATCTACTTTTGTGAAGGTTTGGGATGATTTGGAGCAGCTGAGTTAGAGATTGTTTTTGTTCTTTGCTGTTCTGCTCTCTCCTCGTTGACCAGTTTGAATAAGGTATGGTGGTGGTCATTGATTAAACTGACTCTGAAACTATACCCAGGTCTCATGAATGTAAATGCTCTCTTTATACTCCAGAAGACACTTTTTGACCTAGGTCTGAAAGGCTCATTACTAGGAAGTTGGCTCACAGATGACTGACTTTTCAGAAATATAGTAGCCCCTGTGAAGCCTTTCCTGCCTACTAGACCTGTCCTCAGGTACCATATACACCACCATCCTTCTCAGACTTAGAAGTGACACCTTTAATTCCTATCCAAATGATCGATATTTTTAACAGCTCTAGCATTTAGAAAATTTTTCCTTATATTACTGGCAACATTGGGTCTGTCTGGGACATAACCATCTCCCAAGTCCCCCAAAGAGTGGGCCTAACCTACACATGGAAAAGCAGTGAGTAGCAACCTTGAATGCTTTACATTCGTCCAAATTCTTTTCAAAGGCTGAGAAACATACAGATACGTACCCAACTCCTAACGCAAGGTTGGTGATGATACTATTTATACTATTGCTACTTTTCATCTTTCAGAGGCTAGTGGCTACCGTTTACATAAAAAATCTGTGAAGTATATATTTAAGGGAGAAGCACTTTCATCCATAATCACTGAGATAAGTAGTTATGTTTCTTCCAGAAAAGACAAGGTAGACAATAAATGCACTGAACGTGGTGACTTTATTGATGGTACACAATACAAGACTCTAGACTTCTCCCCTACTACAGGGGTGTATTGGGACAAGGATGTGAATGGGACATGGTATCCCCAGTACAGGAACATAAGTTAGGAATGTAGGCTCCCCAGTGGTGGAACTCCTTTTTTGACTGGGGATAAAGATCCATGGCTTTCCACTTTACTCCTTGGAGGCCATGTAGACCATGAGGTCCACTACACGGTTGCTGTAACCATACTCATTGTCATACCTAGGAAGATAGACAAAGGACAGGTGAGAATTTCATTAGCTTAGGAGGAAGGCAGCTACCATGTCATATACCTCTTCTGGTAAGCTCCTTAAACCCTTTCCTACACATAAACACAAAATTCACATTCACAGTGCCACATACCAAGAAATGAGCTTGACAAAGTGGTCATTGAGGGCAATACCAGCGCCAGCATCAAAGGTGGAAGAGTGAGTGTCGCTGTTAAAGTCACAGGACACAACCTTGCAAGAGGGAAGTTTATGTTAAATGAAGTTCCAATTTACCAAATCTTTCTGACGGTATCTTTCCCCTTGCATACCTGGTCCTCTGTGTAGCCCAAGATGCCCTTCAAGGGTCCCTCTGATGCCTGCTTCACCACTTTCTTGATATCATCATATTTGGCCTAGAAAAGGAAAGGAAGGATTTACGTTTCTGTTAGCTGCTGTTCTATTCTGTAGTCCATCAGGCAAGGAATTCCCAAACTCCCTTTGTCTAATGCTACACTTACAGGTTTCTCCAGGCGGCAGGTCAGATCCACAACAGATACGTTGGGAGTAGGAACACGGAAGGCCATGCCTGTGAGCTTCCTGCAGAGAGAAGGACATGGTTAGTGTCATAGCAAAAATGCCCCACTTCTGTTGTTTTCTTTTCCATGACCTTTTCAGGGCAGAGAAAACCCAAGATTATCTTACCCATTCAGTTCAGGTATGACCTTGCCTACAGCCTTAGCAGCACCAGTGGAAGCCGGGATGATGTTCTGGGCAGCACCACGTCCATCACGCCACAGCTTACCAGAGGGGCCATCTACTGTCTTCTGGGTAGCAGTAATGGCATGGACTGTAGTCTGCAGTAAGAGGAAAGGGTCAGGCCTAGCACAGCACAATGTATTCCTCTACTAGCAGCACAAGCTTTTCATTGCCAGGATCTTGAGGGTGATGTGACAGATACCCCCCTTTCCTCCCAACACTGGTCTTGTGGTGCCATTAAGACAGGGGCCCAATTTTCACTACTCCATGTTCTATCCATACCATGAGTCCTTCCACAATGCCAAAGTGGTTATGAACGACCTTGGCCAAGGGGGCCAAGCAGTTGGTAGTGCAGGAAGCATTACTGAGAAAGGAAAGAAGAGAAGTCAGGGAAAGATGTTCCAGCCTAGACAATTTCCTTCTTTTTCCCTACTGTAATCACTAGTGTCCCTTCCTCCTCTTTTCTCTGAGCAAGGCCTGCTTCAATTCTTTCCTCACTTACAACCTTAGACCATTTAATCACCAGCCCTTCTCACCTGACAATCTTAAGGGACTTATCATATTTCTCATGGTTCACTCCCATCACGAACATTGGGGCATCAGCAGAAGGGGCAGAGATGATGACCCTCTTGGCTCCACCCTTCAAGTGAGCCTGAGGCAGAGAAAAGAAGAAGCAAATTAGAGAGCCTGAATTCACCCTTCCTGGTAGATGAACTCCCATGCCCATTTTCTGGGTAGATGATTGATATCCACTCCAATCTCCCAAAGAGAAGCTCTTTACCTAAGGAAAGAAGGTGCCCCTTCACCTACTACTTACCCCAGCCTTTTCCATGGTGGTAAAGACTCCAGTGGACTCTACAACATACTCAGCTCCAGCATCTCCCCATTTGATATTGGTGGGATCCCTCCTACAAGAGAATAAAGCAACTGTGAACCCCTCCTGCTCCCTGTGTATCTTCTCAAACCTCAATGTTCCCACCCTGCCCACCACACTCACTCCTGGAAGATGGTAATGGCTTTTCCATTGATCACCAGCTTCCCATTCTCAGCCTTGACAGTGCCCTTGAACTTGCCATGGGTGGAGTCATATTGAAACATATAAACCTAGAGAAGGCAAAGGTGTGGAAAGCCTCATCAGACCCAGCAGAAACAGCTTCCTCCATCCCTTCCCAGGCTGCTCAGACCTTATTGCCACTGAGGGACCATTTACCATGTAGTTGAGGTCAATGAAGGGGTCGTTGATGGCCACGATGTCTACTCCACCTGAGGTGAACGCAGCCCTAGTCACCAGGCGCCCAATACGGCCAAATCTGGCAAGAGAGCAGAAAACAAAGGTAGTGAGAGGAATGAATTGAGGGGGAAAGCTAAGAAAAGGAAAGATTCTAGGCAAGTCTATCTAGGAAGATAGTTTTCCTAATAGGCAACAGTGTAGCTAGCTTCAGAGCCAGGTAGAGCTGGGTTCACGTCCCACTGACGCAGACTGGCTTGAAAGCCTGGGCAAGTCTCAACCTCTCAGTGCGCTAAAAAGATGCTAACCTGAATGGCAGGGGCTGTTCTCTACATCAGTGAAATCAGGTTCAATTGCTATCCTTTGTCCTACAGGGTTCCTCAACCTTTAACGTGTGTGGAAACATACCTTGGACATGCCCATCAAGCAGGCTGGGTATAATCTGAGACCACAGGATAAAGGGTTGTTGCTGTATACCAAGGGATGTTGGATGTAAAAGTTGCCCCTTCTCCCTATCCCTTGACAATCCATGATCTCCTAATCTCTTCCCAAAAGAAAAAGGTTCACAGCAAACAATCCGTGTAATCTATTGCTCAGGCATAGGTACAGCATAGCACCTATTTTAGTATATGCCAGGATCCCACCCCCAGTCAGCTTCTAGCCCTCAGAGTAGAGGACTTTAGCCAGAATCCCAGAGCTCAAAGGTCAGGATTAAAGGTTAAAAATTAAACTCATGAAAACTCCCTCCTCTCAAGAAGAGCAAAGATTTTTTTGTAATATCTGAAGTCCTCATTTCTCTTTCATCCACCTTGCCTAATTCCAGAATTTAACTGGATTATATTTTGCCAGTTAATGATCATTGGGGTGGGCCTTTCTTCCCTTCCCCAATATTAGAGGTTTTACAGTGTTCTATCTATATAAGCGAAAGCAAAGCTATGCTCCCTGGCTACAGAAAGGTCAGACAGTTATATTTAGCCTCATGGTGGAGTGGGGGAGATCTGGTTTCTGGGGGCCAAAATGAAGAGGGGCAGGGTTCTCCTAGGGATCACAGATACCCAATCCTCAAAATGACCTTTACAAGGCTGGCCTTTTGGGCAAGATTAGCTCTGGGGATGGGGAAACCCAATAGATACACACGTGCTGAGGCAAGAAAATGAATGGGACATGCTGTCATGTTAAAACAGTTTTACAGTGGAAATTTTCATTTCCACACATCCATGACTCAGCATTAGGTTAAAGCTACCACACCCACACTCACTTTGGGAAGGGGTTCCCCTGAAGCACCAAAACACATGAAAATTAAGGGAAGGGGGATGGGATACTAGCCTTAGGCTACCTTTTTTTAAAAATTTAAAATCAAAGTGGACTAGATATGTATTATTTAAGGTCTCTTCCAGATCTAAAATCCTACAATTTGAGAGAGACCAGATGAGGTGCAATGGGATTCTGGAAGTCCCAATTTAGATACAGGTAAGGTTGAGGAGAGAGACAATGGAGGTGTCCTGGTGCCTGTTACCTGCTCTATTTCCTAGCAGTTAGTGTTTCTCCTCCCCTTGGGGTAGGCACTAAAGAGGGTGAGTCAAGGAAGGGAAGTGGAGGAGATGAGGATCTGAGGATCCCTAACGGTTGCTTGCTCATTTCCTTCCCTCTTACAACATGGCTGTGCGGATGGCCCATGGAAGAAGGCGCCCTCTCTCTGATGTGAGGTGAATTAGTCAGGGGGAAAGAAAGTGCTGAACTAGGGGGAGGGCAGGAGCCCTTCCCCCACCCTCCCTCCATCCCCCATGTGGCCCTGGAGGGTGGGAAGGGGCAGAAGAGATCCAGGGCAGAATCCTATGGAAGATATTTGCACCCTGTAGCAACAGCTGGGACAGCTGTATGGGGGTGGGGTGCCGAGAGGACATGGGGTGGGGGGGAGGACACAAGGCACCATTGAGTATAGGCAAAGCCCTGGCTGAGCTCAAGCCTCTGACCTTGGAGTCTCCTTGGAGGTTTTCACCTTTCTCCAGAGTGGGTCTCAGAGAAATGATTAGAAAAAAATTATCTGTTATTTTAGCTGGATTCCCAATAAGAGGCTGGTGGGTTAGGCTGCATCAAGTCCCCTGGGGTCTCCCTCCCTCTGGGTCCTTCCTGGATCCCACTCACCCGTTGACTCCGACCTTCACCATGTTGTTTCTGGGATGCGACTGAAGTAGCAGATCCTGGGGGCAGAAGATGTGGTTGAATCAGGGCCTCTCTCCTCCCTTTTCTAGGGCTCCCCCCCCCCACACCCAGTCCCAATTCAACCCAATGGTCTTCTCATTCTATCCCCTGAAAAAGAAAACCCAAAATGCTCTTGCTCCTTTCTAGGGAATAGGTGAAAAGTCACCATCTCCAACTCCATCCCTTGCTTCCATCCATCCATTCATACATTCCAAGGATGTACAGAGAGGAGGGAGGGCTCCTAGAGTCCAGCCTCCATTCTTTTTTTTTTGTTTTTTTGCCCAAGGCAATTGGCATCAAATAAGTTGCCCAGGGTCATACAACAAGTAAGTGTCAAATGCCTGAGGTCCTCCTGACTCCAGGGCCAGTACTCTATCCTCTGTTATTACCTAGCTGCTCCTCCACCTCTGATGCCTCAGGTCCTAGTCCTTGGTCTAATCTCTCTTTCCTTCTGCTGCAGGCCCCTAGATCCATGAATCTACACCAACTCATTGCTCCACCCCAGCCCTTCCTCTCTAATATACACCTTTCTCTCCCACTTAAAGGTCAAAGGGAGGGAAGGTGCACAAGGGTCCACATTCCAGATCTCCCTACTCTCACTCCCATCCCCATCCCCACTGTCCTTGTTTCCTTTGGAGAACTTACCTGGCACTGAGCTTGGGAGAAGAGTTGACAGCGAAAAGGGAGGAGTGAGCCGGGTTTTATAAGGGCCCAGACAACAACCCCTCCCCTTCTACTAGATCTCCAAGGCCAAAAATGGGGACAGATTGGCCACACACACAGGACACTCCAGCAGCCGTCTCCAGTTGCACGGGCTGTCTCCCAAGCCTGGAGTGCTTTCCCTTTTCACTCCACCATCCACCTCTTGGAATTCCAGGTTTTCTTCTACATTCCCTTCAAGCCCCATGTTCTTCTGCAGGAAGGCTTTTCTTGGTTCCCTGCCACCATGGCCTTTCCCACCATCAAGGTTACTCTGTATCTGTTTTGTATACACTCACTTATCTGTACATTGTCTCTTGGTTTTTAGAAATCAAATCCCTGGAGGTCAGGAAGAATTTCACTTTTGTCTTTGTATCCCTAGCTCCTGGCAGAAAGTAAGTGCTTGATATACCTGCATTCAAATCCCACCTTGACACTGTGACCTTGGGCTTGTCAGTTAAGTTCTTCAGACCTCAGTTTCCTCATCTCAGGAAGACTCACCTTCTTGAGTTCAAATCTAGTTCAAAATTACTAGCTTGTGTAACCCTGGGCAAGTCACTTAGCCCTGTTTGCCTCAGTTTCCTCATCTGTAAAATGAGCTGGAGAAGGAAATGGCAAAAACCCCAGGTCACGAAGAGTGACAAGACTGAAAAACATCTAAACCAACCAAATAGGGCTATTCTACCTGCCCCACTTAGTATGGTTACTGTGAGAGAATTTCTTTTTTTAATTTTAAGGGCTATTTAGGAAACATAATGAAGGAAATCGGTGGGAAGCCAGAAAACTGAGGCTGCTGCCTGACTGGATGAGATTAAGACACATGAAAAGAGATCAGGACTTGGGGAGCAGGGGAGAAGAAAGGAAATTGGGGAAGCCACATGCCCTGGTGGAAAGGACTTTGCATTTGGAATCAAGGACGTGGGTTCTAGCTTTTGCTGTGTGATGTTGCAAAGTGAATCTTCTCATCTGTAAAACGAAGGCTGGGTAGTAAATGATCTTGAAGGTTTCTTGCAGTTCTAAGACCTATGGTTAATACAGAAGGTCAGTCTCATGTTGGGCATGTGGCCACACTATCTCCACTTTCCACTTTCTTTTCTCATGAATTAGAGGAAAGCCACATAGCTTACTGCTTTTCTCCCTCTGGAGACCTGAGAAGGTACCTTTTCTCCAGTCTTTACGGTAGTGATGTAAGAGCGGCTGAGGAAAGGCAGGGGTGGGGCTCCCAGTCCCCATTTTCCTCTTAGCTCAGGCCTTCTTCTCGTGTCTTAATCTCTTCCAGTCTGGCAGCATTCCTATCACAAAGGCCTTCGGCCTCAGTGTCCAGCGTCCCCAGACCTCCAGCTGGGGGAAGAGGGAGGCTCCTGTTAGCTGAAGGCCACTCAAATCTCCTTCAGGAACCGAAAAGGCAGCCTGGAAGGAGACTAGATAATGCAGGCAGATTAAATCTGTCACAGCTAGAATTATCCAAATGACTTGGTTACTTGGTACCGTGGGGAGGGGAGGAGGAGAAGGGAACAGTGAGATCTGCCCCCTCCTCCCCCACTGTTCTGGAGAGGGAGTATATCACCCTGGTTACAGCTCGGATGAGGAGGAAGGGCACAGGAAGGAGATTTAAGGTTTTGAAACCTGGGAAGTGCCCAATCCTGGCTGAGAACAGTGCTTCTTTCATGATGGCATCAGAGTATGAGGCCCTCCTGGGTTCTGTCTGTCCTGGCCTGTGAGGGGGGTAGTGGAAGTCTGGAAGTCTCCCCTTGGTCTAGCAGCACCAACTGTGGTCCGGGATTGGTTTCTGAGTGAAAAGGAGGGTGTCAGGCATACAGAAAGTGGGGTAGCTGCATCAGGAAAGAGTGAAGGGGACTGGTCATTTCATTTATTTCTCCAGGCCCCAATTTCTGCATCCAAAGAGGGGAGAGATTGCATTAAAATCGAGTGACTAGGTGATCCCCTAGAAGCTCGAAATTCTGATTCTAAACTTGAAGTCATCTGGGGAATGTGGCTAAGAATGGAATCCTCTTGTTGTACTGAAAAGATTAAGAAATGGAGAGAAGTGGACAGCAGGTTCGTGGGTGGGGGGCATCCTGGGGGCTCTTTGCTGGCTCAGGGTAATCTGAGCTCAGCTCCCTGCCTCTCTCTCCAAAAAAACCCAGTGGCTAAACTTAGCTGAGTGATAACCTTTACTTTAAAGGTCAAGAAAGGGTGGTGCTAGTATTTCTCACCGATTCTGCCTGTCACTGGGTATGTCCTGTCCCTTTCCAAAGACTGCTCCCATCCCCAGTATCTCCTGGGCCAGTCTGTATTCATGCTTGGCAATCAGTTCATGGGTTTAATGAGGCATCAGACAGAGAGGGGAGGGGGGTGGGGTGCCTCTGTGCACAGAGGAGAGTGTCTGTTGCTTTTGGTCTTGTGGGAAAGTGGCAGAAACAAGCTCTAGGGAAGAGGAATACGTGAGCATATTCATGCAACCATGCAACTTATTGCGCAGGCAAAAAATCCACAGTGCTTTCCTCACTTCTCTCCTCACAAATGCTAACCCTGAGGGGCCTCTGCCTCAGTATCCCTCCTTAAGTAACTGTTCTCAGTCCTTCACTCCCACCCTAATCGGAGCTCACAGCTGGGGGAGAATGGTCTACTGTTGTCTTGACAAGGCACAATCGTTCAGGGAATGTCTGTTTCAGGTAGCTCAACTATCACAAAGAACAAGCTTGGTGTAGGGGTCATCTACTTCCTCCGTTTACTGGGTCCTTCTTTACCATCTGCAGATATGCCTGTGTCTCCCCTTCCCCCATCCTTAAAAAAATCCTCCACTGGACTGGAGCTCAAGCTGTCAACCCATCTTTCCTTCCCAAGCCAGCCAAAATCCGAGAAAATACCTATACACAATGCTCCACTTTCCTTACTCCATCTCCTTTCTTACCTCATCACCGAGGCTGTTCTCTCCAGACCAAATGAGTCTTTTCTGTCTGATGCTGCTTGATTTTCCTGTTGCATTTCCATCACTGACTCTCTTCTGGTTCTCTAGTTGTCTGAACCCTCCCTCCTCACCCTGTTGCTAGCTGGTCATCCATCCACCCTGGCCAACTCCATTTCCCCTCCCTTCAGGCTTTGTGTTGGGCCGTTTTCTTGCTGCCACCAGTTAGTTCTCAGGGATATCAGCTCTTACAGGTTTAACCAACACTTTATGCAAGTGACTCACAGACCTCAATATCCAGTTCCAGTCATTCCCACAACACCAATCACCAGTGTCCAATAGGATGTTTTCAAACGGATTGTCCCATAGACACCTCAAATTCAAGAGGCAAAGCAAAACTCATCTTTCTTCCCAAACCTACCAAACTTCCTGTATTTTTCTAGTCTCCCTATTTGCAACTTCATCTCACTGACTGGCCTCAGCTATCACCCCACTGCTCCCATCCACTTCCTTCTTTGCTCACATAGGCACCATCCCACTTCTGGTCATCATCACCTACCACTTCCTACACTTGCTGTGGTCCCTTAATTGGTCTCCCTGCTTCAAGCTCCCCACTCAGATCCACTGTCCACACTGCTGCCAAAGGGATCTTCCTGAAGCTGCTGAACCGACCATGTTCTCCTTTACCAGATACCAGAATGAAATATAATTAAATGTAATTTTTTTGGGTTAAGTTTTAAGATCACCAGCTATCTTTTCAGACATTTCTCTCTCCTCTCCCACTCTACTATCCACTCAAACTGCCTGTCTTTCTGCTCCTTACACAAGGCTCTCCATTTCCTGTCCTTCATACCTGGAATGTAGAGAATCCCACTATTATATCAAGGTAACGTTTATGCAGCTGGGTGGTACAACATACACAAATGGAAAACCACTCCAGTATCATTGCCAAGAAAACCCCAAATGGGATCATGAAGAGTCAGATGCAATTGAACAACACAATGTTTATGCAATATTCTTCTAGAGCAACCCTTTCCTACTTCAGTTTCAATTGCTAGTGCCCTCCCACTCTATTTTGTACGTATTCTGCATGGACTTCAGTGTGCACATCTTAAATAGATACATATTACCTCTCCTGAGAGGCTATAAGTTCCTGGGGAGTAAGGAATAAATTCCCTCTGGATTTTGTGTGCTCAGGGCCTAGGAAGGTGCCTAATCTAACATGGACACCTAATACTTATTGACTATAGGTCATGGGCAGTGGTATAACATGCAAATGGCATGAAATGCAGCTCCAGGGTTAATCTTTAATCCCCAAAGGTCATGAGTCATGCACTGGGGAGCTACAACTGGGACCCTGTGAAGGAAGAACAGCCAAGGGCTGCTGTCACACAAGAAACAAAAGATGGCTAGGTGCTGTGCACTGTGCTCTTTCTAGAGACACAGCTTGGCCCCAGGGTCCCGTAACTGAGAGGAAAACAGAGACAGAAGAGCCCTACCACTGTATCCTACAGGTGAGGGCATACTCTTAGCAGACGCTTTGCTCCCCCTAAGGTAGTGGTGGGGAGGTGGAAAGGAGGAAAACAGTGACTTCCCAGAGGATACCTGATGCTTATTTGAGATTTCACAGTGAGTTGTGCCAGCATCCTGGGGTGCCTGAACCCATTCTGGTTCTTAATGGATTATCCTCTACCTGTGGCTCCCAGAATCAAGATAGGCTAAAGTTGCTAAAGGAAGGATCCTAACCTAGACCAAGGAAGGTGGTGAAGGGGGAAATTCCTGGGAAGTACATGAATTTTTTTTATTCATAAAAAAATGAAGGCACAGGGAAACATATTACATAGTAAGAAGAATGAAATGTCTCAATTACATCCACAGGGCCCCTTCTCCCTACACAACAGGGATGGGAGGAAGGTGCCTTAAGGCCCTTTGGCTGCGGGTAGATGCTCGGCGGATGGGGGTTGTCTTCTGAGGGGTCTCATCATCTTCTGTCATCTCTGCTGAGCACTCTGAGGAAGACAAGTGTTGAAAGGGTAAGAGAAAGTGAAGCATGAAAGAACAGGTCACCCAAAACAGATTGTCACATACACAAGGAGCCCTGACTAGAATTCAGTTAGAAAAACCCATGTCCTTGTCAGTAGGACACATTTTAACTTGAGCTGTCTTCCCTACCACTAATGTGTCTTCTGGCTGTTGGCTGGCATGGCTGATCAGCACCTTGATCAGTCTCAGGCTCCTGTGTTCCATCCAGTCCTCATGTGTGACAGGCCCGAAGCTTTTGTTCAAATTCATCTACCAGAGCCTGAAAGAAAAGGGGAAGGAATCAAGAAAGAGTCTGAAAACGCAGTTATTGCCATGCAGGACAAATATCCAAGTTTGGGAACAATGCAAGTCCTGAAGTCTTAGTGGCTCACTACCATTGCTCAGAGGGCAGAAGAGATCCAAGATACATGCATACGTTAACTCAAGGCTCCTTAGAAGATGTAACAAAGAAATGGCCTGTTCATGAACTGAGAAGAAACATCAGGGAAGGCACAAAATAAGGGAAAATATGCTTGTAAATAGTTTTCCTACTGTAATGGAAGAATTCCAGTCCAAAGTTTAGGTAAAGGAGGATCCCTGTGAATGGTAAAGTCCTTCAGATGCTCCTGTCTACTGCCTCCAATAAGCTCTAAGACACTACTGAACTTCCTGGAAGAGAATGTAAACATTTATAGGACCCTGGTGTGTCCATCCACATAAGAGACGGTACAGAAGGACAATTATCTGGGCCCAGAGTTGAAGACAAGAATGAGAGCAGTGTGCATTGCTTTGAGATGATTCTAAACCTCTTTTACTGACTTAAAGGTTCCCTTGAAAACAAATGCCCATTTTGAATGCTAAAAGTGTTGCTATATGGCAGTGAGACTTAGAACAACACTGCCTCTGAAGAGCTAATGATGAGGATGACAAAGCAGTCAATGGAGAGGACGAGGCGAGTATAAATGTAACCAAAAATAAACTGAGAACAGGAGAAGAAAGGAGAGGTGCTATTACATGTCAAGTGAGGGATAATGGGCTAGTACACTTCTCAAGTGGGTACCCTTGGCATGCTGAAAAGCCAGGAAGACCTCCAGCAAACTGGGTAGACAGATACACTGTGGCAAACTTTGGGGAAAATATACAGACGAGTCATAGAGGATGGATGCGTCTGCATCATTGGAGGGAACACTTGCATTAATGAGGTCACATACTCCATGTTCAAGCCCAGATGAACCTTTATGCTGTTCCCTATACTAGACATTCCACCTCCATGTGCACAGCACTGAACTATCCCTTCTGGCTAGGATACAATCACTCTGGCCTTCCCAAGAGCTTTCTTTTCCCTACAGGCTCCACTCAAATCCCCCTTGCTTGGGATGGGGCATTCCCTGACACCACTTCCTTGTTCTCTCTCCTGCCAGAGGACCTCCCATTTATTATCTGCGTACGGAAATTGCACGAGGAGAAGTTCCATTTTTGTGTTTGTTTCCCCCGTGCCTAATACGCAGTATTGAGCACAGAAAGAAACTAAGAATTACTTTTGGTTACTTAACTGCTCCATTCTGATTGGGAAGGAAGAGTAGCTGTGGCAAGGTCCTGGAGGAAGGGAAGTGAGATGAAGGGAAACTGCTGTGATCAAAAGGAAGTAGACTAGGGACTACCAAGGCAGGGAGGTTTGGAGAAAAGAAGGAAAAGACATGAGGATGCCCTCAATCTTCTCACTGAAGTAAGAGGTTAAACCAGAGGTGGGAAACCTGTGGCCTCCAGGCCACACATGGCCTTCTAGGTCCTTGGGTGTGGCCTTTAGACTGAGTCTAAGTTTACAGAACATTTCCTTTTATTAATGGGATTTGTTCTGTGAAGTCTGGATTCAGTCAAAGGACCACACTTGAGGGCCTAGAGGGCCACATGTAACTTTGAGGCTGCAGGTTCCCCACCCCTGGGCCAAGGTGTCTTTTGTTAGTATTAGTAATAAAAGTTTAGTTCAAGTCTATAAGAGAAAAAAGTTAGATGAGTCACCCTGGAAAATGAGACAGGTAATAAATAAAAGTACAAAACAGTGTAGTGGAAGAGTGCTTAGAGTGTGGGAGAAGTTCAAAGGAGTGGTCCAGGCAGAGTGCTATGAGATTGGAAGAGACAGAGGTCACTTTCACTTGGGGAGAATGTAGATAAGGCATTCAACCAACTTTCATGGAAGCACATGACATAGGGAGACTTGAGTGGGTGGAGTTTGGGGTGGGATAGGGAAAGAAGAGGCCGTTCTAGATATGGAAAATGGTGGGAAAAACGGTACAGGGGTACAACAGGTACTATGAATGAAGAGCAGTTTGGTTAGAGTACTAAGGTGGAGGAAGTTATTGGATAAATACTTTAAAGAGAGTTAGTTTAGGGGTGTGGATTGTCTGAAAGCCAGTATTAAAGATTTTATACTTTACTTGCTAGGGGGCAACTAAAGGCATTTTTATAAAGTGATGTAACATATCCCAGAGTAAGGAAGCTATTATATAAGTCTAAGTAAGAGGTAATAAGGACCAAATGTAAGCTGACTCTAATGGGAGAGGAAAAGGGGAGGAAAATGCAATGTTGCCAAGATAAAAGCAATGTAACTTGGCAATAAATTGAATGAGGGCAGTTGAGGGAGAGGAAAATGTCAGATACTGAGATTTTGAGCCTGAGTGAGTGGGAAGATGGTATTGACATATGAATTGAGGGAAAGGTAGGGTTTTTTGTAGGAATAAGGAGTTCAGTTTGGGATATCTTGATTCTGAGATGCTGGCAGGATATCTAGGTTTACATATCCAGCAACTGGGAGACATGAGAATGGAATTCTAGGGAAAAGTTAGTAGGATGGAGAGAGATTTGGGATCCATCTGTGGGGAATCTATAACTGAAGCCAAGGGAGTGTATGAGATCACCAAATGAAAGGTCCAGGACCAAAAACTTAAAGCACAAGAAGATAAGTACAGCAAAGACACAGAAAAGGAATCATCAGGGAGGTAGGAGAACCACAACAGTGGTGTTATAGAAACCAAGAGAAGAGATGTTAGAAAAGGGGAGGAAATGGTCAAAAGGGTTTACACAAAGTTTAAGTAGGATGAGGAAAACTCCAATGGATTTAGTTGTAAGGTATCACCTAGTAGTGAAGTATTAGTCAAATAATGGAGACTGATACCAGGCAGCAAGGGGTTAAATGTGGATGATGAGGATGAACACAGACAAGTTTTCTTCAAGTTTGGCAAGGAAAGAGAAAGAGGGGACAAAAGTTGGAGGGGTAGATGAAACTCACACAACTGAGGGGGCATCTTCCTAGTGGTCACTGAGCTTGAAAACAAATACAAGTGATTCCTAGGGGCTGCCTATCCTCTGTGCCGGTGTGATATGATCATGCAAAGAGCAATAAACTGCAAACCTGGGTTGAATTATGGCTAGTAGAGGTGGTGGTTAGCAGCAGCACCGTGACCACGAGTAAGTCACCAAAATGCAAAACTCTTGCCCTGCCTACCTCAAAGGGCTGGGGAAGATCAGAGAAATAATATATTAAAAATGACTTGTAAACTGTAAGTAGCCACACAATTCTCTCCATTCCCCATTAGAACAGCCCTAGGCCTTCCATCTGGACAGGGTTTTAAGACAGCACCTAGTACAACCTCCTCATTTTTCATAGGAGGGAAGTGAGGGCAGGACAGGGGATGCGACGGACATACTCTCCCTTCCGAGTCTGCTTCCCGCCTGCCTTCAAATCCCAGCTAAAATCCCACCTTCTGCTAGAGGTCTTTCCAGGCCTGTCTCAGCGCTGCTGCTTTCCCTCTGAGAGGTGGACCTAGTTAGGTGCACGCAGCGGGCTCCTCGAGGCCAGACTGCGTATTTCTTCCCCTCCCCCTCTCCGTGCACTCCTAGCAATAAGCACGCTTCCTGGCCTGCAGCAGGCACTAAACGGCTTGGAAACAGGACATCTCTGGTACTAGGCAGAGCTGGGGAGGTTACTTCTACTTTCCCAGCCAGGGACGCTGAGGCCCCCACGCGGGCTGCACGCCAGGCAAGCCCACGGCCTTTCCACTCTCCTCTGACCCAGTGGGCAGCGCAGGGCACGCGCTGTGTCCTCATTTTGCCGATGAACACACCGCCGCCGCCTCCAGCAGGGAAGGGGAGTAGTGCAGAGGCACAGTTCGGGCCTGCCCGTCCCAAGTTGCTCGCTTTCAGGCCACCTACATGGGCTGCTTCGTGGGACCGCGCGCTCCTCGTCACCGAAGGGAAAAAGCAGCCCCCACCTCTGGCTCTCACGTGCCCACCCACCGCCCGGGACTCTGAGAATCCCCCACCTAGCGCTCCTCTGCTGGCCATTACAGAACCGTTCTCCCCGCTTCCCTCAGTTTACTCACCCTCCTCGCACAAATTGGGAGCCAAGACGAAAAGCCGCGCACGGGGGGAAAACGCCAAAGACAGCCAGCCAATCGGCGCTGCGCCCCTAGGACGCCGACCAATCGCAGCGCTCGGCGGAGGGAAGGGCCCGCCTCCTCACTCCGAGGCGCGCGATCCCAGCCTCAAAACAAACCTGTTTAAATCTCAACGGCTGTGACGCAAGCCAATCGCGGAGTTCCGACCAATGGGAAACGAGGAGCGGGCACGTCACGTGGGTCCTCGGAGACTGGAAGCCGGGGAGCTTGTTTAGAGCTACGGTTCTCCGAACGTGTCTATTACTCGGTGCCCAGGGTCAGGGAGAGGCTGTTCTGCCCATGTCCGGTCTGGAGGGCCAGGGCGCTGCTTTCTGAAGATGCTCCTGCTGCTAAGCGCCCCCTGAACCCCCACTGGCTCAGCTCTAGGGAATAAACCGTGCATCCGGCTGCGTGCGCGGCTTCTGAAGGCAGCTCTGAGCCCCCTCCTCCTGACTCACGCTCCGGCCCCCAAAGCCACCTTCCCCCGTAACCCGCCCCTTACAGCCGCGAGACACCGGGGGGGGGGTCGGTGGGGGGGCGGCAGAGGCTAGCCCAAGGCCTTCGCGTTTCCCGCTCTTCGGGCGGAAGGCCTAGGGAAGTCTTCAGCAGCCCTGGGCTTCCAGGTTCAAAGCCGAGGTGGACAGCTTGGCCGAGGGAGGCAAGTGCGTTTCCGGGGGCGGGTTCTCCGTGGAAGAGGCGGGGCCCGAAGCTCGCGGAGGAGGACGGTGGGGGGGGGTGGGGTTGTCCGAGGCCGGGCGCAGAGGAGCCTGGGAAGGACAGACGGGGTTTCCCCTTGCGGGTTTAGCGTGCGGGCGAGTGAACGGAGGCGTCCGGCCCCGAGTCCTCGCTCTCCCAGAATCCTTCTGGGCAGCACCTTGTTGCCGGGGCCGGCTAATGGCGTGGTCCCTGAGCCGGTGGGCGGGCGGGGCCCTCTGGCGCTGCGGCCCCCAAGCCGGCAGGAGCTTCTCCTCGGGTACGTATCGGGGAAGGGGGGAGCCCGGAGCGAGGACGACTCGTCCGTGGGGCGCCTGCTCACTGCTCCTCGCTGCCCCCCTCCAGGCGTCCCCGCAGCGGCCCCGGTGAGGACCACCCTCCCGCCCCCTAGAGCGGTGGACCGATGGAACGAGAAGAGGAGCCTGTTTGGGGTGTACGACAACATCGGGATCCTGGGTAGGAGTCCGCGCAGGGCGGGGCTGCGGGGGGCATTTATTCCGCTGGCTCCCTGGGCTCCAGGGGCAGAGGGGCGAGGCGGGCAGAAGCGCAGGGGTCGTTTGCCTTGGGCTGGGTGATGAGAGCCACGTGCCAGGGGAGCCCGGGAAGGTTGTGAGCAGTGGGAGAGTGAGGCTGGAGACAGCCCGAAGGGCCTTTGGAATGCGAAGGGGGCCGTGGGCCGCGGCTCGGGGCCCGGAACTAATAGTGGGTTCTCCCTTGGCCTCCCAGGAAACTTTGAACGTCACCCTAAGGATCTGATTAAAGGGCCCGCATGGCTCAGGGGCTGGAAAGGGAACGAACTGCAGAGATGCATCCGTAAGAAGAAAATGGTGGGAGACCGCATGTTTGTGCAGGACCTGCACAACCTCAACAAGCGCATCAGATACCTCTACAAACAGTTCAACAGAAAGGGCAAGCACCGCTAGAGGAGAAGGCTTGACCCCAGCCCCACCTCAGAACTCCTCGGCTGGGGAGAACTTGTCAGTGGAGAAAGGCCTTTGCTACGTCTTCCTAATAAAGTTGGTTGACCGGGTATTTGGCTTTTCTTTGCTATTCCCCTCTGTTCCTTTGGATGTTATCTGTCTCACCTCTAAATTCCCCTTTACTCTTGTAAATTTTGTCCTTGCCTCATCATTTCTTCCTTTGCTGACTTAAGGATTACATGAATTAGGTTCTAGATCTGTAAGGAAACAATCACCTGGTCATCTCTAACCTTACACAAACACAGAATTCAGCGCCCCTTGCATATCTAGCCTTTTGCTCTGTCATCCTTGTAAAGTGGGTATTCGCTCATGACTGGGCCTTTTTCAGTTTTTGTATCCATGGTGCCTTGCTCTTAGTAGTAAATGTATGTTCAATTGAATAGCCTTGAACATTTTTTCAGAGAGACAGTAAGGCTGAGTCCCCTTTGCTTGTGAAGGTTACAACGTACCAGAAGAGTTGGTAAGAGGACCTTGCTACTACCATTTATGTGCTCTTTTGTGTTTTAAAAGGCCTGTTTTGTAGCTCCTTCCCTATCCCAGTAATTTAGAATTTTATTCTTAGAGAGCCTTCCATACTGCTGTCCTGTGATAGTGGAATGGAAATTAAGTTCCCTTTCCACTGAAGCAGTCTGGTTACACTTGGCTGTTTCTCTGGTGGAGGGAAGCACCAGAGTATTGTATCAGTGTTTGTGTGCATCCCTAGCTAGTCTGCTTCTGATTGGTGTATTCCATGGTGTATTTGAAAACGGCATTGGCTCCCTTTGTTTACTCTTTTGTTAGCATAAAGGAGACATAGCTGGCCATGTTGCAGGATGGCAGAGGTCTTTATTTTTATATCAAAATATAGTTAAGGAAGTTCCTGTGAATGTGAGTTATATTTCTTCTCTGTCACCAATAACAATTCAGTATAAAATTTCCCCTATAAGGATAATGTATTGTTTACTTGTTTAAGGTGGTGTGTGGACCAAAGAGAAGATTAAGACCATAGTCTCATGCCTTACTTTGACAGATTAACTCTTTATTCAAGAATAAAAAATATCAATACAAGGTCCTTCATAGTTACCAAATGAGTCTCCCAGACAGAAAGCAGAGAAAGGAAACGATGGTTTTGGGGAAGATTTTTGTGAAAGAGGTGGAATATGAGCTGGGCCTTTATGGAGGTGAGCTGCTGAGAATTATATGTGAGCAAAAGAATGGCAAACTTGTTAATTTCTTTTACTTGTATAATTCATAATAATTTTCTGTTAAATGTTATAACCTGAAAGGCATGTTGGCAGAGTAAAGAGCCAGACTCTAGAGGACATACTTGTTCTGGCCATGTAACTGACTATGGGAACCTGGACTGGTAACCTACTGGCTTAGTTCTACTGGCAACTGTATAGCTTAAATTGCAAAACAGTGACAGATTTGCATTAATAAAGGGAATTTCCTCCTAGGAAGTTCTCTATACTACTGAAAACTAGATTCCCAGCCAAAGAAAGCAAACCACAGAATCCTCCCAGTTGGAAGAACTTAAAGACCTTGAGTCCAATTTGTACCTGAATAAGAATACCCTTTACAAAGTAAGATTTTAAATAGATTACCTCATTTTATCATCATGATAACTCTAACAAGGTAGACAAAGTCATTATTACTGCCCTTTAACACATGAGGAGCTTAATTCTTAGATCTCATAAATAAGGAGCTTCAAAGTGTCTGACTCGTCGAGCTGAAACTAGAACACGGGCCTTAGGATTCCTCGTGTATTATGCTTTCCATTATGCCATAAGTCTTATCCCGGTTATTAGACCATTCAGGTTAGAATAAATAACATGGTTAGCTTTCACAAAGCGTCAAGTTTGGCAGAGTGCCTTACATGTTATCTCATTTGATCCACACCCCAACTGCATGAAAATAGTACTATTATTATATCCTCATTTTATAAGTGAGAAAGCTGAAGCTCTAATAAGTGTATTTGAGACCAGGGTTTCAAGCTATTATGTCTGAGGTAGTGATTTGAACTCAAACCTTTCTAACCTCTTTGCTTGCTTTCCATCCTCTTGAAAATTATTTAATTTGACTCTTTAATTTTTTCATGTGTACTTTCTAGAATTAGTAATTTGAGTTCTATTTGATAGATGCAGAAATTAATTCTGTGATGATGCTTTACTTAAGGTTAAATTTTATCTATTTTGTTGAGAAATCTTTGTGTAGATTATAATGTGTGTTTTTTCAGGGGTATGTTGAAGCAATATGTTAATAGTGATTATCAATACTACTTTTTAAGAGTACTTTTTAAGAGCCTACTATGTGCCAGGCACTGAGATCCAAGATATCTGCAGTTGTTTCGAGGTGTTTTATGAATTCTGAATGAAACAAAGTTTAATTAAAATTCATTTACATTTTTAAAATGTTAAGATATGAGACAAAAAAAGGTTTTTAAAATTAAAACTTTTGCAAGGGTGATTTGAGTTGGAAATCCTGCCTCAAGCACTTTCTATCTGGTTAACTCTGCGGAAATCACTTAACTGCTGCCTGCTTTATTTTCTTCATCTGTAAAATGGGAACAAGAATAGCATCTACCTCCCAGTGTTGTTGTAAAGATAAAAAGAGATAATATTTGTAAATAAAAATAATCCATTTGGAAAAATAATAGGTCAAGAATATCTAAGGAATTAATGGAAAAAATGTAAAGGAAGGAGGTCTAGCAGTAGACTGCATTAAACTGCATTATAAGGCAGTAACTCAAAAATATATATGTTACTAGGTAAGAAGTAGGTGGATCAGTGGAACAGAGTAGACTTATAATACACAGTAATAAATGATTATAGTAACCTTGTCTTTGACAAATGTTAAGATTTACACTTTTGAGATAAGAATTTACTATTTGGTAAAACTGTTGGGAAAACGAAAAGAAAGTAGGTATGGACCAATATTCTACACCATTTACTAAAATAAAGTCAAAATGAATACTTGACCTAGACATAAAGGGAGATATAAATAAGTTACAAGAATATGGAATGTTTTATTTATCAGACTTACGAATAGGAGAATTTATAAATAAATGAGATAGCATTGTGAAATATAAAATGAATAACTTTGATTACATTAAATTAAAGTTTTTATACAGATAAAACCAGTGTAGCCAAGATTAGAATGATAACAGAAAATTGGGGAATGATTTTTATAGACAGTTTCTTGATAAAGTCTCATATCTAATATGTATAGAGAACTAGCTACCAAATCTTCATAAAGATGTGACCATGTGAGTCTCTTACTCAAGAATTTTCAGTGACTGCTAGGATAAAATACAATTCTTTGAAATTCTTTAAAATTCTTCAGTATGACACTACCCTGCTTTTCCAGATCTTTAAAATATTTTAATTTTTAAAAAGCTGGAACTTAAATATCAATAGGAGCATTTCCATGCAGCAGAACAAAAAAGAGAAATGCATATAAAACAATCTTTTCAATATTGCTTTTTTAAAATTGAATTATTTTGTTTTCAGTGTTCGATAATCCGTTTCATATATCTTAAATTTTTTTCTACTCCCTCCCAACTCCCTGAGACAGTGTACAATTTTATATAAATTCAACACATACATTCCTATTAAATGCATGTTGCATAGAAAAATTAAAATGAATGGGGGAAACCATAAAAGAAAACAAAACATAACAATACAAAAGAAAATGTTCTGTTTCTGTTTGCAATACAATTCCACAGTTCTTTCCCTGGATGTAGAAGATGTTTTACCTCAAGAGTCCATTGGAAATTTTTAAGTCCATGCATTTCAGTGAAGTACTAAGTCTATCAGAAAAATTCCTTACACGCTTGGTTGTTCCTGTGTACCAAGTTCTTCTGGTTCTGCCCTGAGCATCAGTTCATATAAGTCTTTCCAGGCCGCTCTGACGTCTTCCTGTTCATTATTTCTTATAGCACAATAGTATTCCATTACATTCATATACCACAACTTGTTCAGCCATTCCCCAATTGATGGGCATCCCCTTAATTTCCAGTTTTTGACCACCACAAAGAGAGCTGCTGTAAATATTTTTCTATATGAGGGACGCTTTCCCATTTCTATGATCTCTTTGGGATAGAGTCCCAGGAGCGATATTGCTAGGTCAAAAGTTATGCACATTTTTGAAGCCCTTTGGGCATAGTTCCATATTGCTCTCCAGGATGGTTGGATCAGCTCACAGCTCCACCAACAATGCATTAGTGTTCCAACTTTCCAACATCATCGCCAACATTTATCACCTTCCTGTTTTGTCAGTGGTAGCCAATCTGATAGGTGTGATGTATTTCAGACTTGTTTTGGTTTGTATCTCTCTAATCAACAGTGATTTAGAGCATTTTTTCATATGATTATAGATAGCTTTAATTTCTTCCTTGAAAATTCCCTGTTCCTATCCTTTGACATTTATCAACTGGGAAATGACTTGTATTCTTGTACATTTGACTCAGTTCTCTATGTATTTTAGAAATGAGACCTTTATCACAGATACTGGTTGCAAAAATTCTTTCCCAGTTTTGTGCTTCCCTCCTAATCTTGGTTGTATTGGTTTTGTTTGTACAAAAACTTTTCAACTTAATGTAGTCAAAATTCTCCATTTTGTACTTCATAATGTTCTCTATCTCTTGTTGGGTCATGAATTTCTCCATTCTCCATAATCCAAGATGCTCTGCAATAATTTCTTTTGTCATTTCTTACAGTGCAATAATATTTCCTTATGTTTATACATGACAATTTCTTCATCTGCTCCTGAGCTGATCAGCATTGTACATCAATTTCATGACAGTGTGCTTGCCCAGGTTCTGGATAATGGACAGTGCTCTTCTGCTTTCCCAGTCACCAGTGGAGCAAAACAGGGAAATGTGCTTGCTTCCATGCTTTTTAGCATGATGTTTTCAGCCATGCTGTCAAATGTTTTTGCTGAGGATGAACACAGCATCAAGGTCAGTTACTGCACCGAGAGTAAATTCTTCAACTTGAAAAGGCTACAAGCCAGGACCAAAGTGGAGGGAGTGTTGGTGCATGACTTTCTGTTTGCAGATGATTGTGCAGTGCACTCAGTTCAGCCTCTGAAGTTGAGATGCAGCAAAGTATGGATCAGTTTTCTGCTGCTAGTGCTAATTTTAGCCTAACACCACCAAGAAAACAAGTGCTCCACACCATCCATACATTGAACCATCAGTTACAGCAAATGGAGAAGTTTTGATTGTTCACTTCCTTTGGCAGTGTACTTTCACAGGGATGTACACATTGATAATGAGGTTGACGAATACATTGCCAACGCTAGCTTAGTGTTTGGGAGACTTTGAAGAAAAGTATGAGAGATGAATTAGACTGACTACCAAATCGAAGGTCTACAGAGTCACTGTGCTGACCTCATTGTTGTATGCCTGTGAAACCAGGACAGTATACCAGTGCCATTCCAGGAAACTAAATCACTTCCGTTTGAATTTTCTTAGGAAGATTCTGAAGATCACATGGCAAGATAAAATACCAGACACTGAGGTCCTTTCTTGAACTAAACTGCCAAGCATTCAAACTCTGCTTCAGAAAGTACAACTCCAGTGGGCTGGCCATGTTGTTCAAATGCCAAAAATATGCTTGCCGTTAAGACAGTCTTATAGAGAACTCACACAAGGTAAATGTTTACATGGTGGTCAGGAGAAGTGATACAAGGACACTTTTAAGATGTCTTTTAAGAACTTTGGAATTTTGTGACATAGGAGATACTGGCATAAGACTGTTCAGCCTGCTCCCAAATCAGTTCAGTATGGTTCCACATTAGCTCAGCATGCTCCACATAAGAGAAGGAGCTGTGCTCTATAAGCAAAGTGGAAGTGAAACAGCTCAAAGAAAACACAGGATTTGAAAACTTAGGGAATCCATCCCAAATATACACATGGACTATTTGTGTCCAACCTGAGGTAGAGCATTCCAAATTCAAACTCATATTGGTCTAATCAGCCACCATTGGATGCACTGTAATTTGACACCAACACAGTGACATCATCATGGTCCTCTTTAAGAACTAAGGACAATAACCAATTGATTAGCACCCTTTAGATTCTAGTTCTTTTTTTCTCCTTTTAATCCCTTTCAGGATCAGTAAATTTGTTTTGCTTTTGATGACTTATCCCCTTCCCCAGTTTTATTCTCCCTCTTACTAACCTATACCTTTATCCCCATTTGGTTTTCTGTTTAATCTGATGTATTTCTATTCCACTGTGTACAATCCTCCTTTATCCATTTCAAATAAGAGAGATTCATCTGATGTCCATTCCTGCTACCCCTTTCTCCATGTTTATGTAACTCAGCTAGGAATAGCAAGTCCCACCCCTTCCTCCTTTCTGCACTAGTGTATTCCTATTTACCTTCTCTTCTCTCCTCTTAAAACCCTCAGAACAGAAACAATATATTGCTGCGTTTCTTATTTAACTTTCTCAATACCCTCTGAAGACATTAAGGTTCTGAAGGGATACTTGTTTATTCTTCCCTTTTTAGGATGTTACACCATCATGTGATCCCTTCCAATTGCTTTATTGACCTTTCTAGATTTCTCCTGACTCTCATTGCATCAGTTCCTACAAATTATTTGCATTTTGGCTTCCCTAGTAGGCTATGAACTGGAGAGTAGGGACTGTTTTTTTACCTTTTTTGTATCCCCAGCATTTAGCACAGTGTATGGAACATAGTAGGTAATTAATAAATGGTGGTTGACTGACTTATTATAGTTTCTTAGGGGATTTCTTGAACATTTTAGGTCTAGTGCAAATTTAAATTTTTTTTTAGAGAGGAGGTGTTGGGGAGCTGGGTAGCCTGCCCCCATTCAGATAGCCATCTTGGCCAGAAGCTTTTCCAGACTTAGTAAAGTATCATGGAATTCTATATTCCAGACAAACTGGCATACTACTCGCTGAGCTTCAAACTCAAAATTCCATTTCCCACTTCCAGGCCTTTGTTCGGACTGCCCCTCAGTGCTTTCAACTGACTTATCATCTCCACCTTTTGGTATCCCCAGTTTCTTGCAAGTTGAAGTCCAGGTGACATCTGCATGAAGACTGTTCCGATCCCTCCAGTTATTGCCTGCCCCTCATATTTGTATTTGTTCTGGTGTACCCTAGGTGTGCAGTAGGTAGGTATCTTGGTGTGTGACTGTCAGTACTACAGTAGCATTAAAAACTCATAAGAGCTTGTGCCCTTGCTTCTGCAAGCCTTTGGAAAAGCAGGCTGTCAGTTGATCAGTTAACCAGCAAATATGTGTAATGGAAAGAACACCTGTTCTAGAGCCAGGGAACTTGAGTTCAAATCCTACCTCTAACACTCCCCTTGTGAGTGTACTCATATCACCCTCTGTATCACCTTCACTATCGCAGTAAAATGAAGGGGTTGGACTCACTAGACCATGTCTAAAGTTCCAGCTCTAAATTTGTGATCTGAAGTTTTGTCCACCAGGTGGTGCTGCACTCAAACCACCAGCTAAGTAATTTCTGCTCCTCCCCAGAGGCTGCAGTATCCCTACTGCCCACCAGATACTGCCCCTCCTACAAATAGGACATGTGTCCCATCTCACCAGCCTGAACTTTCATGGCTACCTACTCACAGCAGTCACTGACTCTGGATTTAACAGTGATCCAGGGTTGGAATCTAGTGGTCTCCAAAGCTGGAGGCAAAATGATCCATGGGGTTGTAGGAAGAAAATATGTTTATACACATGCATGTAATCTAAAAAAGAAAGTTTTTACCAAATTCAGTATATGGATTAACACTGCTCTCACTTGGTCCATGTGTCAGATGGTTGTGTCACATAGGGAAGGTGAGGTATCCTGAAAATGTTATTCACAACCAAGGTACTCTTTGCCCACCTTTAATAAAGAGGTGGGTTCCCTTGCTCATTTGATCACTTAGCATACTCTGTGTTGTAGTTTGTGTACCAAAGAGATTTACAGATCCCAGCTTTCACAAAATGAAGAATTAACTTTAAAAAAGATTGCTGTAAAGAAACCTCAGATTGATGTGAGCACAAATGAACAAGAAAATGGCAAAGCTGACGCTTCTTTTTCTTCATCTGCTACATTATGATGTAAAAAAATTAAATGACAAGAAATTGAAGAAATCTAATTTTATCAAGATTATTTGACATCTGGATTTCTACCTATTATAGCTAGGTGGTGCCATAGTCCACAGAGCACTGACCCTGGAGGCAGGAAGATCTGAATTCAAATGTGGCCTCAGACACTATATAGCAGTGTAATCCTGGGCAAATCACTTAACCCAGTTTGCCTCATCCATAAAATGCCTCGTGTAAAATGAGCTGGAGAAGGAAATAGAAAATCACTCTAGTATCTGTCAAGAAAACCCCATAGGGGATCACGAAAAGTTTCATATGATTGAAAAATGACTCAACAACATTAGTTAATAATGACCCTTGTCCTAAATATATTTGTACCTTGAGATACTGATGAAAGTATGACACAATACTAGACGTTTTTGTTGCTGAAAATGTATCTAGTGTAAAAACTCATCAGCTCGCTAAAACGATATAGAATTTTCCAGAATATTCGATATCTTCCAGATGAAGTTTCAGTAGGTTTTGTGTTCATTTGTTAAATTATCAAAATAGAACACATTTTAATTAATTTGCAAGGACAACCGATTTTTGAGATCAGGAAGGATGGAAGTTTACTAGCCACACTTCAACAAAAATCTTTGCATAATTAGTAGATGGGATTGAAAAATTGAGTCATGATTTAGTGAGCACAGCCAAATGATGCATTTCTTCCATTTGGATCTAAGAATCTTTGTAGGTTTCTTTTTTCAGCTATGACAGTTACTAAAACCAGTTATTGAAATAAACAAGTATTGAAACAGTAGACTTAGAACCAGACTTCTGAATGGCCGCATCACAAGATGTTAAGCCAAGAGTTTAAAAATAACGAGCATCTTCAATGACTGCTCTCAACAGAAATACTGTAATTTTTAATGAACAAAAGGCTTTTTCTTTGATTTATAAGTGAAACAACTTATTTCAAAATACTGTTTATTTCATCATTACCTCATCTTTCCTATTTTTTTGTTGTGTGGTTCATAACGTACGTAGTACACCAAGTGTCATAGCTTAAAACTGCACTAAGATTTCTGGGACACGCTGTGTATTAATACAACACAACGGCTGCTAGCCTCTCCTTCCTCCTCTCCACCCAGGGCCCCTCTCAGAACCTCCGCACGTGGACTGGGTACAATCCAGGAGAAGCCTGGCATGCAGGGCGAGCGCGGATTTCCGGCCGGCTACCCTCAAAATACTCGCCAACAGTACCTGGCACTTCAGCGACAATAGAGACGCGTGGGCGGTGCGCTAGAGAGTCCCACCCCCCCCAGGGCTAGTTGGGCCTCTTCATTGGCTGGCGGGCGCAGGGTGGGGTCTAAGGGAAGCAAGAAAACAGGACTTCTCTTCAGTGATTGGTTGACTGACTCCGTAGGGGCCATTTCATTGGTAATCGGAACATTCCGGCTTTAGAGTCCTCCTTCGGGCTCGGGCACCCGTTGGTGATTGGTCTTGCACGAACTAGGAAACACGAGGGCATGTTACGGGGTCCGTGCGCTAATTGGCCGGGCACTTCGCAAGTGCCAAGCGGCGGAAGAAGAGCGGTCCTCCTTTCTTGGATTTGGGGTGGGGGGAGCAAAAAGAATGGACCTTTGGGAGAGCGTTGCGATTGGCGAAGGCAGAGGGGCGGGGCGGGGAGCCTTTGGCGGGTCTCGGGCGCCGCGCTACAGTCAGTCTCCGCGGGGCGCTGATTGGGCCTCCGGGTTGCTTACATCACCGCAGGAGGCGGGGCCCGTCCCAATAAATCCTGAAAACCGGGGTTGAGGCTGCGGTAACTTTAGCTGCAGTTTACGCTCGCCCCTCCGGAGAGGTGGAGACCGTGAGTCAAGTCCTGCGGAGGACGTCGTCGCAGTTGCCGCGTCTCGCGCTCGCTGCCTCCGCTGCCGCCCCGAGGAGACGGACCCCTCCACGCCCTCTCCACCAGAGAGATGTAAGTGAGCCTGTTGATGAGTGGGGCGCCCTCGGGGCCCGTCCCGCCCCCGCCCCGGACTCTGCAGGGGGTAAAATGGCGCATTGCAGCAGCGGCCGCTTGGGTGGCTGAGCGCCCACCCCCGGGCTACGCGGGCCGGGCCGGAGAGGCGCATCTCGCCATCGCCCGCTGGCGCTGCCAGGGCTCCGCCGCCGGGGTCCAGGGGTTCTGGCTCCCGGGGATCTGTGTCTGTCGCTGAGACAGGGGTGCGTGGTGTCCCTCAAAGTGGGGCGAGGACCCTGGTCTAGGCTTTTAGCCAGCCTCCTGTCCTGTGTCCGCTGTCCCTTGAACCACATTCGGGGGCGTGTGTCCGCGGCTGGCTCCAGGAGGGGCGCCCCCGCGGGGGGTGAGGCAGGCTTCCCCTGTAGCTTGTCCATGGAGGTGGGGGGGAGAAACTGTCAGGCGGGCTGCATTTCAGCCTGGCGGGGTCCGCTAATAAATATGCCTTGCAAGCATTTTTTCCCCTTCTCCTGTCTGCCCTGTCCTCTCTGGAGCCGAGTAAATCCAAAGGATTTTTCCACCCAGTTTATCCGAATGGCCCCCGTTTTTCTTACCGTACCAGGACGAGCCTCAGAGACGGAGACAGAGACCTGGGCTCCCGAGCTGTGGGCAGCAGTCTCCAGAGTTATCGGCCCACGTTGTCAGTGATGGAAACGTGCTTCCATGCCAGCAGGGCCACTTTGGTGATAAGAGGGGTCCGCGACTGGAAATTTTAACAATTTACTTGTGTGTCATGAATTCACGTATCCTTGGGGCTGAAGGCCTTGGAAATTAATACCTTTTGTCGCTACCAGTCAGCCACTAATCTGCAGGGACTTGCCAAAATACCAGTATCTGGTAAGGGGAAGGTAGGATGTCTCAAACTCCGGGCTAATTCACACCTCGATTTTTATCGTGTCTGATTTAATTTTGAAAAACTACAGAGCCGTAAAATCGTATCTGATCATCAACACTACGGGAGCCCTGACATTCTAGTTATTTTTAGGGTGTAGGGAAGGGAACAGTGAAGACCAGGGGTTTCTCCCATTTAAAGTTCCACTTGGCAAAGCCATGTGGGATGTACTTACTGAGATGGGTCCTTGCTGGTGCAAAAGCATCCAGCAGTCTCTGACCTTAATGCTGTCATCGGTGCCACCATTCTGGCCCTCCTCCAAAACTGTCAGTGTAGAACCCATTGAGTTTTTTAGTCTTATTTCATGAATCGGGTTACTCTGTCCAGGTAGCTTAAATTGCTTTTATACCTTTCTTTTCTTTCCTTTATGCTTTAGGAGGGGAGCAGGATGCACAATCTTCCTTTGGAATTTTTTTTTTCTGTTCAGGAGATTTCTTAAGTAATAAGGGTGATAGGGAAGGGATTTTTGTCCTGCTATAACTTGCTGGTAGAGTCTAGGAGGACTAGGATAAAGGTGAATTGTTTGTTTTCAGAGGAATTAGCTGTGCTGATTTCAGAAAGTTAACAAATAGTCTTGCTTGAGATGTTCCTTTGTATGGAGGGGTTTTAGTAGCTTTCAGAGTCTTCTTTGCCCTATGATATCTTTTTAGGATTTCCTTTCCATTTGAAGTATGATAGGAATCTTATCCTTGAACTCTGAAATTAAAAAAAAAATCATCAGGGTGGTTTTTTTTTACTTTTGTGAAAAGAGCTTCATACTAGAGCTCTGGAACTTTTTAAGGCAAAGGCCTCCATTTTGGTTTTATATAAGCCACAGACCTGTTTAGAAGATTCCTGTGCCAGGGACTCCAGGTGGTATTTAAAGATATCTGAATGAATGGTTGGAATTCATATCATGAACCTGCTTTGGAATGGGGGAAGGTGTTGAAGAGAGGTTCTAAAGGCCTCATGCTGTATCTAGAAAAGAGGCAACTAAGCCATCATGCATGTGCTAGGACTGAGAATGTAAGTCTGCAGTCTCATGACCCAGTGGGAAACCCTTTCTTCTTTTCACCTCTGTTACAAGGGAAAGTTCTTTCTGAGCAAGCTTCCTCCATTTTACCAATAGGCCTATCTTTTGGTAATTCTCCAAGTTTTCTTTTATTGAGCAGCACCAGTGTTAGTAGCTACTGCATACAGCATAACCATAACAGGATCCTTTGAAGCAGAAAGTCAGTTTTCTCTTTCCCTTCCCATATTACACAGAGAATGTTGTTATCCACAAAAAGCTTCTCTTCTTCCTCATCAAGACTCACATACCAAAAGACTAGTTTTTTCTTTCCCTAGCATGGAGTCATTTCCCCCATCATAGGTTGTTTTTATAAATTGGCTAGAGTGTCAGAAAACACTAACATCCTGGGAACATTTGAATTTAGTTCAGTATCAGAAACAAATCCAGACCATCTTCTTTATCTTAGCATTGCAGTGCTTTTGACTTCCCGGATCAGTACCTTAAAAATTCTATTGCTGGGCCAGCCTTTCACTTTTTGCTTCTTTTGATGTGGCTCTATACTTTGAAGATTGTCCGGGCGAGGAGTAACTTTCGAAGATGGACCACTTCTGTTTTGGGTTTGCTAGGAGGATGAGAAAATTCCTTTTTTGTTTCTTCTCATGTGTATTTGGTTTATTTCCTTCCTATTTCAATAGGTCTGCTCCAGCACAGCCACCTACACCAGGAGCCCCAGAAGGGGGTGCCCCAGGAGGGGGGCCACCTCCCAATACGACTAGTAACAGGCGGCTGCAGCAAACACAGGCACAAGTGGAAGAGGTGGGTGAAGACGATTTGGTTCCCCTACAAGTGATGCAAGTCACAGTCATTAATAACTTAAGATCTAGGTTATGGAAATACCAAATGGGAATGAGAAAACTTGAAAAGGCTTTGATATTATAGTCCAATCTCCTCATTTTGCAGTTGAGCAAACTGAGGCTCAGAGTGGTTGTTTATCCACCATTTAGTGCCAGAGCTAAACTTCAAGTTCTTTGACTTTTTTGGACCAGTGCTTCTTGTATTACATATACTTTTCTTCCTCAGGTGGTAGATATCATGCGTGTGAATGTGGACAAGGTCCTGGAAAGGGATCAGAAGCTGTCTGAGTTAGATGACCGTGCAGACGCCTTGCAGGCAGGAGCATCACAGTTTGAGAGCAGTGCTGCCAAGCTAAAGCGGAAGTACTGGTGGAAAAATTGTAAGGTAAACTTTCTTCCTTCCTTGGGCCTAGTGTCAATGTAATACTATCATTTAGGCTCTACTTTTCACCTGTCCCGGTGCAGATCATTTACCCTTGAAGAACTGTTTTAAGAAAGCTTGGAAGAAGTCTTCAGGGCCTCCCATTTTCACTCATTGGTCTCATAGCACACTTTATTGACTGGCTCTATAATATCACCCCCCTGTTTTATCCACTAGGGTATTCTGAAGCACAGTGAACTGAATTGATGGCTTGGGAAAGAATACCCTGAGTTAGCTTTTGGGCTGGGGAGGACCTTTTGTTATTGTTCAGTTGTTTTAGTCCTGTCTGACTCTTTTGACTGCATTTGGGACTTTCTTGGCAAAGATGCTGGAGTAGTTTGCCATTTCCTTCTCTAGCTCATTTTACAGATGAGGAAACTGAGGCAAACAGAGATAAGTGACTTGTCTGGGGTCACAGCTAGTAAGTGTCTGAGACCAGATTTGAACTCAGGAAGATGAGTTCCTGACTCCAGGCCAGGTGCTCTATCCACTGTGCCACCCAGTTGCCCCCAGGGAAGGGGATAGGAAAGGGATATACCTCCTAAGAAGATTGGCTTTAGGAGTGGAGGCATCTCAGGTTGGAGTATATGACCAACTGCATTCTTATTTCTTTTACTTACTGGCTGTGTGAATGAACAAGTTTCATTATTGCCTCTCTGATCCCCAGTTTCCTTCTTTGTAAATGGGAGATAACCAATCCTGCTGTAAGAACTTATTCTGAAATGCTTCAGTGTGCTTTCTTGTTAAACTCAGAGTACACCAGAACTGTGAGCTCTTTCTAGAACACTTGTGTGTTAGGCCATTCTTGGAAGAGGAGTACTTCCAAAAATTGTCCCACAAATATTTTCACCAAATTATTCTAAATTGTTCTGCTTCCCCCTAAAAAACACCATCTTACATCCTCCCTGAAATTCCCAGGAAGGTTCACTATAGTTTTGTTTGTCTAAAATACTTTAAAAATTTTTTTAAACTTTTAATTTTTTTTTTGTGCCAGAAAAACTCCACTTTACATTATTGTTTTTAAAATGTGTATAAACTCATCCCCATTAGGATAGGAGAGGGCTGTTCTGATTATTGTCATATGCTTGCTTCATGTGACCAAGGCAGATGGGGAAGAGAGGAAGGAGAAGTTAAGTTGCATTTCCTTCCATAGTAGACCGAGAAAGGATAGACATCAATCAGCGTGGGAGCTTACAAGGAGCTTGAAACCAACAAAAACTACCTTCTGTTCAGGTCAGAAGGAGTTTGGTTGGTCAGTGGGAGCTAGCTAGCTAGTACTCTGCTGCAGCAGCAGGGGAAGATGTGCTCCTGGACATATATTTCTATGAAAATGTTCAGGCACTTACGATGTCTGAGTTGAGATCTGGATGCTTTCTCATGGAAACATTTTTATACATAGTGGGTAAGGGAATATTTTCCCCACAGAAACAAATTCCAAGTAAGTGGAGACTTAGAAGGTTTTTGGACTACAACCTGTTAGGGAATCTTCTGTTATCAACTGCTGCAGAATGAACCAACCACCCCCAAATAATAAAAATGCACAGAGAAGTGAACCAGCATCACTGGTGGCAAATAAATGTAACCTCCGTTTACAGTATTGTAGAACTCCATCTACTTTCTTAGGCCACAGTAAACAAAGGAAGGGCATCCCTTTACATGACACGTATTAAAATCTTTTGAACGTCCTGATATTTCCACAGTTGTCTCGAGAAATGGGGAATTCCTTCTGTTGGTAGCTTAAGAAAAGGCAGTCCTGGATCCTCTTATTCTGATCTGAGGGGCTTATTCCCCCTTACTTTACCTTTGTTTTCCCAGATGATGATCATGCTGGGAGCCATTTGTGCCATCATCGTGGTAATTATTGTAAGTAAGTATCATTGAAATCACTGATGGGGGTGAACAGGTGGGAAAGCCCCAGAATCTTCTCCCTTGCCTGCCTGGGGAACTGGAGGTGCTCTGGGTGAGGTATGGAATGACTGTCTCCATTTGTGGGACAGGACTGGGCATGGTGGGGTTGAAGTGGAGAGACCAACAAACAGGACATAGGCACCTCTTGGTGCTGGGCAAGCCCTAACTCGGTGAGATTTTGGAGGGAGGCAGATCTCTTGTGTTTGGAGGAAGAGGGGCCTTGGTGCTCTTGTCAGAGGGAAGCACCAGGGACAGGTCATCTGTGCCTGGCAGACATGAATGTCTAGTAACTTGGTTAACTTGCCCTCTTGTTTTCTTCTGTCTTTTTCTATCCGTGCCTTCCTGATTCCTGTCTGCAGTCTATTTTTTTACTTAATGTATCATCCCTCCTTCATCCCCTGCCCCCATCAGAACTCATACCCCTTTCCCACTGTTCACACCCCCAGCAGACCCAGTCCATCCACCTTGTCCTTACCCAGGCTCCTTCATTTCCTCTTCTTTAGTTGCTTTGATTTGTATTTAAACCTCCCTACACTGGACATGCTGCACTTGGGGTGGCTGCATTCTCACTCCATGAAGCACAAGTAGCCAGTGTTTGGCCCCTTCCCTTCAGAAAACACCTGTGCCCAAACTACAGAAAGTGGAGTGGAGGTCAAGGGAAAAGCAGGTCAGCTGAGATCAGGTCCCCAGGAAACTGCCCAGGTGGGAGCAGGGACTGCAGGGACCAGAGCAGCCCAGTGAGGATTAGAGAGAAGGTAGGGAAGTGGCAGTCCCCACTCAGCCACCCTCACCTTGCCTCCTATTGCAGTCTCTTCACGGGCTCTGCGGCGTTACTGGGAGCGAGAAAATTGGCCTGGATGATGACCATCCCGGGCTGTCAGAAATCACAGGAGTGTTCTGGTCCTGTAGTAGTAAAGCTTTGTTGCTAAAGATGTTCTGGGGCAATGATACACGTGGGCTGATTATTATTTTTATAATTAAGTACAATACAAGCCTAGAAGACCATGAGTTGTGTCCACTCCCAGTGTGTTCTTGGTGTGCAGTGTTTTTAGAAGATTTCCCTCCCTCCCTCCCTTGCTGCTGCTGCTGCTGCTGCCGCTGCCGCCGCCACCACCGCCTCCAGTCTAGCCCAGGATGTGCCAATGCTGCCATTCTGTGTACCACAGAATTGGTGGGTTTGGACACTTTTCCCTTTGACTTAGAAAACATTGGGGCACTGTTTTGCTCACTGTCTGTTCCCTATTTAGAAGTGGTACCTAGAGGCTGGTTCAAGATGTCAGGTCAGCTCTTAGTATACAAGTCTAATATAAAGGGATCCAAAAATGTCCTTTGTCATCAGAATCTGGGACTATTGGTTAATATAAGTCATTGTAAAGATACTGAAAGAAATATGCCCTAGGAACTTAGCTGAGGGTCAGGTGAGGTAAGTGACCTCATTCAAGAGTAAAAAATCAGTCAAATACTTACTAAGCACCTCCTTTGTGCCTGGCACTGTGCTAAGCACTGGTGGTACAAAGAAAGGGTCAAAACAGTCCCTATCTCCTCAAGGAATTCATTTCCTAACAGGGAAGCCAACAGATGAATAACTAAGTATCCATACAATCTATACAGAATAGAGAGAAGATTGTCTCAGAGAGAAGGCACTGGGGTGGGAGCTAAGGGAGGAGGAGGAATAAGGGGGAGTAGAAGGGGGTAGATAATGAGGACCAGGAAAAACTTCCTCATAGTGAATGTCACCCAGGTTTGGCTGGGAGAAAGCAGCCTTTTTATAGTAGATGGTTTATTTCTCCTTTCCCTTTGACAGGAGGAAGGAGGAGGTTTGGGAGGTCCCTGATACCTTGGGAAAGTCCTTTCTTAGCTCTGCCCCGTTGTCATACCAAAGATGGGGATGTGGTGATAGGCCCAGCCTGGAACCAAGACTATAAGGCTTTTCAGGGAAGTCCATTGTAGATGCTAGACCAGGGTCTTCCTTTAGTAGGTGACTGCTGTAGCTATTAGCTGTGTGGCTGTGCTGACATTTAGGTTTTCTTCCTCCAGAGCCATCACTTTACCACCCTACCAACCATTCAGTATCTCTCCTTTCGAATTCCACCCTTTACTTGCCCCTTCTTGCTAATTTTAACTCTTTTCTTTCCTTCTGTAGTGCTTGGGTTTATTGGCCTAGGCAGAGGAATCATAACTGTGTCTAGTTTTCTGACTGTACCATAGGGATTTCCTTCTAGCTTTAAGACAGGATGCCAGATGAGATCCTCCTGGGCAGGTACAACAGTGACCTCTTCTCCACCCCTATATATAGACAAGCAAAGGGAGTATAGGGCTTGGGGCTGCATGTTCACCTTCCATGCACCACCATTTTATTTGCAAAAAAAACCAAAAACACCTTTCCCCAAACCCCTGCCTACTTCCATATTCCCTTTGTCCTGCCTTGTGGCGGGACTGAAGAGCTGGAAGGAAGCAATGAGTGTACCCTCCCAACATCTTCCCCCAAGAAGGTCTCCACTGTCCTCTGGGCGCCTTCCTCTCTTGGGGGGACACCGCTGGAGAAGAACCACCACTATCCTCGCTGCCTCTAGAGCCAGGAACAAACCAGCCCCCTGGGCTCACTATGCCCCAGGCTCTTCATCACTTTAAGCGCTTGTCAAAGGATTTTGTACTCTGCGTTTCTTTTGTGACTTAAGAGCTCCCTTCCAGTTGCCAGAATAGATTCTCCAAGTTTGGCTCTATTTGGAGGGGTTGGGGCTGGGGGGAGAATGTCTTCCCTCCTACTTTCTCACCCCCTGACCTGATTCCGTCTCTTTGCTATCATTCTCATGCATGGGCAAAAATGCTGTTGTACACCTAGGACTTTCCAGCCAAATGAAGCAGATTTCCCCATGTTCCCCTGGTTTGTCATACGAGCCGTTGTGGGGTTTTTCACTGTGTCTGTTGACCCCTCTCTGTCTTTCTTTCCCTTCCTCCAATCTCATACTTGTATAAAATAATAACAGTTGTATTCCAAGTAAGGCATGTGGCACATTTATCAATTTCGTGTACTCTGAAAAAAGAAAAAAAAATACAGATTCCTACCACCAACCTGATGGCTTCTGGGTAACTTGGCCTAAACGGGGGGCGGGATACAACCATGGGGCAGATCTCTCTACAGGTTAAAGCACTGGTGCTTCTGTGCTATTTGTTTTTCTGATTAAGATTAAAGATACCCTTGTATGTTAGCAGTGGAACTGCTCTCCACTCTTGTGTTCCATGTTTTGTTTGATTTCTCATTGTGAGATCCATGGCTGTCCAGTTGGAAGCAAGTGCTAGCTGGTGGAAGTGATGATGGGAAACTGACTGGATATCACAGCTGCAGATGTTCTCTGTCAAATACTTAATTTCCTTGGCACTACCAGAAACAACCTGCCCTCCTCAGGAGAACTGTGTTGTCTTCATTCCTGGACAGAAGCTTTTCCAGAGCACATTACCCAGGTGTACTCTGAAGAACACCGTCTTTGCTCCATCATGCTTAAAAGTTGCAGCCAAATAGATCACATACCTTTGGAAACAAATGGAGAAACAGCTGCAGATAGGGGAGAGGTTTGGAAACAAATGGAGAAGTAGCTGCAAATAGGGGAGAGGGGAACAGAGAAGGGGGGGTAGCAGGGTTTCTCATCTATGGACAGCTGAAAAATGCATTTTCTTCTTGAGGAGAGTCTAACTTGGTAACACTTAATGGGCTAAGAAACTTGAGCTTAACCAGAAACCAAACTGAAGAGTTATGGGTATTACATAAGATGAACTATTGGGGTCTACAAATTACTGACAGGCAATTCCTCTAAAAGACTCTCAAGTGGTCACTAGGTGACCTCTAAGAGTCTCTTCTAGCTCTAAAACTAACCTTAAGGAATTTTCCATGTTCTGTGGTTTCTAGGAAGAAGTTGGGCAAGATATAAGAGACTCATCTCCTGGGCCACTGAAAAAGGTCATTGTGAAATGTGTATGTCTCCAATACACTTTCTACTTTATTACCTGTGATTGGCCTGGTGCCCTCAGATCTTGGCTTAAGCTTGTGCTACAGGATGGCCCCTTCAGGATCATTCCCAAGGATTCCCATCGTCATAGAGACAGTTCTGTCACAGACACCTGAATTTTCCTGATGACCCAAGATATCCCCTCAATAGTAGTCTTCCCTCAGGTCTGTAAGGAGGGCAAGAGGTCTCTCAGTGACCTCCTTTCTGTAGTTGGCAAGATGGGTAGCACTCTCCTGCACCGAGTAATGGGTACTGGACTTTGAGTCAGGAGTACCTGAGTTGATATCCTGCCTTAGACTCTTAGTAGTTGTAAAGTTCTGGGCACTCTTTGGGCCTCATCTCTAAAGTAAGGGGATTAGACTTAATCACCTCCAACCTACCTTTCAGTTCTTACATCCGATTCCAAAGCAATCACCAGAAGGAACATTTGAAACTGGAGAGATGGATTTTGGCAGAGTATGGCTTAAGAGTGGTTATGGAGAAGGATGGGGGGCCTTCAGGAATAGTGATGAGCTTTTACATTTCTTCAGAGTGATGTGCAGCAGGGAAATTCTAGGGATGGGGAGTTTTTCGAGAAGGAAATCAAGACCTAAGGGAGACTACTGACAAGTAGTCTTGAAGTTCTTCCCTTGCATGAGGACAGCGGGAAGGAGGAAAAGCCCTTGGAAGCCAATGGAGCCATGCAGTATACCTAAGCAGGAGAAAGAGCCAATTTGCCTGGCATCCTTTCTCTTCCAGTCAACTTTCACTCTGAGGCAATGACAGCTTCCAATGCCAGTTGTTTCCTCTTCCCTCATCCCTATTTTGTTAATGACTAAGGGGATCACCTCCTCAGAATCTTCCTTCACCCAGGAGAAGTAAGCAGTAGGCTCTAATAATGCCAAAGGACATGATCCTGGACTGAGCAGTTAAGGATCTGTGATCTTAGGAGTTTTTCCCATTATCTCTGGGATGCTTCTGTTAAATTTAGTATAGTATATCCCCAGTCAGAACCTGAATAAATACTCACTAGGGCAGGTAAAGCTCTTCATATATGGAAAAAGTGGCTTTGAGGCATAGTGGGGAGCAGCCAGGGAATTGATTCATCAAATTCTTAAGGATCTCAGCATCTCATATTAAGAGGCTGAAGGGATACATATTGATACTGTTTCCTCTCCTTAATTTGATGATTTTTTTTAAATCCCAGATACAACAGTTGGGGCTTGGTTTTCATCAGCCAGAGAAGTGTACCAGTTTTATTTGTGTGTATAAGCTCTCTCCGCCTTACTGGAAAGGAACCCATCTAAGCCACCAGAGTGCACCAAGCATTCTCTGCTTTTCACCACAATCTTCCTTAGCCTTACCGTACTCCAGTACGTATTCTGTTCCCCAGACGCTATTTTCCACTGTTCATAAAGTCAAATGAAGTTTCTAGGGAAGGGAGGGGAAGACACCTAGGCAGGGGGTGGTGGTGAGGGCTCCTAGGAGGTGTCAGTATTGAGTGGGAGGGTCCTCAGATCTCCTATACTCATAGGAGTCATGGTGGAGAGGAATGCTGTCCTGTCAATGCCTTGGCTAAGTCCGATTTAGGGATAAGAGGCAGGGTCAGGCTTTCGGTAATCTTCTTGAATAGGCACAGTGCTCCCCTCCTCCTGCTTTGGACAGCAGGGGCCTGGGTCTTCTCTGGATCCAGTTAGGCAGAACTTGACGGGCTCTTTCTTGTCTGCAAATGGAGACAGGACAGAGCTTGAGAGTGAAAAAGAAAAGAAAGGAGAAACGGGCAGATGAAAGAAAGAAGAAAATGATTTGTAAAGGTATGAGGAGACAGGAATTGGAAGAGCAGAGAAGCTAAAAGGAGAGGGTAAAGCCCAAGCAGGAAAAGAGGAGAATGGCAGCAGGATTTGGGTGGAAGGTAGAAAACCTGGTGGGTAAAGCATTATTGAGGTGAAAATGAGGCAGGCATCCAAGTGCTAAAGGAAAGGAGCCTGGTTGGAGATAGGGAATAGGTTTCTTAGTACCCAAATTGTACCTTGTTCCTTTTTGAGTTGGCGATTTCTTTTTTTCAGGATAAGCCAAGTCCCATGAATGAGGATGGTCAGAATCAATCCACAGAAGATGAGGAGGATGTAAATGCTGACCTGGTTGGATGGGGCTGTTCCTGCTGTAATAGGCAAAGAACTGATGGGGTCTGTTGGAGGGTCTCCCTCTCTAGTGCTACTTCCCACTGTGGTCCTGAACATTTTCAGATCAGTCACCCAATTCCTCTTCTGGTAGATGCCACCCAAGAAATGGGGGATCTTCATGACTGGTGATAAAACTTACATGTGCTTTGAGCAGGTCTTGTTGGGGCACTAGTACCAGTTGTCTCTGGAGAGAAGAGACAAGAATGAAAAGCACTTTATCCTCAGTCCTATATCCTGGATCAATAACTTTATCAGTTGGTTATTTTTTAAGGGGAAAGAGGGTAGATGGGGTAATGAAAGGGATTCTCTCCCACAGTATCACAAAATAAAGCTAGTTTATTAAAATGTAAGAACGAAAAAGATTTAATGTTCAAACAAAAAAGTGACAAAAGCAAAAATCAAAATATAGGTGTCACATCCTTATTGAAAACAATACCCACTCCTCCACCCTCCCTACCTTCCTGATTCCTCCCTTCTAACAACCTAATGAGAAGCTCATCAGAAAAACTAACCAACAAGGCAGTTTTATATGATGATGTTTGCAGCAGCATTCCAATTCATAATTCCTTCCTCCGCCCCCACCAGTTCTCAACACTGCTTTCTCATGCTATTCTCTTCTGAGGTCAATAGGATTTAAAGGTATAAATTTGGGTGGAGGAAGCAGATATAACTCATGGAGGATCCTGGGAATGCAATTCTCCCATAGCAATCTTTTGGGACATATGACCCCTCCCCATGCTTGCCCATCTCAGAGGTGATTGGGGAGCCTTGGCATTAGGATGGAGCTTACCCAGGTAGTAAGTTGAGAGGGTATTGGTAGAGTGTTGGTGTGTGGTTGCAGGATGTGTACTTCTGATGGGATACTGGGGTATGCTCAGCGGGTATGTAGGCTGAGGGTCACAGTTGGTACATTCCTTATCTTGACACTGTTGCCCATTGGGGCAGGCACACACTGTATTGGTAGTGATGTTGCACTGCTGAATTGAAATGCCTGGGAAAGATTGAGTGCAGGGTAGGAGAATAGAGGGAGACACATTCACCTAGAAGTCTCACCCCTTATTCTCTCTCATAACTTCCAGTAGTATGGCCCTATATTGAAATAATCTAAGGCCCTAGGGACATGAGATGAGATACCAGCCTCAGCATCCCTGTTCCTGTCATCCTGACGGCCTATAGTTCTATCCTCACCATCCCTTGAAGTCTCTTCCCTTCCCCTTCACTGGGATTCTCTCTAAATTTATCTCCTCCCCGGTGCATCCTTAAAGTGCTCCTGGATTTCCATTGCTTCCCTACTGTACAGTACCTCCAACCCTCATATTTTCCAGCAACCTCCTCCCCAGGTCGTCAGTCACTCTGCTTCTCCATATCCCCAACTCCATTCCCCTTCCAACCTCACCATTATTACAGATTCGACAACTTTCACATTGGCGCTGGGCGTGGTGGTCTGGGGAGAAGGAGAATCCAGGAATACAGGATTTACATTGAGGATCCTTCCCGTTACCATCACAGTCCCTGACTAGGAATGTGCCTGTGGAGGAGCCAGGTGAGGGATTAAGGGCCTGTGGAACTCTAGTTCCATTCTCTACCCACCGACTTCAGGATCCCTCAGTTACTCCGTTCAATTTTTTTCTTCTCTCTGAAGTTTATATTTTTTCACTTTGCATCTCTCCACTCCCTCCCTTATTATCCCTTTAGTTTCCTTTTGCCCCTCATTCCCATCCATCTCCTTTCTAGTTCCTTCTTACCTGGATTACATAGTCGGCAGCACCATGATCCTTGCTCCACCTGGTACTGTCCTTGTGGGCAGTGATGCTTGGATATTACCCCTGGTGAAAGTCCCACCAGGGTTCCCAGAACCCACAGCCACCCACAAGTTCTAGGAGCCATGGTTCCCGTCACCTTGGGCTATGCTCTGTCCAGTATTGTTCTGCTAGTTTAGCTCCTTTTCCTCCTCCCGCCTGCCTCTTCACATACAGCTAAGGAGGAACTTGTCTATTGCTCTGTCCTGAGCTCTCTTCAGCTTAGAGCTGTGCCGGACGAGGACTCCTGATGTGACTCACTTCTTTCTCATGGCCTCCTGAGCCCCCATCACCCTGGGCCCAGCGTGGTCTCACCCCCCTTCTTCCCCTTTTCCATGTGCTAACCAAAGTACTAAAGAGCAGACTCTGACATAAACACTCTGTGAACTGCCTCTCTTCTGAGACACTCCCTTCCTCTACCACTAACACACCCCCCTCACATATATACCCTTTTATGCCCTTCTGTCTCTGAGTCTTGTACATAGACACTTGCCTTTCTCACATGCGTAGTTACATGTTTCCAGAATTAGAGGTGGAAGAGACCTTCCAACTAGAGGCCATCCAGTGCAACCCATACCTTTACAGAAATCCCCTCTATTGTATTTGACGTGATCATTCAATTTTCACTTGAAGGGTGAATATGTGAGTGTGTGTGTGTGTGTGTGTGTTGTATATATGAGCTCTCTCCACCTTATTAGAAGGAAACTGTCAAACACACACACATACACACACACACACACACACTCATTAGAGATTACTGAGTTTTGAATCAGCCTGAGGAACTTTGGATAGTTCCAAATGTCAGGAAATTTTCCCAACAATAATGTGATCATAGATTTAGAACACGAGGGAGCTCTGAGGTCATCCAGTACAACGCCCCTCATTTTGCAGATGAGGAAACAGACCCAAAGAAATTGTGACTTATCAGCATTCACATGGCACTTTAGCGATTTGCGAAACACTCTATTATCCTTTATCTGTTTCTCATGAGTCCACTGGGTTTCTCGACCCCTGTTACAGATGGGGCTCAGTCTTGAGGTCACCTGTCTAATAATAGTTGGTATAGCACATTCATGTGTATGAATTTGACTCACTTCTATTCCCCCAGCCCCATTCAATGTTCCAAGGCAAGCACTGAGTTTCCAATTAGTATGTGAACATAGGGCAGAGTTAGATTTAATCCTATAACCCTATTAAAAGGCACGAATAACCACAAAACAGACTCATATTAAAGCTTGGTTATCAAGGGATTAATGCAGTTGTCTCCCCTCCCCCAGAAGATCAGCCCTGCCTCTGAAGAAACAAAGGATAGCACCAGTATGGGAGGTCCTGGTATCTGTCTTCAGTGACCATGAGAACCTCTGTGAAGGCAGATCCCACTTTAACCCTTTGCCTGCTTCTCTCACATGTACATGCATGTGCTCACATACACACATCTATACTCCTTCTCTTAGGCATATGTTTTAGTATCTTTATATTATTATTGATTAACAGTGCCTTGAACATATAGTGAACACTTAATGTTATTTGAGAGTAAGGGAAATGTGTCTTTATTCAGACCCACAATCTTCTGCCTTCATGCCAATTCATGTGCTGTTGGATGAAGCTGGAGAAAATCGTGAAACTCTGCTATCAATTTTTGTTACATAATCACAAAAGGCACTCACTGTGGCATGGCAATACTTTCATGCCTTCCTAAATCATTTCACTATCCAACTCACCACAGAGTTCCAAACCTTTTGACACCTTCTCAAGGCTGTCACGGCCCCATCCCCCATCTTCTCATCTGAGAATCTTGTCCCCTGTTTATTGAAAGAAAATTGGAGCTCTTCATAGAGGACTCTGTTTTCTTCCCTCCTTCTCATCTCACATTACTCACATGTCCTCCAGGGCTGTCTCCTACATCGGTGCCTCATGTAAAGCTCTTTTTCTTGCCAAGGACATCTCTGTGGCGCACATCTTCTCCAGCTGATCACCTTTCTCATCCCTACTCTTTCATTAATCTTCAACATTTGCCTAACTGCTGGCTGCTTCCCTATCTTTTACAAACATGTCCAGATCTCTCCCATCTTCAAGAAGCTCTTACTTGGGAGCAGCTAGTTGGTGCAGGAGATAGAGCGGTGGCACTGGAGTCACAGGACTTGAGTTCACATCTGGCCTTAGACATTTATTAGTTGTGTGACTTTGGGTGAGTCATTTAATCCGGTTGCCTCAAAAAAAAAAAAAAAGAAAAGAAAGGGAATAAAACGAAAGTCTCACTTGGTCTGTCCATCCCCATCTTTGGCAATATCTTCCTTCCCTTTCCTGGCTGAACTCTGGAAGAAGGTCATCTACATGCAGTGGTTCCACTCCTTCCTTTTTTCTGCTCTCTCCTTGACTCTCTGCAATCTACTATAAGGGAAGGAAAGGAAACAAACATTTATTTAGTGTTTATTATGTGCCAGATACTGTAAACTTAGCTCCAGCCTTGCTAAACTGAAATGACTCCCTTCAGATTTAAAGGTGATCTCTTAATCCCCAAATTTAATGGCCTATTCTCAGTTTCCATCCTTCTTGAGTTTTCTGTAACCTTTAATAAGCAATCATCCTTTCTCCTAGATAGATGATCCTTTCCCCCATCCCCCTGGATTTTTGTTACACTGCACTTTGCTGGTTCAACTATCTGTCTGACTGCTCCTTCTCAGCCTTCTTAGCTGGGTTTTCATCCAGGTGGTACTCAACTACTATGGGTGTCCCGGGCTCTCTCTTACTCTGTACTATTTGTTTTATGAGTTAATCAGCTCCTGTGGATTCAGTGATCATCTCTGTGTATGGGATTCTCAGATCGATTTATCTAGCCCTAACCTCTGTCTCTTGATCTCTAGTCTTACATCTCCAGCTGCCTATTGGACATCTTGAACTGGAAATCCCGCAGACATCTTAAACTCAGCATGTCTAAAACTAAAGTCGTTATCTTTCCCCCCAAACCCTCCCCTCTTCCTGACTTCCCTGTTGTGTCTCGGGTACCCACCCAGGCTCACAATGTGGTTGTCATACTTCGCTCCTCACTCTCTCTCACCCTCCTTCCATTGAGTATTTGCCAAGTTTTGTCAATTCTGCCTATGAAAATATATGTCTCTTTCTCTCCTGCCAACTACCAAGGCTGGTGCAATGGCTTGCTTCCTCAAATCTCCTTCTTGTATAGTCCATCCTCCACTTAGCAGTCAAATTCATTTTCACAGTGTCACTCCTCTTCTCCCTCAATTCAGTAAACTCCAATGACCCCCTCTTACCTCCAGAATCAAATGTAAAGTCATCTGCTTGGTTTTTAAAGCACTTTATAATGTGATCCCTTCCTCTTTATTTTTCAGTCTTCTTACATCTTTTTTTCTTCACTTAATCCACGATTCAGTGATATGGCCTCTTTGCTGTTCCTGGAACAAGATATTCCATTTCCTGACTCAAAGCATTTTTCATTGACATTTAATTTCTGTGTCTGAAATTCCTTCCTCTACTGGATACTTGGAGATCATTCCCCCATCATGAGTCATTATATTCTTTTACCTTTTCTTAATACCGAAGGGTAGATTTGTTTTTTGGAGAGGGATGGAAAAAAGAGCATAGATCAGTGGGGGTGCTGAGAGCAGCCCCCCTCAATTGGAAATATCAGTTAACTCCCCAGCCATATCTTTCTCTCTTGTCTCTACTGAGGCTTTCAGGAATCTATATCCCCCCAAAGGAGGCTGAGACATGGGGAAACCTTCCTATACCCCACTGTGCTTTGCAGCAAGGGGGCCTTGAAGCTATTTTCCTATTTCTCTTAAACTGAGTCTATGTTTCCATTCCCCCTTCTCAACCCACCAAGTCACATCCCCTGTGGTCTCACTACATCTGCGATATGTTTTTCTATCTTTTTTTTCTCTTGCTTTTTGCCTCTGTTCTTTTCATCCTTTTGCCTCTACCCACTGTGGCCCCCCATTAGATCTGGCTTCCTTGAGTAGGCGGAGTTGGTGGTCGCCTCTATGAAATGCTTTCAGAAGATAACTCAACCCAGTATTTCACTCAAAATGTTCTCCCCAGTCTAAAATGATGCCTGAAGTCCCATCGTTAGTGATTCATACCTTTGGGTATTCAACTTGATTCAATTCAACATTTGTTTTTGAGCTCTTGCTTTGTACTTGGTGTGGAGGGAAAATCAAAGATGAATAATATTTCACATTTATATGGCACTTTTCTTACAGTCAGGACTTTTTAATCTGGGTTCTCTGAACTTGAATGAGAAAAAATGCAACTTTATTTCCATGTATTTGGTTTCCACTAAAATCCTATGTATTCTGTGTATTTGCTTAAAATCATTTCTGAGAACGGATCCATAGATTTCAGGAATCCATGATACTCAAAAGATTAGGAGCCCATACTCCTAGTGATGGAGACTCTAGAGAATAGAGAGTTGACTTTGCAGCCAGGAGGATCTGAATTCAGATCCCAACTCTGACACATCCTGGCTCTGTGACCCTGGGAAATAGTCATGTAACTACTTAGAGCTTTCAGCAGTTCAGGGGATGGGAATCTCATCCACAAATTTCTTATGCCAAAGAAATCACAATTAGCCCTTATCCCTAACCTTGTGAAGTAGGAAATGAGAATATTATTTTTATTTTACAGATGAGAAACTGGAGTAATAGAATAATTTCTTTAGATGACTTGTCATTCAGCCAATAATTGTCTAAACCAGGAATTCTTCTTCTTCAAGATCAGTACTCTTTCCACTATATCAGAGCACTGTGGATCTTTCTCAAGAAATTTAGAATCTAATAGAGAAAAGTAAAGCATAAGTACAATATAAAATAGAGACAAGGATAGATAAGAAAGGTATAAAGTATCGAACATGGTGAGAACTTAAAGGATGAATCAGTTACTCCTGGCTTGGGGGATCAATAAAATAAATGTTAGTTAAGTCAAACTCTGTGCTGGGCACTGTGGAGAAGGCACAGATAAATGAGATGGGTTTCCAAATTTGAACATAAGTAACAATCTGAGAGTATATATATATCAAAGGTCTCTTGAGAGGTAGACAGATTCAGCTTTTCACCTGAAGATCCTGGGAAATTTAATTTGTGAAAGGATTGGCAGAGGAGGTGGAGAAGGACCGAGACTCAAGTTGGGAAAAGCATATGGCTGGGGGAAGCTGCTGAGAGGCAGGTGTGATAAGAGGAGTGGTGTGATGGGACTGAGTGAGGTTCATCTTCATCCTTCAGCGGTGGTAGCACTAGGTGGTAAGTAGAGTACTTTTTCTCCTGTGCACTTTTTCTGTCCATTTCTGACTCCATGTTCAATTCCTCAGACAACTTTCAAGTTGTGTCCTTTAAAGAGTAGTCCCCTTCGCTGTTGTGCAGATGTTATCTTTGACTGTAATTAGAGTATGCAGAAAGGACAGTTCTGAAGAGGTTTTATATTTCATGCAGTATATAAACCAAGACCTCACATTCTGGCTTATTGGTCAGGGAGAACAAATTTTATTACAACATTGTGAACCCTTTGTACCAGAAGCAGAGTTCTGTGTGGATCTGGGCCATTTACTTCTCAAAGCCAAGGGCTCCTAAATATTCACTATCATGGAACTCATTAAGAGAGGGTATCTGTGGACCTGTAAGACTTGGCTTCTCACTAATCCTGAAAGAAGGAGATGAAGGGAGGGGAGAGTAAGTAGTGATTAGAAGACAAAATTCTACCTCCAAGCTGGTCCAGTAGGTGAACATCTAAATGGTATGTGAAGATTTTGATCCCCACCCCCTTTCTGATTGAGGAAGGGAAGGAGAAGCAGGTCTTCTCATGCAAAATTTGTTCCGTCATGTTCGACTCTTGGTGACCCCATGGACATTGTGGTCCATGGGGTTTTCTTGGCAAAGATACTGGAGCGGTTTACCATTTCCTTCTCCAGTGGATAAAGGTAAACAGAATTAGTAAGTGTATGAGGCTGGATTTGAATCTTCCTGATTCCAGGACTAGTACTCTATCCACTGAGCTATCTAACATCTCCCAAATCTTTTCATAATCCACGTAGAAGCCCATAGTTAGAAATAACAAAAGTACAAAGTGCTACAAAAACTTCATAGAAAGAGGAATCACTGCTATTGGGGTCTTGTTCCTCCCTCATCCCTTAGTATGTAGGTTGGAGGATCTTCTCTCTTACCAGCTTTCAATATCTACTCTAGCCTCACCTTCATTTTTTTGACTTCTTATGGTTAGTCTTTATGTCCTTCTAGTGTGGTGCTGAATCCTATTGTCTGAATGGTGAAAACATAGCATCTGAGTGTATTTACTTATATTTTCCTTGGTTCAGAGAGGGAAGTTAGATAGTCAGTGATTAAGAAATGTGGACACAGTAACAGCCACATTGTGTGATGGCTGACTTTGATAGACTTAGCTCTTCTCAGCAATGCAAGGACCTAAAACAACTCCAAAAGATTCATGATGGAAAATGCCATCCACATCCAGAGAAAGAAATATGGAGTCTGAATCCAGATTGGAGCTTATTATTTGCTCCCTTTTTGTTTAGTTTTATTTTGTTTTTTCTTTCTCATGGTTCCTCTCATTTTGTTCTGACTCTTCTTTACAACATGACTGATGTGAACATATGTTTAATAAGAGAATGTATTGGAATTGCATACCATCTTGGGGAGGGAGGAGGGAAGGGAGAGTGAGAAAATTTAAAACTTTGGAAGTGAATGTTGAAAACTAATATTAGATTAATTTATTAAAAAAAAGAAATGTGGATAGGACATTCAAAAGTTTGTCATTATCAGGAAAGCTTGTACATTGTGTTTTGGTATAGCCTTTGGTATATTGGTATGATTGGTATAGCCTTTGAAAACCTTTGCAATAAGATGAGGTATCTTTGAGGAGAGGAACTCATCATACCAATAGCAAAACTAACAAAAATCATATGATCACAGTTCAGGGTGGAGACCTGTGCATAAAATGCAGGCTTCATTCATTCATATACAGAGGAATTAAAAGGAATCCAGACTCAAATCCTGAAAAATCTTACTCAGGGGAGGAGAGTTGAAACAGCTGAGGATTTGAAGCAACATTTGGTGGCTTATATAACACCTCAAGTAACTATACCTCTCCCAGTCCTGCATCCACTGTTTTAAAGCAGATGTTACTGTGAAAAGAGGCATCCACCTTTCTTTACTTTTAGTTTTATTCCACTTATTCCACTCCATGACAAATTGCACATGATCATATCAGTAAAGTTTAAATTTTCTTGACTTGATTTTTCAGAACTAACATTGGCATTTGTAAAGTACAATTTAGTTGCAATCACTTCTGCCCCAGCTGAGCCTGACTGGTAACTAACAACCTTATTGTTGTTGGGAAGTATTAGTGATGAGAAGTAGTAGTGTTTTGAAAGAGTTGGCCATTAGGTCCATGATGGTTAAGCATGGGGTATTCATCACATGTGACAGATGGTAAGGTTTCTGGTCCATCTCTAGGCAAAATGGGAAATTTCCTACCAGTATGGGCTTAGTGCTTCTTGAGCATATATAGATAGGGAAAGGGGTGTTGTTGATGAAGGGAAATTGGGTAAGACCTTTGAAAGATACTGACTTTGTCTTTTTTTTTTATGTATCAGCCAAAGTTCAGTCAAGTCTAGCCTAGGGTATGAACATTTTCCCAAATAATTCATAATTTCTTTGGCTTGTTTTGGTGCCGGATTTTAATCTTCCCAATTTTATATGAACCAAAAAGATCATTCCTTTATAGATCACACTTTATTAAATGAAATCAAAAGTATATGGTATAGTATTACAGCTCCCACTTCTAGTAAGATCTGAAACCTCTGCTTCCCAGATTTTTTACCACAATGAAAACAAAATGAGCAATATTAGCTTTACTGCTGTGCCTAGGAAGATCTGAAATCACAATTTTCCTAGCGTATCTTGTGTATTTTGCCAGAGGAACAGATATGCCCAGAGGTCATTTGCATAAACTTACTGTTAGTAATTTTTTTGGCTCAAAAGTCAAAGGTGGCAGTAGTAATTTTGATTTGCTACAATCACCTCAACTCTTACTGTATGGCAAGTAATCATCATCCTCTCTGACTCCTGTAAAGATGGCTTTGCTTCCTGGCCATCGTCCAGGTGAAAGTCTGATGAGTCAGAGGAATAATCAGTGGATGTTCCAAGGTCAGGAGTAGTCTTCTGGAAGCCACATACCCTTCTTAACTGCCTCTCTTCCCTTTACTCCTTTCTCTTCCAAACATAAGAGGACAGGTTGAAGGGAAAAGACAGTAGATGCAGGAAGACCTGTGAAAATTTATACCATTGTTATGGTATAAATGTTATGATATAAATAACACTTTGCCACTCTATGCTGAGGTGGTGATAATAGGGATAGAGAGAAAGCAGAAGATATAAGAAGTGTTGGCAGAGGTGGAATCAATAGGACTTGGGGATTGATTCAAAGTTAGAAGTGAAGGAGAGAAAAATGTCCAAGATAATCCCAAAGCATAGGAGATATAGACAAAGATGGTCAAGTTAGATGATTTTGAGGGAAAGACACATAGTTTTGGACATGGTGAATTCGAGTTCTTAATGGGACATCCAGGTGGAGATATTCTGTAGGCAGGTGAAGATGAAGCCTGGAGCTTAGAGGAGAGATTAGAGATGGAGATTTGATAATTATCTGAAGATGGTTAGTAGTGGGAGCCACGAAGGTGAATGGTATTGCAAAAGGAGAAAGTATAATGAGAGAAAAGAAAAGGTCCAAGGACAGACCCTTGGGAAATATGCACTTTAAGGCTTTGGGAAAGGATAAAGAACCAATGAAAGAGATAGAGAAAGAGCAATTAGGTCAGAGGAGAAAGGTCAGAGAAGAACTTAGAGAAGTGGAGATGTCAGTAGACCCAACCACCCTACCTTGTGTAGTGGTCTATGCATAGTTCAACTAGCCCCTGTCAAAAAATAGTTCCTCTATTGCTCAGGGATTCCAAATGACTTTGGGGAGATGGAGAGGAGAGAAGAAGAGAGAGAGAGAGATCTCCCCACTACAGTTACCTTTCATCCAGTATTAACCCCTCCATTCTTACCAGTGGATGCCATGGGAAAATCAAATGGTAAATTGTATTCAGTGGTACTCATCCTGTATTGAAAGGTTGCTCAGCAGGAACAAGTAGACTTTGATGTTCAGGGAGACACTGAGGTTTTATGATGAGCACGATATAGCACAAAAGCCACTTGTTTTTTTCTGCTGACCAATATACTTAATGAAGACAGGAATGTGGGCCATGAAGATAGAGGATGATAATCTTACCTTCTTTACTTAACTTTGTTGCATGCCAGTATTGAAAGAATCTTAGAAATAAAATAGGCTTTATTATTCCTGCCTTCACATGGCTCCTATTTGTTGGTGCTCCCTGAAATTGGTAAATGGTTGTTACAGGGAATTTCCACCCCCTAAATCAGATACTTATTTGAGACCACGAACTTCAATCCATCACCAAACACAGGCACTATATTTTAATTTCTTAATGCCTCAGGATACTCTGTTTTTGTTTGCCATTTGACTATGTGGTGGTTCATAATCTGAGTTATAACTAAAGAGTGGTGGATCTTCTGTTATGAGGCTTTCTAGTCACTGAATCAGAGCAGACTAGAGCTGAAATGGTCCTAAAGAGATAGTTTAGAAATTGATAGAAGAGAAAAACACATGGACTACAAGACCAACAGATGCCCAGCAGATAAAATGTGACTCCCAGGGGACAGCAGAGAAGCCATGCACAAAAGAGTACCATGAGAATATTAGCAGAGGACATTAAAGATGTGAGGTGTGAGTTTCCCTGACCTTATGTGTTTTCTATGTGGGCATTCAGGTTCCCAGAGTATGCTTCTTTATGCATGTTGTCTGGGAACATGTGTTCTCTGTTCCTCTAAAACTGGAACAAAGAGGAAAATTGAAATGACTCTTGCTGTCAAGTAACTTGTATTCTATATATGTAACACACACAAGTATTTAAAGAATAAATATATACAGAATAAATACCAAAGAAATATAAGGCAGTTAAGAACAATGTAGCTAAGAAGAGAAAGCACTAGCTGTTGGGGAGATCAGAAAAGATCTCCAGAAGATGGTACCTGAGTTATATCTTGAAGAAAGTGAGGGGTTCTCTGAGTTGGAGAGAATGAGGAGGGAGTGCATTTCAGGAATGGCAGATAAGTCATACAAATGCATGGAGACCAGAGGTAAAGTGTCCTGTTTGAGAAACTGAGATAAGGTCTTAGAGTATGAGGTGAGGAGGGGAGATGGAGTGATCTATAATGAGGTTGGAATGATAGATGGGGGCCAGATTGTGAAGGACTATAATGACCAAACAGAAGACTTTATAGTTGATCTTAAAATCACTGAAAGTGTATTGAGTAGGGAAGTGACAGATCTGTGCTTAAGTAAAGTCATTTTGGTAGCAGTGTTCATTGGATTCAGGAGACACTTGAAGCAGGGAGATGAATTAGGAACCTATTAAGAAGTCATGAAGATCTGAAGCTAGTGGTGGCTTTGTAAATGAAGAGGGGGAGGGTTGGATGCAAGAGATGTAGTGAAGAAATTGTTTGACCACTGAGTTGATACCTGGCATAGGGGAAGAAGTCCTTCCTCCATGTATGTACCCTTCTTTTGGTATATGTCCTTTCCCATTGATACATACACATTCGTGGGACAGTGTACTGCATGCAATTTGGCAGTATGGGTTATCTGTCCTTATCTCTTTATTTGCAGTTGTGTTTGATTAGATATTGTCTGGCATAACTAACATGTCTTTTGACTTGTTAGTAAAAGGCTGGTAGAGGCTCATGAGACATAATTTCAGGTGGGTGCTGATCCATGGAGTATTTCAGACTGAGGGTGGCTTTTCTGGGGGCTTTCATGAGAGAGGGGTCGCCCACTGTACTACAAATAATTTCCATTGAGACTGTGTACCACATATCGTTAGACATCATGAAAGAACAGGATGTTGATGACTCTAAACCAGATTCAGCTAAATGCCAAAGTTCTCATAAGTGTGACACAGAGGAAGACATCAAAACATCCCTTCTGCCCAGGGCCCCCTACCTGGTTTATGGTTTTCAGATGTTCAGATCTCTCCTTTGCCCTTACCCACTCCTCCTTTTTGCTAGACTTATCTCTACATGTCATATCCGTTCAAGTAGACTAGAAACTCCTTATGAGCTGTTGCTAAATAGTGTTTCATTTTTATATCCCTAGCACTGAGCATTGTCTTGTATGTAGTATGTGGCTTGATGAATATTTGCTGAACCTTTCAATTGAAATTGTGTCTCTGAAGCCAAGAGAAGAGAGATGTTATGGTCAACAGTGTTATAGGATCATGGATCTGTCAGTCAATAAATATTTAATAGGCACCTACTATGTGCCAAGCATTGGGGATATAAAGGAAGTCAAAAGATAGTTTCTGTCCTCAAGGAGCTTGCAGGCTAAAGGGAGAGACAACATGCAAGTAATTATTTGCAGCCAAGTTGTATACAGGATAAATTAGAATCATCACAGGATTGTGAAGTAGTGTGCAAATTATTTGGAACAAGCATTAATTTTGATATGGTTTAAGTTTTTATAGTCATGGTCAAGCATGTATACTGCTACTGATACTAGGCTGACTCCAGTATAACTCTGACCTGATGAAACCGGACTGAGTTGGTACATACATGTATTTCATTGTTCTTTTTTGTTGTGTTTTAAATTCTGTGGTTTTAAAGAATGGATATTATTATGAGGAAATGAACAAATGTAATTCTGAAGGAGCACACTTCAGTGACTATTAGTAATATTGCAGTAGTTTTTGGTGTGGGGAAGTCAAGCCCCCAAAAGAAACAGGATCAGTTGTGCTGAAGCACAAAGGCAGGTACCATTAAAGACAAAAAATAATGCCAAGAACCTTAAAACAATTTCTGTGAAACAACTTTAGTCCTTAAAAACAAGCAGAGACCTTGAGAAGAACATGACAGCTGGAGGGATCGTAGTTGGTTCCTTAGAAGTATAGTATCAGTTTGAAATTGAAGAACAATAGCATTAATTTTAAAAAGCTACTAATCATTGCTGTCAAGAAAGAGTTCATCATGAACAAGATGGTAACACTGTATTGAAGGTTGAAAAAAAATATTCATCAAGCTCTGCACTATATAGCAAGGGCTCAGAGATGAAAAACTGCTCAGCAGCTGCTCCCAAGGAATTTTTCATCAGTTTGGGAGGATATGACAGGTAGAGAGATGAATCTAAGTGCAAAGAAAGAGTGGGTAAGGGCAGAGGAGAGAGCGGAACATCTGAAAACCACATTACTGATGTAACCCACTTTTTCATCCAAGGTTATGCCACCATTAGAATACTAATAGCTAACATTTATATAGCACTTAATATGGGCCGGGCACTGTGATAAACATGTTGTAATTATTAGCTCACTTGGTCCTCCCAACAATCCCAGGAGGTATGTGTTATTATTATCCCCATTTTACAGATGAGGAAACTAGACGAAAAGGTGAAGCGACTTGCCCAGGGTTACACAGTTCGTGTTTGAGGCCAGATTTGAACGTGCATCTTCTTGACTCCAGACCCAATGTGCACTATCCACTGTACTACTTTGCTGCCCAAAAGAATCCAGATAGGCCTCTATAGTAGTTACAGAGCTCTGAGGGACTGTAGAGGTCATGGGGTCCAGCCCCTTCATTTTACACACATCTAAACTGAAGTTCATATAGGGTAAATGACTTGTCCAGGATCATACAGGTGCTGAGTGGTAGAGACAGAATTCAAATTCAGGTCTTAGGACTCCAAGTGTATAGCCCTCTTTCCAGGGTAACATGCTGCCTCCCACTCAGATGAATAATACTGTAATGCTAACAAAGGAACTTTTAAACATGTCTTTGATTTGGTGATTAACGAGCAGGGCCTTGTTGAGACTTAAGCATGTTCATAGGTAACTGGGGAAGAACAACTAGAAAAGTAGATTAAAGATTCATGAGGGAGGATAACTGTCTGGAGGAAGGTCCCGAGGGAAGGTGTGTGAGGCTAGCAGTGGGTTGGTGATAAGATGTCTTGAGGAAGAAGGGCCATTGAAGCTAGGTGGTATTTTTATCCCTGCAACCAGTAGAAGGTAAGAACTTCAGAGTAGAAACACAGTGTTATGGAGTGTTCAAGTGTTAAGAAAATGGGGTCTAAGACCAGGATTTCTATTTCTAGACATTCTCTTAAGTGTAAGAAGGAAGGGATCTTGGCCAGGGATGGAATGCAGCAAACAAGGACTGGTAGGAAGGTATTTGCCTGGAGTACTGCCAACTTATTTCACTTGGTGCTCTTACTAACATTCAGTTATCATCTCTGTACTTAGGATTCTCAGATGTAATTACTTAACCCTAACCTCTCTGTTGACTTCTAGTCTTGCTTCTCCAGGTGCCTTTTAGACATCTTGAACTGGATGTCCAGTAAACATCTTAAATTCAATGTCCAAAACTGAACTCATTATCTTTCCCCCCAACTCTCCCTCCTTTCAAACCTCCCTTCTACTGTTAAAAGCACCACCATCTTCCTGGTCCCCCAGGCTCATAGTCTAGGAGTCATCCTAGACCATCATTTCACCCCCCCATATTCAGTCTGTTTCAGTGTTACCTTCATAACATTTGACACTGCTGCTACCCTGCTGTTTACCTTACCTTTACTGCTTCATGCTTGGACTGTTCTAACAATCTGCTGGTTATTACAGTCTTTTCCAGTCCATCTTCCACTCAGCTATCAAAGTGATCTTCCTAAGCCCCAATCTAACCATGTTGCAACCCTACCCCCAAATTCAATAAATTTCAATGACTTCCTATCACTTCCAGGCTCAAATATAAAATCCTGTGGCATTCAAAGCTCTTCATAACCTGAGCCCCCGCTCCACACACGTCATGCCCCTTCACGTACTCTGAGGTCTGGGGACATTGACTTCCACCAACGAGACAAACACTCCATCCCTTGGTTTCAAGCATGTCTACTAGCTATCTTTCTCACATGGAATGCTCTCCATCCTCACCTCCACATTCTGGTCTCCCTGGTTTCTTCAAGTCCCACCTTCTACAGGAAGCTGTTCTTGATCCTTCTTGATTCCATTGCCTTTCTTTTGTTGATTTATCTCCAGTTTGTCCGCTAGATCTTTTTTGTTCATGAGTATTTGCATGTTGTTTCTTCCCTTAAATTGTGAGCTCCTTGGAGGAAGGGGCTGTCTTTTACCTTTCTTTGTATCCTGTGTGCTTCACACATTGCCTGGGATGTAGAGATGCTTAATAAGTATTTATCAACAGACAGAAATGATTTTATACTGAAAAGAAAGGAGATAGAGAGAAAGCTTCCTATTTATGGCAACCGAAGTAGATAGCATAGAGAGGAATATCAATGGAAAAGAAGAAGAAACAGTCAATGATCAAGTATTTATTAAGTGCCTGCCATGTCCCATTGTTTACAATGAACTTACCTTCTAATGAAGGAATAGCAATTGTATATACAAACGCACACAGCAGTATATATATATATATATATATATATATATATATATATATATGTACATATATTCAGCATAAATATAAAGTTAATAAATAAAAAAAGTGAAGCTAGCAGTTGCAGGGATCAGGAAATGATTCATGCAGAAAATGGTGGCCAAGTTGCTCCTTAAAGGAAGAGACTCTCTGAGGTGGAGGGAAGAAGGGAGTGCATTCTGGGCATGAAAGATGGTCATTGCAGAGGCACAGAGGTGGAATGTGGAGGAACAGGGAAGCCATTGTGACTGGATTGCAGAGTGTGGGGTGGAATGGAAAGTGTGCTGAATTTGAAATAGGAGGAAGTGGGTTCAAAACCTCCGTTCTGCTCCTTATAACCTGCTTAGTCTCTTAACCTCCCTAGGGTCAGTTCCTCCTCTGTAAAATGAAAGGGTGAGACCATATAATATCCAATTTCCTTCCCCCTCTAAATCCATGACCTTATGATCTTAATGCAGCCATAGGCTTTCATCTCCCATTGGGTAACTGACATTGATTTAGGAACCCAGGAATTCTTGAATTTATGAGGCAGCCACCAAGTCTGGCAATATCCATTTCTCAGGCTTCTGATTGCTGGTTGCTGATTTGTGCTCAAGGAAGAAATAGAAAGGCAGAAGAAGGTCAATTCAAGCTCCCCTAGACAAGCACGTGTTCCCACTGCCACATATTCAAGATGTGGGCTAGCCATTGCCACTGAGTGGGGGGTGATGGGGTGGGATAAGAGACAGGGAAGGGAAATACCCCTACTCTCTTGCTTGAAGTCCAAGCTGGTAGAAGAGAGAAAGGGGCAGGTATTTCTCTTCTGTTCCTCTCAGAGCCTGCTGGATGGGTGTGGTTCTTGCTCACTCAGTCCCCAATCATCTTGAACACAACCCCTCGTTACAGGATCCTGGGGACCCATCAAGACTTGTGTTACACACAGCCCACTTCATCAAGGAGGCCTTAGCACATCTCCCACTGAAAGAGGACAGAATGTATGTCCAGCTCCTGGTCTCCTCTTTTCACCGTCTTTCCCTCCAGCTAAATAGATGGTATCCCCAACAAATTGGCTGGAAGTACTTGTAGCACATTCACTCACATCTCCAGATCTTTAGTATTGTGAGGATGGGGAAAGGCTCAAACATTGTCTTTTCCGTTGCCTTATACTTTTCAGCTAAGTCTAAATGATACTGTTCTTAATGGGCTCCTGAATGCCATGCATATTGTTCCAATAGTACATTCAATATATTTCTTTGACAATCTCAGAATGGACAGTCTTTTGTGAGGGCACAGACCCAATATAAGTGATGGGCCTGTAGATTACACTCATACCCAAATACAAAGTTATACAGATTCAACAAGTAAACAACATTTTACAAAGTTCTCATTCATCTCCATCTGTCTTGCACTTAGAAGGATCCATCTCAACCCAAAACAATAAAGAAAGAACAAAATTTAAATTAAAGAAATAAGAAGAGGCAAAAAAAATAGGAAAAAGGAAAACCAGCTTTCTCTGCCAGAGGGAATCTAATCCTAAGGGACCAATAGGAACTGAGGGCATGAGGTCGATGAGACATTGCCCCCTCAGATGATAAACCAAATTGTCCTGTATGAAAATTTCTCCCCTGGGATGCAGAGGACAACTCATAAATGTCTTCAGGGGATCCTTGCAAGATCAGTGGGCATTCTAAATGGAAGTCTGAACTCATCTAATAATAAAAAGAGTAGGTTAGTTCAAAAAAAGAAATTCAAACTCAGATGAGCCTCAAATGTGTGGGTTTCCTGAAAAGGCATCAGGCACTTGGACTTGATTTGGAATCCACCCCCAAACTCCAAAATGAGCCCCCAAGATGTTATCTATTGTCCAATGAGCCTGCCTTCCACAAAGGGTTCTGTAGTTGCTCATGGAGCCTAAAATCATTCCAGGGACAACCTGTTCTGGACTGAGCCTGACTTAGGCTAATTCCTTGATGGCTAAGGTTTAATATTGCAACAAAATGAAACACTTGGAGATCATTCAACAAATAAACAAAAGGGAAATATACTTAGTCATAGCTGAAGGAAGTCCAACAATGATAGACATTAAGAACATCTTGAGTTGATTCAGTTGAGCCAAGGTCCTTTGCCCGAGTTACTCACTGAGATCTATCAATTCAGCATCAGAAAATGCTCCTGATTTCAACTGAGATAACCAGGAAATCATGTCAACAACCTGAGCCTTTAATCTCCAGAGGCAACCAAGACTGGAGGTTAGTTTTAATACCTTTTAAGGAAAAATTAGCCTAACTTGCATGGAGGGAAAGATTAGGATTGTGAGAAATAATTAATTTAGACCCCTACTCTATTCTGATCAGTTTTAATCAGTTTGCTATAATTCCAGTGGGGTAGTGATTATAAGTTTGGTATATTAGACCCCAGAGCTGTGAACTGTAGATTGTAAATTCACTTGTGTAATCATAGGAAACTAACTAGAGGACCTCCACCCTTGATTTTCCTTGTTATGGTGGCCAAGCCCAGCATAGTGGAGGTGACTTCATTACATGAAAAGTCCCTCAATTTATGTTTGTACCTCCAGACTACTCTCTCTTGTCCACCATGAGCAACTGACCATCTTATGACCACTTAGTCAAAGAAGATGTCCCATACTTCACCCAACTTGAGACACCCCCCTTACCCCACTGACCTGTCATTTTTGGTCCTAGGTGATGCATCATTTTTTGGCCCACAAAGCAAGGTCCATCAACCGTTGGGATTCTGTGTTTTGTGCAGGTTCTTTAGAGTGTTTAGGTATCAAATCTGGTATCAAGCCTTATAAAAATAAAAAAAAAATTAAAGGGGGGCATTTCAGATTATGAGGAAGCTCTGAGGTCCATTTCATGAGGGGGTGCTTTAATAAGTGCCAGTGGTGAGGGGCAGAGTCAAGATGGTGGAGTAGAAAGACGCACGTTTACGAGCTCCGAACCCACAGCCCATAGAATTAATGTAAAAAGAGATCCCCATAAGTTCTGGATCACTGTAAGATGTACAGAAACAGAGTGGAAGAGATTTCCGTTCCAGAGAGCCCTGGAGAGCCGTCCCCAGGGTCCGTCATGCCCCAGAAAGCGGACCCCACCCCAGTGCTGCCCTGGCCGCAGCCCCAGAGAAGCTGATCTGAGCAGGCTTCAGGGACTGAGGCTCCGGCAGCCGGGAAGGTCCCTCCACCCACAGAAGCTACAGGTCAGTGAGAGAGACGGCTGGGCTGGCCGAGACGGGGAGCAGAGTGTCTCCGTGACTCGGGCCCCCTCGGGAGGAAGTGGCAGAGGCAGAGGCGGGGGGCAGGAACCGGCGGAGGTGGGGGCAGGGGTGGTGGCAGAGGCAGCAGCTGCGGCAGTGGCCCGGGACTTCCCCCCAGCAGCAGGCAGGATCTTCATTACTGAGAGTCTCTACATAAACCCCCTGAAGGAGCTGAGCCTGGGAGATGGCCCTGCCCCACCCCGCTCCATTACTGAAGGTCTCTGCATAAAGCCCCTGAGGGAGCTGAGCCTGGGAGGTGGCCCTGCCTCCACCCCAGCACCAGAACTAAAGCTCACATTGATTAGCAGCCATGCCTGCCACGGAAAGCCTATTTGAATCTCAGACCCCAAGCACTAGCTGGGTAGATCTAGGCGGGGGTGGGCAGGAATCTCAGAAGTCAAGTAACTGGCTGGGAAAATGCCTAGAAAAGGGAAGAAAAATAAGACTATAGAGAGTTTTTTCGAACAGATGCAAATGATCCTGACTTTCGGATCTGATGACGACGAGGACATATTCTTGCCATCAGGGAAAGACGTGGAGGGTGGGGCCTCAGTACCCCAGACATCCCAGGGGGATGTCGGGTGAATTCAGGCCTTGGAAGAGCTCAAAAAGGATTTTGAAATGCAAGTTAGACAGGTGGAGGAAAAACTGGGAAGAGAAATGTCAGAGATGCAAGAAAAGTATGAAAAACGGGTCAATACCTTGGTAAAGGAGACCCAAAAAAATGCTGAAGAAAATAACACCTTGAAAAATAGGCTCACTCAATTGGCAAAAGAGGTTCAAAAAGCCAATGAGGAGAAGAATGCTTTCAAAAGCAGAATTAGCCAAATGGAAAAAGAGGTTCAAAAGCTCACTGAAGATAGTAGTTCTCTCAAAATTAGAATGGAACAGATGGAGTCTAATGACTTTACGAGAAACCAAGAAATCACCAAACAAAACCAAAAGAATGAAAAAATGGAAGAGAATGTGAAATATCTCATGGGAAAAACAACTGACCTGGAAAATAGATCCAGGAGAGACAATTTAAAAATTATGGGACTACCTGAAAGTCATGATCAAAAAAAGAGCCTAGATATCATCTTCCATGAAATTATCAAGGAAAACTGCCCTGAGATTCTAGAACCAGAGGGCAAAATAAGTATTGAAAGAATCCATCGATCACCACCTGAAAGAGATCCAAAAAGAGAAACTCCTAGGAACATTGTGGCCAAATTCCAGAACTCCCAGCTCAAGGAAAAAATCTTGCAAGCAGCTAGAAAGAAACAATTCCAGTATTGTGGAAATAAAATCAGGATAACTCAAGATCTAGCAGCTTCTACATTAAGGGATCAAAGGGCGTGGAATAGTATATTGCAGAAGTCAAAGGAACTAGGACTCAAACCAAGAATCACCTACCCAGCTAAACTGAGTATAATACTTCAGGGGAAAATATGGTCTTTCAATGAAACAGAGGACTTTCAAGCATTCTTGATGAAAAGACCAGAGCTGAAAAGAAAATTTGACTTTCAAACACAAGAATGAGAAGAAGCATGAAAAAGGAAACAGCAAAGAGAAGTCTTAAGGGACTTACCAGAAGTGAACTGTTTACATTCCTACATAGAAAGACAATATTTGTAACTGTTAAAACTTTTCAGTACCTGGGTAGTTGGTGGGTCCATACACACACGTACATGCATGCACGCACACACATACACACATGCACACACATACAGAGACAGAGAGCACAGATTGAATTGAATAGGATGGGACCATATCTTAAAAGAAATTAAGGTAAATGGTGAGAGAGAAATGTAGTGGGAGGAAAGAGGGTGAAATGGAATGGGGTAATTATATGTGATTTAAGAGGCAAGTAGTAGATTTTTTTAGTGGAGGGAAAAAGAGGAGAGCCGAGAGGAAAAAAAAACAAAAAACAAGAAGTTTACTCTTATCACATTTGACTAAAGGAAGGAATAAAATGCACACTCATTTTGGTATGAAAACCTATCTTACAGTATAGGAAAGTGGGGGAGAAGGAGATAAGCAAGGTGGGGATGATGGAAGGGAGGGCAAAGGGAGGAGGGAGCAATTTGAAGTCAACACTTGGGGAGGGACAGGATCAAAAGACAGAAGAGAAACAATGAGGGGCAGGTTAGGATGGAGGGTAATTCAGTTAGTCTTACACAACATGACTATCAGGGAAGTCATTTGCAAAACTACACAGAAATGGCCTATATGGAATTGCCTGCCTTCCCAAAGGGAATGGGTGGGGAGGGAGGGATGGGGAGAATTTGGAACTCAGAGTTTTAGGAACAACTGTTTAGTATTGTTGTTGCAACTAGGAAAGAAGACATACAGTTAATGAGGAATAGAAAGTCATCTGGCCCTACAGGAGAAAAGAGAAGATGGGGACAAGAGAAGGGAGGGATGACAGAAGAGAGGGCAGATTGGAGATAGGGAAAATTAGATTGCTTGGGGTATTGGGGTGGGGGGAGGGGAGAAAAGGGGAGAAAATTTGGAACCCAAAATGAATGTAAAAAGTCAAATAAATAAATAAAAAAATAAGTGCCAGTGGCTTAGAGCTCTGCCTCAGTTTCTTTTATTTTGCTTTATTTTTTTATTTACTTTTTAGTTTTATAAAATTTTGAGTTCCAAATTTCTTCTCCTTCCTTCCCCCTCTCCTCCTTGATGGCAAGCAATCTGATATGGGCTATTCAGTCTCTTTTATTGTAGGTTGGACAGTTTTAATCCCCATATTATGTTGTTCCTACCACACAATCTGACCCCAGATAAAGGGGAGTCAGGATTCTCTTGAACTTTGGCTCATTATGTTTCCCATGATGGGAGAGAATCTTTAAAACAATGCTTAGATATGGCTCATGTCTGATCTCCCTTGAAAGGAAATTAACAGGATTCCTTCTAGAAAGGGTTCTTAATGTACTAAACAGGTATCAAATATGAAATATTTATTTACTCCTTCACAAAAGAAATGCTTAAAACATAAGTGTGCATTAATAAATATGTAAAACATAAAACAATAACCCATCACCATAATTATAATGTCCTTAAAAAGTATAGACATGCTGAACAGATATTTCACTTTCACTTTAGACCTGAACTTTTCAAGTAACTCAAAAGGTCTAGTTAAATTGGCTAGCCAGATGTAACTGTTTACTCCTTCCAGGTGCAGGATGATCTGATTGAAAGCCCTCTCCAGAAGATATGTAGCTGCAGGAAGCACCTTCTACTAGGCCTCTGGCCTTAACTCAGGAACTCAAGAATTCTGACTTAACCATCAATGCTGGAAACATACATTTTTTCAGGATTGCTGGTTGCTGATTTCCCACCAGTGCCCAGAGAAGAACTAGACAGAAAAAAGCATCTGAGGACTCAGGCTTGTATAGGCAGAACCATGTTGTTGCTGCCGTGAGCACAAGATGGGAGTCTTTGGGGGAGGTGGGAGGGTGAGAAATCTCCCCTCCCCCCATGGAGGTCCAAGAAAGAGCTGGCAGAGTCCCAGAACATTCCAGTCAGGCTGCTTCTCCTCAGGTCTTCTTATATCCTGCTGTGTGGGCAGTTCTTTCTTACTCAGTCACCAAAAAAGTTTGATACAAGCTCAGTCACAGGGGTGCCAGTGGGCCAATCAATTGTTGTCATCTGTGTCCTTTATCAAGGGTCAAAACATATCCCAAGAGGGGCCACAGTGCATGCTTAGCTCTATCTCTAATACAAGACAGCTTCTTAGTTTTCTTCCTTTGTCTGTGAGAGAGACTTCTTGTCAGGCACTGATTAGGGGTTACTGGAGGCAGTAGGACAGAAGCAGGACCCCCTGCTGTGATACTAAATTTGCCCCTTGTCGTGTGGGCAAATGATGTTCTCTCTGTTTCTCTCATTGCCTCCCTTCTTCCTTCCTCTGCTTCCCTCCCCTCTCCCTTTCCCCTTTTCTCTATCCCTCCCTCTCTTCTCTTTCTCTTCTCTTCTTCCTTCTCCCCTCTTTTTTCCCTTCTCTCTTCCTCCTTGCTTCCCTTCTCCTCTCTTGTCTTCCTCTCCTTTCTCCTCTCTGTTCTTCCGTCTCCGTCTGCTCTTACCTTCCCATTTAAACTTCAAGGTCCAGAACTGAGACCGTAAACACACAGATCTTTCTTCTTATTTCCTCATGAACTGTGGGCACGAACAATTCTGGCTCATTAGCCTGGCTTCATAAGCATGTTTATTTTGACTAATAAAGTATGTGGTCACCGTGGTTGTATCCTGTGACCAAGTAAGTGTTCATTGATTGAGAAGGGACTATCCTGATGCACGGTAGGGGCTGAAATCTCTATTATGTCTGTTTTTACTATTTATAGAATCTATACATCATCATTCACTGGTCTAAATTCAGAACCCAGCCAGTGCTACTCGAGGCAGCTAGGTGACACAAAGGATAGAACACTGGGTCTGGTGTCAGGAAGACCCAAGTTCAAATGTAACCTCAGACACTAGCTGTGTCACCCTAGGCAAATAATTTAACTTTTGTCTGACTTAGTTTCCTCAGCTGTAAAATGGAAATGGGAGACCCTACCTCCCAGGGCTGTTGTGAGGACCAAAGAAAATTTGTAAAAGTGCCTGTAGTAGGTGCTTAGTAAACACACGTCTCCTTTCTCCCTCCCTCCTTGCCTCATTCCCTTCTTTTCTCCTGTGAGAAGCCACTTGCATATCTGCTAGGAGAGAAGTGGTCTAAAATGTGTAGAATCAGCCTCTGGTGGCCAGGGGGTATACTGCATCTTTTTTTAAGAACGCTGTTGACATCCAGTTGTTTTTCAGCAGTGTCTGACTCTCCATGACCGCATTCGGGGTTTTCTTGGCAAAGATACTGGAATAGTATTTTACAGATGAAGAAACTGAGGCAGACAGGATAAGTGACTTGTCTAGGGTCACACAGCTAGTCAGTGTCTGAGGCTGGATTCAAACTCATGAAGGTGAGTTTTCCTGATTCCAAACCTGCCACTCTATGCAGAAGAAACCAAAACAATTCTGATAGGACCACATGACTGACACTTTGTCCCCTGATGCGTGTGGTGGACAGCTCTAACATTGTCTGTCCTTTTTGGTTAATTAATAGCTGCATCTTCCCTGTAGTTAAGGTTGGCAGGAGACTGCACTAGTGCAAGAGTCACATGTAATATACACCAAGTGTTTCATACAGTTCATACCTGTGTCACAACAGTACACATTAGGATATAAAAAATAATCAATCTCAATTTCTAGAAATTCCTTTTCTTATTCTCCTTTGTAGATCTTAAAAATACTTAAAAATCTATATTTATCTTTGATTATGTACATCACAGACCTCCTCCTCCCACTCTGAGGTTACTCCATTAGCACACAATTATGTATTGGAAAGGTAGGCATTAGAATAAAGTGAGAAAAACCAGGAGAACCATTTGTGCAGTAACAATCACATTAAGAGAAAAATAACCGAAAGACTTGAGAATTCAGACCCATGTAATGATGATGAATCATACCGTCCCCCTTTTGACAAAGGTGATTGATTCAAGATGTAGGGTAAGACATGTTCTTGGAGATATTCAATATAGGAATTTCTTTTGTTTGACTCTTCCTATTCGTTACAAATTTGTTTTTCTTTTTCCTAATGGGGTCTGTGTCTTAAAGGGCAAGATGAAATAAAGACAAAGTGGTCTCTTCCCCATACAGAGAGAAAGTAAAGGACAAGAAGGTCACTGAGACATTTTTTTAAATGGGAAAAAGAGAACAGGAGGAAGAGCAGAAAGACGCACAAGTAGGAGTTTTGAAAGCTACAAGTTTTGATCTTATATACTTAAAAAGAAAAGGAATAAGGATACAATAGAGAGCTACAGTTTCACATGCAATCCTCTTTTTCTCTTCTACCATGTAAAGGGAAATGCCTCATTTTCATGAGGGTCAATTTCAGAATAAAAATAAATGAAATTAAATGAAAAAGGAAAAACTGAGTAAAAAAAAAAAAGAGGCATTTTGCCACAAAGGGTAAGAGTAATTTCCTGGATTGTAGAAGCATTGCCATGGAACATCAGGCAATACTTTACCCTGCAGATCCAGGCCTGACTCTGGTTCTCATGGAATTTTCCTGTCAGACCCACAGAAATCTAGATTCACTGAAGCTAAGAAAAATTGTCTTACTCATCTATTCGCTGCCTGAGTCCTTAGGGATCATTGGATTTCCCTCTGTCATATCCCATGATAGTTACTGATGGAGGAGGGGAGCCTCATGTACTTTCCTGATCACACAAACCACAGATTTCACTCAGCATAGCTCATGGAGTGGCAGAATTTGAACTGTAAGCATCCTATTCCTAATCCTATGTCCCATCTCTTTCCAAACCTGTATTTTCAGCTGTTATGACCCTAGTCCTCCATTCTGCAGATTTTTGGCAAGGGGAAGTGAGGTTCATGGCAGTGAAAATGACTTTTTTCTCCCCAACTCTTGAGAGATCATGTTGCCTTCTGGGAATCAGGTAAGTGCCTCAGGATATAGACATCATTGGATGGATGGTTTCATAACTCAAGTTCAGGGCAAGTCAAAAAATAGAGTTATAAGGTACTGCTTCATTCACACATGAACATTTTTAATCCTGAAAAGGGAAGAAAAATAACATTTGTTTAAGGAAAATGGATAAAATCATCTTAAGAAGAAATATACCCTTTTAGATAAAATGTTGAAACACAGACTGTTCTGAGGACCTAAGACAGAGCATCTGATAAAGAAAATGTACAGAGATACCTTGTTTGCAGTCATCCATCAATTCATTTGCATGTGAGTTTTCAGAATGTTGAAGGATGTAATTGATAAATTATAAATCAAATAGCCTCTCATTTGGAGACTAAGGGGAGGTTATGTAAGGACGGTTGGGAAGGGTAAGAGAAGGGAATAGATATATATGTAAAGCTATTTCCAACCACTGTGCTAAGTACTTATTACAAATATTATCTAATTTGATTCTCACAATAACCCTGTGAGGTAGGTGTTATTATTACCTCCACTTTATAGTTGAGGAAACTGAGGCAGACAGCGGGTACATGCCAGTCACATAGCTAATATCTTAGGCATAATTTGAACTCAGATCTCCCAGACTCCAGGTATAGTATTGCTTTCACGATACCCTCTAGCTGCTTGAAACAAAGATGGAATTTTTTTAGTTTTATGTCATGTTTAATTTGTGTCACTGACCCTGATTTTCGATATTGGAAGTCAGAGAGGAAGAGGAGAATATCAAAGGGATAGGAGATAATTAGAGGAAGGTAGATTCAGGAGAGGAAACTGAGCACAGAAGTTGGAGACAGAAGGCACAGTGAGTGACAAAAGGATCTGCTTATGGAAGACAAACTATAGAAACTGACAGGAGCTACTCAAAAGCTGGTGGTCTCCATCTACAGCTGTTTTTCTGGGAACTGAGATGATTGGAGGAGAGGAATTGTTTCTATTGAGAGCTGATTGGCTGGAGAAGCAGTCTTGTCTTCTAGTGCTATCTGCAACCTGATAGAAGGGAAACCTCTCAGGGATTTACCTGTGTTTTCCTGTAATGCCCTCTGTGGTTTGAGAGGTAGAACTAGAGGGGGAAAGAGGTTTTTCTTCCTCTTTGTTTGCTAGGTAAACAGGCTTGGCTCTTTTGCTGAGAGTTGATTGGATCAATCAGAATCCTCCCCTGTTTGAAGAACTGACTGAGGAAAAACTTCAGGACCCTATCACTGTCTATAACTTGAGAGGGAGAAATTCCTGAGAGCCCCAGAACAGATCTGATGAATTTAGCAGTCCTCAAGCTTAAGGGAACTGCTTGTCACTAAAAATAAAAAAAGTGACACTTTCTCTGCATCCTGACAAAGATGACTGTGTACTAAAACAGTTTCCCACTGCTTCAACAGCCTGAAAATAGCAGAGAAGTGGTGCTAGAGTGCAGGCCTAGAGTCAGGAAACTTGAGTTCCCATCCAGCCTCAGACACTTTCAAGTTATGTGACCCTGGGCAAATGACTTAACCCTGATTTTCTCAGATCCTAATCTGTAAAATGAGCTGGAGAAAGAAATGGCAAACACTTCTGGTGTGAGGGCCTGCTGAGCCCTTTTCTGGGCTGCTCATCTACTTTTAGTATCCAACCTGATCACCCAACCTCACCTGTGGCTCCAGAAAGCTGTAGCATGCATAGCAGTCATACCCAGTAAAAATATCTTGGCAGATGGGCTAAACCAGGTTGAGGGTAACCAACAGGCCTCAGACCTGTTGGTGAGTTTGGGGGATGTCTGCCCCAAGCATGTGAAGACATCCCATGACAGAATGAGAAGATGAGGAAGAAATTGTTCTAACAGCTGTGAAGGTGGTTAAAGCAGGCCCTGTGGGGCACTTAGAGATTGGTCAGACATCAAAGACTCCAAGGTCATCCACTGCACCCCAGGTCAGTCATCTTGGCTTCTGTTTTGCCACTAGATTTCAGTGACTCTGGAAAAGAGAATGAGGCTGAGACTCTGTGCAACACTACCTCACTTAAATCCAATTCACACACAAGTCAAGCTATCACCCTTGATGTCTTTGAAAATTCAGGACAAACCTCAGTCATAGTGTGCTATAGACCCTGAATCTATAAATATATTGGGACATAATCTGAGAGGGTGGAATGCATGACTAGGCTAGCTATAGACAGATTTCATATGATAGTATTTTGAGTAATATTCCATTTATTTCAGGACAGTTGCTGCTGTGTGGGCTTGGCAGGGGGTGGGAGGTTAGCAGCCTAGGTGTTTTGCAGGCGGACACTCTTGTGCTGTTAGCAACCATTTTTTAGGAATGGGCCATCCCTGGAATATATTTCAGACCAGAAGTGTCAAACACCCACTGGCTGAAGTGGTCTTCAACCTTCCTAAGTGCCAGCAGAACTAAATTAAAATACAATTGGGAAATACTTGACAATATAAATATATAATAAAACATTTTAACGCATGTGTGTGTTTTTTTAAGGCAATCAAGGTTAAGTAACTTGCCCAGGGTCACACAGCTAGTGTCTGAGGTTGGTTTTGAACTCAGGTCCTCCTACTCCAGGGCCTGTTGCTCATCCACTGTTCTGCTTAGTTGCCATAATATAAGGCTTTCTGTGTCACTATGTGCTGGCAGAGATCTTTATGCATGGATTAGTGGCTCTGGTTTCTATCTGAGTTTGACCGGACTCTACCAGAGGATAACCAGCAAGGCCCAGGTTAGTGGTTTGAGTACAGTGCCACCTACTGGGCAATCCAGATGGTATACCCAACTAGTTAAACAATGCTGTGACTCATTTTGATTCTTATAAATCTACATTCAAGCCACTCAACCAAGTTGCCCCAAATGGGGCCTGTGTCACAAATGGAACATTACAGTCTCCAAAAAATAGATAACTATGCCATGCAAAGGACTCTGGAGAGGTGTGTAGTGAGTGTGCGTAGGCTACAACATTTAAACAAAGAGTTATAAACAAGCTCCAGAGTAAAGGATTATAAGGGGAAGAGATGGTCAGAGTGAAGGATAAGCATTGTACACCTGGTGCAATCCATTTATATCCTGGTGATAACATGAGCAAGCAGGAAAGGGTGCTGGCCTTGGACTCTCTGTGTCATACAAATGGGAAACATAGATAAGAACCAAACAGGACAGAAGTGCATGGGTAGGTTGTGATAACCAACATTGGCAAGAGTGTCCACATCAACAAGAGTGCGGATTTATGTGAGTGTCTGAGAGATAGTAACAATAGCTTACAGCTCTGTTATGATCCGCATGTTATTTCATTTGCTTTTTAAAAAATCATTAGGTAAACAGGCCAAAAATTTTTATTCCCACTTTACAGATGAAGAAACCGAGTCTAGGAGAAGCTAGGATAGGTAGTAAGTCCTAGAACTGGATTAGAATTTTCTTAAATCCTGTTGTCTTTTCCTTTGTCCCATGGACTACTGATTTGAGACTTGCAAAGCACTTTGCAAATATTTTCTCCTCTTACCCTCAAAATAATGCTGGGAGATAGGTGCTATCACAGTCCCTATTTTACAGATGAAGAAACTGAGGTACACAAAATCCTCACATAGTAAGTGTCTGAGGCTGGATATGAGCTCATGATTCCAGTTCTACCATCCTATCTGCTGTGCCAACCAGCTGTTTTCAGAAAGCATTTATTAAGAATGTCTACTGTCTGTTGGGCATTGTGTTATGTGCTGGTGATTCAGAGACAAAAACTAAAAAAATCTCTGCCCTCAAGGAATTTGCATTCTCAGTGAGGGAAAGGAATACACACAAAAAAGAGAATGAAAAATGTATACAAAACAGATTCCAAGTAATTTCTAGGGGAAGGGTACTGGTAACTGGAGGAACCGCAAGTTTCCTAGTGACACTTAAGCTGACTTTTGAAGGAAACTGGGAATTCTGAGAGGTGGGAGTAAAGAGGGAGTTCATTCCAGAAGTGGGGTACAACCTTGCAAAGTCTGGGGATGGGAAATAGAATGTCATGTCTTAGAAAAAGCAAGTAGTCCAGTTTGGCTAGAATATAGAATGCATGAAATATAGTACTGTGCAATAAACCTGGAAAGGTAAACTGGAGCCAGGTTATGCGTGTCCTTAAAAACTAAATGAAGGCATTAGTATTTTATCCTTGTGGTAATAGGGTGGAGGGGAGAAATGACAAGGTTAGACTATCAATATGGCAACTGAGTAGAAGGTGAATTGGAGGAGGAGTCAGGGAAAGCAATTAGGAGCCTATTACACATTTATTAAATAATAAACCCAGTGTTTGATAAGCCCAAAGACCCACCTTCTGGGACAAGGACTTACTATTTGACAAAAACTGCTCAGAAAACAGGGAAACAGTATGGAAGAAACTATCTATAGACCAACATCTTACACCCGTATGCCAAGATGTGGTCAAAATGGGGACATGATTTAGACATAGACATGATGTCATAAGCAAATTAGGAGAGTAAGGGATGATTTACCTGTCAGATCTATGGAGAAGGGAAGAATTTATGACCAAATAAGAGATAAAAGAGAGAATTAGGAGCTGTAAAATGAATAATTTTGGTTACATGAAACAGAAAAGTTTTTATACAAACAAAATCAATGCAACCAAGATTAGAATGAAAGCAGAAATATGGGAAACAATTTTTTGTCACAAGTGTCTCTGATAAAGACCTTATTCCCCACATATACAGAGAACTAAGATTTATAAGAATACAAGTCATTCCCCAGTTGATAAATGGCCTAAGAATATAAACAGGAGGTTTTGGAATTATGGCCAAAAGGCAATCAAGCTGTTCATACCTAATAATACCACTACTAGGTCTGTATCCCAAAGAGATTTTCAGAAAGGGGAGAGGATCTATTTATACAAAAATATTCATAGCAGCTCTTTTTGTTGTGGCAAAGAATTGGAAATTGAGGGGATGCCCATCAATTGGGGAATGACTGAACCAGTTGTGGTATATGAATGTAATGGAATACTATTGTGCTATAACAAATGATGAGCAGGCAGACCAGAAAAACCTGGACTTATATGAATTGATTCTGAGTGAAGTGAGCAAAACCAGGAGAACATTGTACACAGTAATAGCCACATTGTGCAATGAGTAATTTTGCTCTTTTCAGCAATGAAATTATCTCAGACAATTCCAAAAGACTCCTGATGGAAAATGCTATCCACATCCAGAGGAAGAACCATGAAGTCTGAATGCAGATCAAAGCATACTATTTTTTTCTCTCTCCTTTTTCTTTCTTGTGATTTTTCCCTTTTATTCTGATTCTTTTTTCACAAGGTGACTAATGTGGAAATATGTTTAATATAATTGTACATATGTAGCCTATATCAAATTACATACCATCTTGAGGAGGGGGAAAGGAAGGGAAGGGGAAAATTTTAGAACTCAAAATCTTATAAAGGTGAATGTGTGAATGTTGAAAACTAAAAATAAATTAAGTTAAAATTTAAAAAGTGAATGTTGAAAACAATCTTTACATGTAATTGGAAAAAATAAAATACTATTAAATGGAAAAAATAAATTAAAAAAACATTTTAAATAATGAGCAGGCAGATTTCAGAAAAACCTGGAAAGATTTACATGAACTGAGGCAAAGTGAAGTGAGCAAAAACAGTTGAACAGCAATATTGTATGACAAACAACTATGAATAACTCAGCTCTTCTCAGCAATTCAATTATCCAAGACAATTACAAAGGACTCACGATGAAAAATATTATCCACATCCAGAGAAAGAACTGATGGAATCATAATACAGATTGAAGCATATTGCTTTTCACTTTATTTTTTCATGTTGTTTTTTCTTGCGGTCTGTTTTTTCTTATGCAACGTGACTAATATGGAAATATGTTTTATATTATATATATAAATATATATATTTATATATATATTTATATATATATATATATATATATATATTTATATATAACCTATATCAAATTGTTTACTTTCTTAGGGAGGAACGAGAGAAGGGAGGGAGAAAATTTGAAACAAAAATTTATTTTAAAAAGTGAGTGTTAAGAATTGTCTTTATATGTAATTGGGAAAAATAAAATGCTATATAGAAAACAAAAAAAGGATGCTATTGCAGTATTTAGGCAGGAGGTCATGAGGGCATGAGCTGGGATGTTGGCCCTGTAAGTAAGAGCTGTTGTGAAGATGAAAGTCGACAAGACTTGGCAACTAATGGGATACCAGAAGCACAAGAGTGAACCGGTAACTCCATTCTCCAACTGTAGTTCTGCTTGGCTTTGACTCCACCCCTGCCAAGATAAGCTGATCATCTGAAATCTCATCAACCACAAAGGATGACACAGGTTTTGGTACTCTTGCTTCTTCTCTGCTCACCCTCAGTTGCCTCTGAGCATTAACCTCCTTCCAATGCTTTCCTTTATTGAAGACACACAACCTTCCTGGTTCTCCATCAACAGCTCTGAGTTTGACTCCACAGAACAATATGCCCCTGCCACAAAGAATTCTTCCCTTAAAACTTGTGGAACTAGCACCTGGCCCTCAGTATCCACGCCCTGCTCAGTGCTGTCTACCCCCTTTTTACCCTACCCTAACCTTCCTTCTTGTCCAATGGCCCAGTCTGCCTTTCTCCTCCCGCCATTGCCCCGCTATCCAACTTGTTACCCTCTTCTCCTTTCCCTTCCCCTAGAGGGCTCCAGTGCTAATAGAGGTGGCTCCACCCTATCTATGGACCAAATCTCTGAACTTAACCCCGTTGGAACCTGCCCCTTTAAATTTGAATGTAGGATCCAATTCAGGGCTATGCAAAATAAGGAGTACCAGAGGGCCCAGGCCCTCTCCTATGGCATTGGAGGTCTGCCCCTCTTTGCCCCTCTCTTACTAGGAGAGGTGTCCATGGTAATATAGGACTACCCCATCTCTGCCTTGGTGGATACAGGGGACCACCCTGTCAGTTTCGGATCCTTGAAAATTCCCTGCCTCCCCGCTTCCCCTTCCGGAATAATGGTAGTCTGTTGTGGCAGGGGATTTCTAACAAGCCCCTCTGAGATTTTTGGACTTTCCCTTTTCCTGCCATTCTAAAATTTGATTTGCATGTACTTGTCTTGTCAGTTTGTCTGTGTCTGTGGCTCTCTGTGTCATGTTTGTGCAGTGAGCTAGATTCTGTTTCCTTGAAAGATGTAATACTCAGCCAGCCTGGAAAAACTTCAAAGTGTTGTAGAACATTAGGAAGGATTTATCAACTTTAGTAACTGCCACCTTAGGCTTTCCCTGGAAGATTAGTTTCAAGGGAAAAGAAGAAACACTGGTAAGGGTGTGTGTGTGTGTGTGTGTGTGTGTGTGTGTGTGTGTGGTCCCAACACTGGTCAAGTTGGAACTACAGAAATAAAGTTAGATAGTCAAAATTGTAGACCCACTAAAAACATCTTAGCAGATTCTGGAGGTTTGGATGTTAATCATTAAGCAGTTTGGAAATTAATCATTTTAAGAGAGAACTCCTGAGGCTTTGGAGAATTAAGTAAACCCCTCTGCCTTTCCCACTCCCTCTCCCCAGAGTCATGAGTATATCTTAGTATGAGGATTGCTAACAGTCCATGGCTCCCTGAAAACCCTCTCATCTCAAATTGGATTAAGAAAAGAGAATGCTGGAGAAATGTATATATATATATATATTTTATATTTGAATCACCCTTCCCCAGTGGCAGAAGGGGGAGGGCAGCCACAGCAGGGGCCCCACTGGAAGTGATCCCAACTACCCTGTGGCCCTGAATATCCTGCAGCCCACCCCTCTAGGCAAACCTGAAGGTATCACTCAGGTGCAGTACATCCTGCCCACCCTGTCCCAGCATCTGCTAGGGGCCCCAGCCTCAGTAGCACCTACAACTCTGTGTTTGTGTGTGTGTGTGTGTGTGTGTGTGTGTGTGTGGCAGGGTAGAAGGAGGTGGGTCAGTTCCCACGGTCAGCATTCCCTGAGCCCTACCACCAGGAACTACTGAGAAGGTCCCACCACCAGTCATCCCAGCCCCTAGGAAGTGCACTCTGTTGTACCCCGCCCCCCAAAGTCCAGTCTCCAGGGCAGGGCCAGCCTTCAGCAGGTCCCAACTAGCTGCTACCTGGCAGTACCTAATGTGGCAATAACTGGCCCCTGCCCTTGGTAAGTCTACCCTTCTCTGTTCCAGTTGCAGAAATGTATTAGCTATGTAATTAATGGCAAGTTATTGTATCTCTGTTTGCCCCAATTTCCTGATTTATAGAGAAAAATAATAATGGCTGTTGTGGGATCAAAATGATATAATGATTATAAAGTGCTTAACACAATGACTGGTATATGCTTAGCACTACGTTATTATAATTTCTCTATTTTAATGTAATTGTTCCATACCTAATATCTTTAAAATTTTTTTTTAAATTGCCAAAGGTAATAAGATCACTTATTTCTGTATGTGGAAATTTGGAAATTTGGAAATGCAATTGATGTCATCTGAAGTTTACTGTTTTAGTTACTGTATTTCCATATTATAATGTAAAATTTGAGAGACCATCATAAAACAGAAATTGTATTAAACAAAGCAATTTTTAATCTGTTTTTTGTTGAATATCAATTGGGCTTTTAAAAGATTGTGATAAAAAATTAGATAAGTCAGATATGACTCATACCTGGAATCAAACACAGGCAAGGAAGTTTTTCCCCTCTGTTATGATATATGACATTATTATCACTATATCCCTCTTTTTCCTTTTATAGAAAATTTATATAATTGAGAAGTTTTGTACGTACAGTACTAAATCTATTAAATAGTAGAGTGATACTGGAACATCTCTGAGTTACTATGATTGGATGCAAACATGAACATCCTACAATTTTAACCTATATTGGTGTTCAGATAACAATATAGCAATGATATACTTTTAAGGGGGAAATGATTAGACAAAGTAATAAGACAAAGATGTAATGTGATAGTTTTCTAATTAAATGGAATAATAAATTTTGAGAAAAGTAATAGGATTAGACTATTTTCTCTAAGAACTATATACATATACATGTGATTGGCTTCTAAAACATATCTATCATGGAAATTCCCATTTTGAGCATGTTTTGATAATAAATCCTCAAAATTGGATTTTACACATAAATTGTATGGATAATGGAAAAGAAAGTGAAATTATTTTCCCACTATTTAAGTATTTATCTGATAATTTTAAAAGGCAGAAGAGCTCATTTTATGGGTGGGCCCTCAAATTTTTAAAAGATTTTTATATCAGGTACAGGATTTAGATAAGGAAAGACAGAGCAAATGGTATATAAACTGAAATTTCAAAATTGGAGAACCAAATTTAAATGATTGTACTAAATTATACTAAGACACAATTATCTAGGAACCTCTAGATTTGGGGCCAGAGAAGCAGAACCCACTTCAGAACTGTTCTGAGAATAAAGCCAATAAAGTGCAAGTAAGGATATCTAGGGACCAGATAACACATGAAACATCTGGACCTAAAAAGTACTGATTAAATGGACATTGAAATAGGGCACTGGGATACAAGACGATGTTAGTTAACATTGGTAACAATGATTGTGTTGCTTTGCATGCTTTATATTTAAGTTTTCTTGGTTACCTTGGTGACATGTAAATCTCCCTTCTTAAAACTCCGTTCTAAGTAGTTTGATCTGTACCTGACTTAATATGATTATGCAATTTTGGGAATTGTGAGAAAAAACTTCATTGTGTTGTTTGAGCTAGCCCTGACTGGGAAACTGGACCAACTCTATGTGCGTTTAACCAAGGACCTATGTTATGTTGACCAGAAACTCAGATTCAAAGATTGATGCAGGGAGTTTTCTCAATTGTCAACTCATATGTCTTCTAAGGGCCCCTCCCAGGTCCTTCTGACCACCACAGCTGCCAGACTTGTGGATGTGGACTCCTGGGTCATCTGACTATGGCCCTACTCCTACTGGATGTCTGAACCCATTGGAGGCCTTGCCCTTCATAAGGCCAGAAGAGGACAACATCTGAGGCAGACGGCTCCCCCAAGAATCGGACCTGTGAGAGGAAGGGTTCCTTGTCCACTTTAGCCTCCCTTTTCCAGATCCTTACATGTCTTACGCTGTTTGCTCATACCTCTTGACTGCCCTGGCTTCAGTTTTGGTTTGCTTTCACTGTTTTTCTTATACTATGCCCCTCATTCCCCCTACCTCAGGCTTCTTTTTTGTTTCCTTTTACTTGTTTTTGGTTGCATTGCAATGGCTGCTCATCAACTTGAGTATCTGACCACTCTGCCTGAGTCCTTCAGTGGGTATGCTCCTTTTCCAGTCCTCACTCCTATATGATGATACCTACCCAAAGGAAACTGAAAACGCCAATTTGGGGCTGGAAAAATTGACCTCCATCAATCAGTTCCCCAGCTCTCTCTCTTGTTCTCTCTCAGCGTACCATCATCCCTGGCTATGTTCTTCATGTGTGGCACCTATGTGCCACTTGGCTGAGTGAGCAGCTGTTGGAAACCAGTGGGATGACATGTTCAGCTTCCTTTGTCCCAGAGTAGGTCATTTAATCAGATCTCTCCTTCTTACTGTCTTTGCTTTTATCTCTGGGAAAGAGTAAGGTTTTTCTCATACCTTCCTTTGGTCTGCAGATGGTATCTTTCATGCCCCTTTGACCAAAAGGAGCGAATGTGAGACTCACTTGAGCCCATCATTACCTGAAGAAGGTCACAAACCAGGACTGGCCAATCAGAGAGGACAATTTGAGCTTTTCTGCACTGACATATCCGTAACGCTCTCTGAATGAACCTGAAAATCTTCCCACTATGTCAGCAACCACAAGACTAGATGAACCTTGCACAGACATCCTGAGTCAGGAGTTCTTCCTTGCTCCATGGTGTTATAATCTGTGCAGTTATAACCCAAAGAGAGCTCAGTTACAACTGCATTCATATGCATGCCACCCACACTGAGAGAAATAAACACACACATACAGCCTCATTCTGTTGTTCTTTCTTAGACTGAACACTGGAGGTTGATAGTCGTCAATTCTTGGCTTTTATTTATTTCAGAACTTGACTCTGTGAAATCAGGGCTTGATGTATTGTTTTATTGTCTAGACTTAAGAAAGTGATGGCAAAAGTGTTAATTATGCAAATTAACCTTAAAAATGTGTCCTAAATTTTTGGAGAGTTGGTTGTTAAACATTTACTAACGCTTGCTGACTTTATCCCATGTCAAGCTAGAAGAATTTTTCCATAAAAGGTATTAAAACTGTCCTGGAGATTTATCTGACCCAGGGGATTAAGGCTTGAATTATTGATACAAGTTCCTGATGGACTAAATACAAATATAACTCATGCACAAGATGTCAGGTTGGCACTAGCAGACCACCATGGCAAAAGCAGAAGGGAGATAAGCCGAGTGAATCCTTACTATATCCTTGCTGGATACCATTTTCATGCTATGGTTGAGTAAATTTCTTTTTGTTCAGTGTTCAGTGGTCTGTAAATTTCTCCTTTTTTATTTCAGTACTGAACTTGAGCCACCAGACCCTCCTTAGTTAGGCCTGGTCTACAATATATGTTGTAAGTTAGTAAGCCTGGATCAGAATGTAATTCCCAAGGAGATGAATAGAGAGATTTGGAGGAAGTTGGGTCTTGAGGATTCGCTTTGTGGGTGCAGAATGTAAACAAGCTCCTTGAGATTAGGAACTGTTTCATTTTTGTCTTTGTGACCCCAACATCTAATATAGGGTGTGGCACAGGATAAGTGCTCAATACGTGTTTTATTTATTTGGTTGACCCATAAAAGTAGAACCAAAGAATCTTGGTTTGGGCTTTGTGGTGGGAAGGGGAAGTCATCTCTTTAGCAGTGGTGGTACTCCAAAATCAAAGGACTCTAGGTATCCAAAGGGCCCATCAAGGAGGTACTTTCTTGTTCCCTAGTTGGAGAGCAGTGTTACCTTTATGTTGACCTTACGGGAGATCTTTCTGAAAGCCTTGTAAGATTAAAGATACTGTAAAGTTATTTCATGAAGTATCTGAGGATGACCCGAGTTGTGATCTAGGGAAGCTGTTTTGTGGACTTGCCCCACAGACAGAAAATTCTATGGCTTGAGCTGTATAATTACTTTGTATCTGTGGGTAGTGTCTTATTCAATTTTGTATCAGACCAAAAAGTTCTCTCTAGTGCTTTTCTGAAGTATGGTACAACCATGCCCTGAAGAAAGGAAGAAAATATTATCCTTGAATTTTTTTGCCTGGATTAAATATCCCAAGGATAAAATGGTTTTACTGAGGGTCAGAGGACTGTTGCAAGAGGATTTTTGGAGAACATAACAGATTCTATTTTGTCCGGTATTTGTTATTATTTTTCTTTTACTTTCTGCGTGATGCCCCTAGGGCTCATACTGGATGTCTCCTTTGGTACTTCCCTTTCCCCAAATGATTTATGTTACAAAAGAAAACTCAGAGGACTTTGAATACTTCTAGAAACTCATCCTCTTTCCTTTATGCTATCCAATAAAGCCTGTTGTAGAGGCTTAACAAATTTTAATTAACTGACAAAGAAGATACTATTTCCTTCGGCCCAGTGTAAATGGCTACACTAAAGAACACTTTCTTTTGTAATCATTTAAGCATCTTTCTTTTCTTTTTTTTACCTTTTTCTGCCTAAATGCCCTACTTGATCTTACTCAAAACTGATAAGGCATGTTTACCTATATGCCCTATCTTACTCAAACTCTTTGAGCTGCATATCTCAGAAGAGAGTCTGTGTATGTGTATGTGTGTATGTATATATGTGTAATACATATGTACACATGTCCATCACCTACTGATGGTATGTGTTACACTCTTGAGCGGATATAGTTTAGTGTATCTGCCTGTCTGTATCCTGTGCTGGCTTATTCATGCGGTGTCTAACAATAACCCTGAAAATTCTTCACCAGAGCAGAAGGGGAGACTGGAGTATAAGAAGGAGAGGATCCTGAGTTCTGAAAATGTCAGCTATTTAGAATATTGTCAGTTGCTCCTTGAAGTTAGGAGGGCTTTTTTCTCCCAACACAGTCTCCTTGTTTTCTCTTGGTATAAGTCTTAGTCAGGAGCTGAAGTCCTGGAAACAAATGCCCCTTCTCCCTATTCATAACCTGTGTGAGGTTATGGTTTATGTATTCATTGGTCATATCAGAAGCACTGGGAGAACACCTGAAGGAGGTTTTCAGAGATGGCTGGAGGTGGATTTCTCCAAAAAGTTCTGTCTTTTCCTTAAATTTTTGCTATGTTCAATAATCTATGAAGTACTGAATGTTGACTGAATCCTGAGAATGGGATGTGGGAGCAAGGAGGAACCATAAGGAAGAAAATCTAGATGTGGGATAGGTATTCTAGAGCTATACATTTTGAAAAATATCACACCATCACTGGACACTACTATTCTAGTGTCCTAGAGGTATTGGTGGCTATCCTCCTAAATTCTAGCTTGTGAGCCTCCATCAGTGTGTTCCCCTTTCACAAATAACCAATAGATTAAATTCTTTAGCATTTACTTTTCATTTTTTAAAAAGCATTTCTTCTTTAGTATTTTTTCAAATATCATAGTAGGAACTGTTGTTACAAAGCATTTCTCCTAAAACCAGAGGGATACTTTCCCACAAGTACACTTAGAGGGCAGAAATGAAGAGAAGTGAGCATAAACGTATAGTTATGGGAGATATTTTTCCCCTTTGAGTTCATGTTGCTGAATAAATCTACCACAATGCAAAAATTATAGAGGTAGGTTTTATTATGCTTAATTACAAGTTCAAGATTCAGAAAAACAACTCTGAACCAGGATTAAGATTCTTTTTATAGACAAAATTATATCAAGAGACAGATAATTTTTGACATATAGCTATCTAGTACATCCTCTTAAGCCATAAAAATGGAACAAACTTAATCATAATCTGATATATCCTTAAGGAGACAAATCTAGTAAAACATACTCTCCAGGTAAACTAAGTGAGGTTATAGATTAAAATGGGCTGATTGAGAGGGAAGATTTACATTCCTCAAAGATAACTGCAGACTATTAGAGCAACAGTCAGAGCAAGTAGAATATCTTCACAAATAGTTACCTTAATCATTTTAGTTAGCTTACAATTCCTCTTTCACTTATCTGAAGAATGTCAAAAAGTCTTGCCTTAATAGTCAGGATTTAACTAGGAAATGTTAATACTAACAGAAAACAGGCTTCAGTTAGTCAAAATGTTTCAGGAGGAATGAAATAATAAAAATTAATAAAAGGAAATAAAAATGAAAAATTATTATCATAATATAATATATACATAGTAAATATAGGCACCTCATGCACAGGGCATGTGAATGTTTCCCCTGGACTAGCTGCTCAGCTGGATTTGTTCTCCCTAGGGTGTAGACTTTGGGCTTTCTCCTCCTAATAAGTGGTCTTTCTGCTGTACTGGTCAATCCCCTGGTCTCCTAGCATCATTTTTTGCTTGGTAGCTGTTGTGGTTTGAGATGCTGGGAACCTTGAAATGCAAGGATATAGGGAGTCTGCCTTGAAAGAATTTGACCACTGAAGTCTTTTTTCAGTAAGAGTAGTGAGATTTACTTGTGAAGCCAACAGAAGCAAGCTAGGTTCTAAGTGAATCTGAGCCATTTAGTGGGGCTAAAATTGGTGTTGTATGTAAGAAAACATAGTAAGAAGATGTAGATGGGATTAAGGAGTGGTGAAGGACCTGGGGTGGGCCAGGTGCAGATAATGAAAGGAATTAAGTGGTCAGAGAACCACAGTGAAAAGGCAGTTAAAGAAATTATTAGAGGGGCGGAGCCAAGATGGAGGAGTGAGAGCAGCTACTCACCTAAGCTCTTGGACAAACTCCTCCAGGTACCTCTGAAAGGAGAATCTGACCAAATTTTGGAGGTGTGGAATCGAGTGGGAGACAGACGGTGACGGATTCCGAGCTCAGGTTAGACTGGAAGGTCCACGGGAAGGATCTGTTCCGCGGGGGTGAACCCACAGTGCACAGCGCAGTGTGGCCAGCGCAGCACGGCCAGCACAGCGGAGCAGAAGAGATCCGAGAAACCTGAGTGGCGGGCAGAACCAGAGGAGCGGCACCCAGGGCGGGAGACAAGCCGACCGAGGCAGTGAGAGCCGCGGAGTGCCAGATATCAGCACAGCAGCTCCTGAGACCTTCAGCCTGAAGATCAAACTTCAGTAAGTCACCTACTTGAACTTCCGGGAGCCAGGATGGCGGAGTGATCAGTAAATGCTCTCTCCTTCCCCCTTGATGACTGTGAAAGAACCATAAAATATCTCCCCAGAAAAATCCCAGATCAGTAGAATTAGAAGAAGGAGACCAATAGTCTCATAACACCTGAGAGGAGGAAAATAGCTAAGGGGGATTCCTCCTATGGTGGCAGAGGTAAACCTAAAAGACAGAGGACCCACGGCAGAGAAAATTAGCACTAGGACCCAGGCAAGCCTCAGCGCCAGGAGAGGAGCCCCAGGAGGGGTGGGAACATGCATTAGCATCTAGGCATGCCTCAGCTGTGCAGGAAAATCAGAAAGACAATAGAGCAGCTGGGATTACCAGCTCCTGAGCTTGCCTTTGCCTCAATTCAGCTGAGGAGATCTCCTGTGACCAGACCACTCCTTTCCCACACTTAACAAGCTAAACCCAGGGTTGATCAGGGAAACACCAAACAAAAACCTGCTTTTAGCTTTTTCACACATCAGCTCAGCAAAAAGTTCTCTAGCTTCTGACTGAAAGAACCAGAAGCCACAACACTCAATCAAAATCATGAACAGGAAAAAGCAGAGGGCCGAAAGAACCATAGAATCTTTCTATGGGGATAAGGAACAAAACACAAACCCCAAAGAGGTCACAGCTGAGGCTGTACTTCCATCTGAGACTTCAGAAGGGACTATGAACTACTCACAAGTACAAGCAGCTCTCCTGGAACAGCTGAAGAAGGAAATAGAAGATAAATTGGTCAATGATTTTAAAATTATTAAGAAAGAATTCACTGATGAGAACATCTCCTTGAAAAGGAAAATTGAACAAATGGAAAAAGAAGTTCAAAAATTAACTGGAGAAAATAACTTCTTAAAAGGAAAAATTGGGCAGATGTAAAAGGAGATACAGAAGTTAACGGAAGAAAACAATTTGATGAAGATTAGAATTGGGCAAGTAGAAACTAACGACTCAATGAGACAGCAAGAATCAGTCAAACAAAATCTAAAGAATGAAAAGATAGAAGAAAATGTAAAATATCTAATTGGAAAAACAACTGACCTGGAAAATAGATCCAGAAGAGAAAACTTAAGAATTATTGGCCTGCCAGAAACCCAGGATGGAGAAAAGACCCTGGATAATATCTTCCAGGAAATCATCAAGGAAAACTGCCCAGAAGTACTAGATTCAGAGGGCAAAATAGTCATCGAAAGAATCCACCGTTCCCCTCCTGAAAGGGATCCCAAACTCAAAACCCCAAGAAATATAGTTGCCAAATTCCAGAGCTATCACGTGAAGGAGAAAATATTACAAGCAGCCAGAAAGAAACAATTTAAATATCAAGGAGATACAATCAGGATTACACAGGACCTTGCAGCTTCTACATTAAAAGATTGAAAGAATTGGAACCCAATATTCCATAAGGCAAAGGAGTTGGGACTACAACCAAAGATCAACTACCCAGCAAAGTTCAGCATAACATTTCAGGCAAGGAGAAAGTCATTCAACGAAGTAAGAGATTTCCAGAGTTTCCTGACCAAAACGCCAGAACTTACTAGACAATTCGATCTTCAAATGCAGGTCTCAAGAGAATCATAAAAAGGTAAACAGTGGGGGGGGGGGAAACAATTTGCTACTCAATTAGGGCAAATTGTTTACCTCCCTATAAGGGAAGATGATATTTGTTTATCTTGAGAACTGTGCGTCTATTAAGAAATATAAAAGGGATAAGCATAGGGGGAACGGGTATAAAGTAAATGATATCATGATAAAAAATATGATTTAAGTATGAGAAGGGAGTGTAATAGGAGGTGTGAAAAGGAGGAAGCAGAAAATGGCAAATTACATCACAAGAAGAAGTACAAAATCATAGTAGAGGGAAAGAGGGGAGGGAGATGAGCATTGTGTGAGAGGTACTCTCATCGGATTTGTTTAAAGGACAGAACAATAAACTTAAGTAGAAAATCCTAACTAGCTCTATAAGCAGTGGGAGAGGAAGGGGGAAGAAAGGGGAGGGAGGCAAAAGGGAGGGAAGAAACAATAAGAGTAAAGGGGAGTTAAAGGGAGGGGGGCTAAAAGAAAGAGGGGAAGGCGGCAAGAGGAGGTGGTGAAAAGTGAATACTAGTGAGGAGGGGAAGGGAGACAGCAGAGCTAAAAGCACACATGGTGGGAAAGAAGATGGAGGGAAATACACAGATTGTAATCATAACTGTGAATGTGAATGGAATGAATTCTCCCATAAAACAGAGACGGATAGCAGAATGGATTAAAAGCCATAATCCAACAATATGCTGCTTACAAGAAACACATTTGAAATGGAGGGATACACATAGGATAAAGGTTAAAGGATGGAGCAGAATATATTGTGCTTCAGCTGATGTAAGAAAGGCAGGAGTAGCAATCCTAATCTCAGACAAAGCAAAAGCAGAAATAGATCTAATCAAAAGGGATAAAGATGGAAACTATATCCTGCTAAAAGGCACCATAGACAATGAAGCAATATCATTACTAAACATATATGCTCCAAGTGGTATAGCATCCAGATTCTTAGAGGAGAGGTTGAGGGAGTTGAAGGAAGAAATTGACAGCAAAACTATACTAGTGGGGGACCTCAACCTCCCTATTTCTGAACTTGATAAATCTAACCTCAAAATAAACAAGAAAGAGGTTAAGGAGGTAAATAAAACTCTAGATAAGGTAGATATGATAGATCTTTGGAGAAAATTGAATGGGAATAGAAAGGAATATACCTTTTTCTCAGCAGTACATGGAACATTTACAAAAATTGACCATGTACTAGGACGTAAAAATCTCAAAATCCAGTGCAGAAAGGCAGAGATAATCAGTGCATCCTTCTCAGATCATAATGCAATAAAAATTATATGCAATAAAAGGCCATGGAAAGATAAAGCAAAAATCAATTGAAAACTAAATAATTTAATCCTAAAGAAGGAATGGGTTAAAGAAGAAATCATAGAAACAATCAACAACTTCATTCAAGAGAATGACAATAATGAGACAACCTACCAAATCTTATGGGATACTGCAAAAGCAGTTCTTAGGGGAAGTTTTATATCTTTGAATGCCTACATAAATAAAATGTAGAAAGAGGAGATCAATGACTTGGGTATGCAGCTGAAAAAGCTAGAAAAAGAACAAATTGAAAATCCCCAAGAAAATACCAAATTAGAAATACTGAAAACCAAAGGAGAGATTAATAAAATTGAAATTAAGAAAACTATTGAATTAATAAATAAAACCAATAGTTGGTTTTATGAAAAAACTAATAAAATTGATAAACCTTTGGTCAATTTGATTTAAAAAAAGAAGAAAATCATATTACTAATATTAAATATGAAAGGGGTGAACTCACCTCCAATGAGGAGGAAATTAAAACAATAATTAGAAATTATTTTGCCCAACTTTATGCCCACAAATTCGACAATCTAAATGAGATGGATGAATATTTTAAAAAATACAAATTGCCCAGATTAACAGAAGAGGAAATTGAATATTTAAACAACCCCATCTCAGAAAAAGAAATTGAACAAGCCATCAATGAACTCCCTAGGAAAAAATCTCCAGGACCAGATAGATTCACAAGTGAATTCTATCAAACCTTTAAAGAACAGTTAATTCCAATACTATATAGACTATTTGGGAAAATTGGGGAAGAAGGAGTACTCCCAAATTCTTTCTATGATACAAATATGGTTTTGATACCCAAGTCAGGAAGAGACAAAACAGAAAAAGAAAATTATAGACCAATTTCTCTAATGAATATAGATGCAAAAATTTTCAACAAGATTTTAGCAAAATGAATACAGCATCTTATCAAGAGAATAATACATTGGGGGCGGAGCAAAGATGGTGGAGTAGAAGGACGCACGTTTATGAGCTCCGAAACCAAAGCCCATAGAATTAATGTAAAAAGAGACCCCCATAATTTCTGGGTCAGTACAAGGTGTGCAGAAACGGAGTGGAAGAGATTTCCATTCCAGGGAGCCCGGGAGACCCGTCCCCAGGGTCCGTCGCGCCCCGGAAAGCGGACCCCAGCCACAGCGCTGCCCTGGCTGTGGCCCCAGAGAAGCTGACCTGAGCAGGCTTCAGACACGGAAGCTCCGGCAGCCGGGAAAGTCCCTCCGCCCACAGAAGCTACAGGTCAGTGAGAGAGAAGGCCGGGCTGGAGGAGGGGAGCGGAGCATTTCCGTGACTCGGGCCCCCTCGGGAGGAAGCGGCAGCGGCAGAGACGGCGGCAGGAAGCGGCTGAGGCAGAGGCAGGTTAGGAGGGATGGTAATCCAGTTAGTCTTACACAACACGACTATCAGGAAGGTCATTTGCAAAACTACACAGATATGGCCTATATTGAATTGCCTGCCTTCCCAAAGGGAATGGGTGGGGAGGGAGGGATGGGGAGAAGTTGGAACTCAAAGTTTTAGGAACAACTGTTTAGTATTGTTGTTGCAACTAGGAAAGAAGACATACAGTTAATGAGGAATAGAAAGTCATCTGGCCCTACAGGAGAAAAGAGAAGATGGAGACAAGAGAAGGGAGGGATGACAGAAGAGAGGGCAGATTGGAGATAGGGAAAATTAGATTGCTTGGGGTATTGGGGTGGGGGAGGGGATAAAAGGGGAGAAAATTTG